>OX376208.1:12091121-12587151 GCA_947363905.1 Lithophane semibrunnea | reverse complement strand
TCTCCTTTAAAGTCCAGACATAATCTTGGTCAGGCCATATGAGGACCATGTAGATTAGTCTGAAATGGTCTTTTGAGGAAAGAACCACACAGATTTTAGTGGACCTGTCCAGTCAGTGCAAGCATTTGTCAGTAATAGTGGAGCTCAACTCAGAACTTAAGGAGCTCAACGACTCGACGAACAATACCAAGGAAAGGACATTTGGGTAGGTCGCATAAAGTTCTCAAATTGCCAGACCTTCGCTAAAACTAACAGAACGAAAAATAAATATCCACATAGTCCTCACATTCACATTAAAACAATACTTTACAAGTAATCATCATGTCATTTTTCATATAATATTCAATAATGTCAATTTGTATATAAAACTGGTAGGTATATTTTTATGGTTTTCCATAATATTCAAAATGTCACAATGCTTAGCAGAGCGAGCAGCTCAATCCCATCCATTTTTGTCTTCTAAATAATTTGAGATTTTATAGTACCCTTTTTTACAAAGTTTGGTTTTAATACAGCTTTTAAATCGTTTAATGGGTAAGTTTCGAATGTCAATGGGAAGTTAGTTATAAAAGCGTATACATTGACCCATGAACGAGTTGCCTACTCTGTGGAGACGAGTGCGATGTACAGCAAGATTGTGTTTATTCCTGCAGGCGTAGCATGAGCACTGTTTTGTCGACGGAAGAGTAGACAAAACTGACGTTTCCTGTAGACAGTAGACAGAACGAGACGGCAGCAAAATAGAAAGAGTCAACTGCACTTTTTACGAAATTCACTCTTTTACATAATTCGACTCAGAATTATTTGTTTTATCATAGGATTTATCAGTTGTCAGTGTGATTTTGACAGTAAGGATAGAAAACTTTCTTCCGAAATAGTCTACATATAAAAAGACCTAGACAAAGATCGTTAGAAATGAAAGACAAAATGACAGATTGTCGAAAGATTTCTACGGTGGATGTCAAAAATGAAGAAACGAACTGTCACTTTGTATAGAAAAAGCTATGTCTATTCCTCATAGAGATAGAAAGCGCCATGCTACGCATGCAGGTATTTAAACTATGAATATCGGACATTTTCTTAAACTTTGAAAGGTTTTTGTGTACGTACAATAGGTTTTCAAATATATATTGTGAGGCTACAGTCAAAATATCTATTTCTCTGAATTTTTCTCGAAAGGAATCTCTTGGACCTAGGTTGTAAATGGCTCGAACAGCCCTTTTCTGTAAAACAAATGTTTGATGAATGACTTATTAAAAACAGAGTAAAATCACGTATACAGCAAATTTATTTCCTTCTTTTCTTTCTCTTTCTTTCTCTTGGTCGATATACCGTCTAGTCGTACTAAGCGCTTCTCATCCACATTTAATAAGCGCACGGCCAAAGTGTGGAACTCTCTGCCAACATCTGTGTACGTATCTGTGTTCCACGTATAACCCGTCAGCCTTCAAAACAAGAGTGAACAGGCATCTTCTGGGCTTGCTCGTTCCATCATAGACCTCATCTATCGCTTTCCATCAGGCGAGATCAAGAGCAGTCCCATAACACAATAAAAAAAAATAATCATAACAAGACTGACCTTCCGAGCTAGTCACATAATTTCACTCGTATCTTACCCCCCTTTCTATGTTACGTACGATTACAATTGAATTTATCCCGTAAACATTTGTTTATTAACCGTTACTAGCTATAAACTTAAACTAATATGCAAAGAATATTAATTTTTGAATCTATAGCACAATTGTTAGAAAAAAAAAATATAGTAAGAGACAATGCAATACTTTAATTTTAATAACCTATTTATATTCAAACTTCCATTTTGTGCGATAAAACATTACTAATAAAATTTGCATACATTTCTACACGAATAAAAAAGTGTAAGAAAACATTACCCAAATTTGAAAACAATCAGAAATCTTCTCAAACGTCTGTAGGTTTTAACATGTTTATTCTTGTGTACTTGGCGACTCAATAAGCATGACGTAATAAAAGCATAAACTATTATTCCTGTATTTTTTAAATTAATTATTTCCCTAGAATAAAGAAATTTACTATTATAAAAGGCATGTTTTGAGTCTAAAATTTATAAAAAAAATTAAGTAGGTGCAGGATAGGCAAAAAAACGAAAAATGAAAAAAAAAAAAATTCTTGTAAGAACTCTTGCACGTTTATTCATTGGGGCCATCGATATTTGTATAGATCGATACTTATGTTTGTGCGTATACGTATATTTTATGTTTTGAACAGGACATTATTTTTAGCATATATGTGGAAGAAAATTTTTTACAAAAAAAAAACAACCGACTTCACAAAAAACAATACAAAAGTGAAAAATAACTTTAGTTTCGGAAGTCGGTGTCTTTGCTGGTGTATTTTCATAATTGACGGAGTAATCGCGTAACATACATACCAAAAAAAAAAAAAAACATACAGTCGAATTGAGAATCTCCTCCTTTTTGAAGAAGTCGGTTAAAAATATATTTACAATGCATGTGCTCGAAAAGAGCGTTTTCCAGGCAGCCAAATTGTGCGGAAAGAGCCACTTTTTCGCAATGGTGCTTTTTACTTTTCAGTTTTTAGGGTTCCGTAGTCAACAAGGAACCCTTATAGTTTCGCCATATCGGTCCGTCTGTCTCTCCGCGGCTTAGCTCAGAGACTCTTAGTGCTGGAAAGCTGTAATTTGGTATGGGTATACAAATAAATCACGCCGACAAAATGGTAAACCAAAATGAAAAAAAAAAATTGTTTATGGTGTCTATGCCGATAGTGACATTAAAATGTAAATCCGGGATGGCGGCTGGGAAAATTTTGTTTTGTTTTAAATCGTACGTGAGAAGGAACTTCGTTCCTGACGGGGGTCCCCCGAGCGCACACGTTGATGTTATTACCTACTTTCGACATAATGTGATCTAGATTTTCTAGAACAATTCGTAATTATTTAACTTCAAATATGAAAGAATGAATAAACAATCGCTCACCAGATGATTACAATAGTACATTACTATGACTGTCGCAGCCTGCAACTGACGCATTGATGGACGATCTTGAAAATGTGGACCGAGGCACACATAAGTGAGTTCATCAATGCTTGGTTGCGGCCAAGACTTAAATAGTACTTTTCTCAAATATGCGCAGAAATTCAAACAGAGTAAATTATAAATTCCAGAATCAATGTCGGACCATGATAATTTTTCACGCGCCAATATGTTCACTTGTTTATTCTTTTAGGGAAGGTGCGTATTTACGCGACCAGGTCTTTTACACCAGGTTTTTACTTGTAAGTAGGTACTTACGCCGACCAAGTGCCGACCCGAAATACTCGCAAGACTTCAAAGTATTTTGCTCCGTCGACTCTCGACGCGATTCTGCTCCTTATTTATATGAAGTTACGGATCAATGTTCTGTGCAAGTATTTTTACTTTAAAGGTTTGGAAGTTTTTTTTTTTTTGTAGACGCTATTCTGCTCCTTATTTATATTACGTTACGAATCAATGTTCTATGCAAGTATTCTTTCTTCCTTACATTACTGTCGCGGCCTGCAACTGGGCTATTGATGGACGATCGTGAAAATGTGGGCCGAGGCAAAACCGAGGCACACATACGTGAGTCCATCAATGCCTGGTTGCGGCCAAGTCTTGTATAGAACTTTTCTCAATCTCACAATGCGCGGAATTTCAAACTAAGTAAATTAATTATATTTTCCAGAATTAATGACGAACAAGGATAATGTTTCACGCGCCAATATGTTCATTTGTTTCTTATTTATTTTAAACGGGTTATTCCCAAAGTACCCCATTCTTTTGATCTAAAAAGATAAAAATCTCATACATTACTTCCCAAGTTACTCCAAGGAATTTGTATTATTAAAAAATACTTATTATTTTATTCCCATTCTGCTCCATAGGTATCTTGAATTATTCTCAAAGTACTCCACCGATTATTCGTTATCAATCTTCAAACTGCTCCATAAACAGCTCTATTTGCAAAACAAATCGAAATTTAAATAAAATCTTTTCTCAAACATGCTTGGAAATTCTAGCATTATTTTGATAAACTTCTTCGAGGTAAATCAAAATTGCTGTACTGGTCAAAAACAAGTGACGATGCGGTCATAGGGGAATTATCTGTTGTGTTGTGTTATTTGAAAATGGAACGAACTTTTTACTTCAACGCGCAACGCATCAAAGATTTTTAATCAATGGGACTCACGTTACTCTTTCACAAATGCGATCATGATCCTCATTGGTAAGGTTGCACGGAACAATTTCCTATGAAAGTATTTTTTTACGTTTAGGTTTAGAAGTTTTTTTTTGTAAACGCTATTGTTATCTTTATTTCTATAGAGTTGAGGATCAATGTTCTATGCAAGTATTTTTCTTCCACCAAGTCTTGGTTGAAAGTTGGACGTAACCTTTTTTGCATACGCGACTGTACTCCTTATTTATATGACTTTACAGATCTATTTTCAATGCAGAAAGAAAACACTTGAAAGTATTTCGAGCCCTGGTTTTTGGCACTGGTGTCTAAAGGTGGCTTGGCCCTGGTACCTACTCGATTTTACATAATAAAATAAATAATTTGTTTTTTCTTTCAACTGCGTAGTAATTTTATCTTATCATTAATGCACTGTTTTTAGGGTTCCGTACCCAAAGGGTAAAACGGGACCCTATTACTAAGGCTTCGTTGTCTATCGGTCGGTCTGTCGGTCGGTCGGTCGGGCTGTCGGTCGGTCGTTCGGTCGGTCTGTCGGCCCATCGGTCGGTCGGTTGGTCGTTCGCCTACCCTACCTACCTACCTACACTCCCTACCTACCCACCCTACTTACCTACCTATCCTACCTACCTATCCTACCTACCTACCCTACCTACCTACTTATCCTACCTACCCTACCTACCCTACCTACCCTACCTACCCTACCTACCCTACCTACCCTACCTACCCTACCTACCCTACCTACCCTACCTACCTACCCTACCTACCCTACTTACCCTACCTACCTACCCTACCTACCTACCCTACTTATCTACCCTACCTACCTACCCTACCTACCTACCCTACCTACCTACCCTACCTACCTACCCTACCTACCTACCCTACCTACCTATCCTACCTACCTATCCTACCTACCCTACCTACCCTACCTACCCTACCTACCCTACCTACCCTAACTACCCTAACTACCCTACCTACCCTACCTACCCTACCTACCCTACCTACCTACCCTACCTACCTACCCTACCTACCCGACCTACCCTACTTGCCCTACCTACCCTACCTACCTAGTATGGACCATACCATAGTTGGGAAAAGGCTAGGCAGATGATGACCTACATAAAAACCATATAAACAAAAACAGTATGTACGTAGAAACCGCAGCACTAATAAAGCATCCACGCGAACAAGACTCTCTGCAGCGAGGTAGTCTAGACACGCCCACTATTGTAATTTGTTCGTGATTATTTGCACTAACATACACAAACGTACGTAGTCGGTCAATAGCCAGCGCGGAGCAGCGAGCGACACAGCCGTCCCGTCTCAATGCTAACGCGCGACTGCCGCGCGCGCCCGCGCAGAGCACCTCTGAACCTGTATCTCTAAGAGGGGTAATTAAAAAAGAAAAATTGTTTAATTTACATTTCTGCTCAATACAATCTGTAGTACTTCTAACCATTAATTTTTCAGTATAAAAATATTTCCAAACATCAAAGTCGTTTAGAAGTAGTAGGGAAATATTAGCCAAAAATTGCATTTTGTTAAATATTTTTTAAGGCAAAAGTATTAGTCATACGAAAAAATTGCTCAATACAAAATGTTGTACATGAATCTATGGCAAACATATTTTTTTTTCAGATCTTTTAACCAAGCCGTTAATGAGGAGTAGGCTTTTTAAAGTGACCGTGTTACGGTACTAAACGGGACTAAGCGCCTTAAAGGACATCGCTCATTATAACAGCACCGCTCCGACACGGCCAATAACTTGTAATTCAAGTTAGGATTTTAAATCAAAAGTATTAAAGTCTATTTTACGATGGCTATATAGAATAGTGGACGATTTTACGTGTGACGGCTCGCCGGTAGTGAGCGGCCGGCGAGCCGTCACACGTAAAATCGTTTTTAAATCGGTATCGTTTAATGTGTTTTTTGCCATTTGCAATAGGTCATCGACTTTGATTATCTTCCAAATAGTCTAGCAAGCCAACCTATTAGTCCTGTGACCAAAAATTAATCTAAATCTTACCAACATTATTCCAGGGGGCCTAAAATGGCCACATTAGCAATTCCTCTAAAAGCAAATCATTTCCTGAATTTCCAGCTGTCATTAGCAATTCCTCTAATTTGACACAAAAGCAATTCATAATGTGTGGACCAATTTACGAATTTCCATAGAAAACCTGTCAAAAATTAATTATTTCGTAATATGAATCGCACGCAGAATTATTATTATGAATTGTCAGTTTGTTACATTTTACGATGATTCATAATATTTTCCTATTATGATTCTGCCAAAGTGGCTGTTTTAAGCCTACAGTAGGTATTACCATAAGTATAACATTTATAACTGCCTACACTGTCCTCCTATACCTAATAACACTGTAATTCGAAAATGTTGTAATATCTAATTATTTTTAAAACAGTAACAGTGGAGTTTCTTGCCGGCTCTTCTCCATAGGAAACGACCAATTGGAACCGTGCACCTAGCTTCTGACGTGTCATAAGTGCCCGTGCCCATGTAGGTTTATGTGAAATAAAATATTTTTATTTTGATAAAGACTCCTTCACTATGGGGTTCCTTAAGGAGTTAAGACACCCATTTCTACAACCTACTGTAACACAAACATGTAATTTTATTTCAAGTACAAAACATACTCTACAATAAGGAAAACTCCAAAGCGTGAAGTCGTCTTCACAAAATAAAACAAAACAAAAGTTTGAACAAATATTGGACAAACCTCTCATTGGGACAAATTGCTGGAAGGTACAGTCGAGAGCAATGTCAATAACGAAAACGAACAATAGAATGCATCAAGCCATTTTAAAACGTAGAGTAGAGACCTTTTTAGGGTTCCGTCCCCAAAGGGTAAAACGGGACCCTATTACTAAGGCTCCGCTGTCTGTCTGTCTGTCCGTCTGTCACTAGGCTGTGTCTCATGAACCGTGATAGCTAGACAGTTGTTCACAGATGATGTATATCCGTTGCCGCTATAACAACAATACTCAAAACCAGAATAAAATAAATATCTAAGGGGCTAATACAACAAACGTGATTTTTTTTCCGTTTTTATAAATAATGGTACGGAACCCTTCGTGCTCGAGTCTGAGTCGCACTTGGCCGGTTTTTTTCTTACAAATGTTGTACGATTTTTAACCAGTTTTCAACGGGCGTAGCGTAAAAATGTTTATGAAACTCGCTTCATTGTTTCTGTTTGATCTTTGAAATGTACCGGCTTTGTTATATAATGTTTTTTTTTTGTAAAGTATTATAATTATTTTAATTATTGTGAATGTGAGGACTACGTGTTTTTTTTTTTTTTCTCTTCTCTTTGTCACTTTTAATGATGGTCTGGCAGTTTGAGTACTTTATGCGGCCTACCCAAATGTCCTTTCTTTGGTATTGTTTGTCGAGTCGTTGAGCTCCTTAAGTTCTGAGTTGAGCTCCTCGGTTTCTGACAAATGCTTGCACTGACTGGACAGGTCCACTCAAATATGTGTGGTTCTTTCCTCAAAAGACCATTTCAGATGCTAATCTACATGGTCCTCGTATGGCTTGACCAAGATTATGTCTGGACTTTAAAAGACACTGCGACCTCTGAGTTTGTTTCGGCCTCACCTAGCTTATTTTTTTTTAATATGACGTGTAAAACTGATTCCGATATCTTATTTACAGAATAAACAATTTCATTTCATTTTATTTTGGTAAAAGGATTTGATCAGGCACTTATTAGCAATCGCGTGAGTGGATTTCTTCGTTTATTATTGCGTTTTTTTCCTTGTTTTTCTTTTTATTACCTAATCTTAAAAAATGGGATATGTTGTTGAAAACAAAGTCACGGGAAGCATTTATTTTAGTAGGTATACAAACTTAACATAAAATAACGACAATTTCCCCGAAAGGGATATGTACATATGTATATATGCAGACCTATTTTTAGTATACCCATATTTCGCCAGTTATGTTTAAGTCCCATGTAACAGGGGGCAAGCCTATTGCCATCAACCAGGCACAAAAACAGACTGGGCTGCTACTGAGAAATTCCAACTTTAAAACCCCAATTATCACTTTTCTCGATCCGGGAATCGAACCCGAACCCGGTCGTGCTTGCAAAATCAAGTCATTTATTCAAACTAGGCTGAGAATCAGCACTTTTCGAACGTCAAAATACATAAGACAGTCCCCCAAAACGCACCCTTCACCACTTCCTAGCGATTCCTTCCTTGCTACCACTACACCCACGGGATATAGGTAAAATTAAATACAAAGTACAGTTCAATTCATAGGTCTACCAAACATTAGGTACCACAATCCCGGTCCATTGCAGGTCGTACTAAATAGTACGACTGCATGGCCATTTTTCTAGCAAATCCATGCCATTTGTATTTGTGATTGTACCCAACAGCCGCGTAGCCAGGTTTACAATGAAAAATGATACTTTGGAATTAACTTTTCAGAAAGAATTTTATGTGGCTCGGTTTTGAAATGAAACTAGGAGAGGTCGACAATTTGTGTGTTAAATATGGCAAATTCTTTTTCATAGAATTATAGTATCCAGTCTTTTCTCTTCTGATTGGCTTTCAACCTATCTGCTTAGACTAATTGATATAAATGTATAGTGACAAAGGGAATTGCTCAGTTTGTTCGGGTGCTCTGGCCTAACGTGGACATTAAATATAACTATAGGTATATATATAATATAAATATATATATAAATGACTTGCGTTTTGAATATTTATTACTTAAAAGAAATTAAATATAATAATAAGGTTGCAACAAGTTGCAAAAATCAGCCATTTTTGGCATGCGTAATATTGTGATCTTGTCACAAAAAACTTATTTTAAGAGCATTTATTTTACAAAATAAATAGTAAAAATAAGTATATCTTTGTAAAATAAATTATATTCCTTCATTTAGTTGTCCACAACCTAACCTAACTAACCTAAACCTAACCTAGGTACCAACCTAGGTTAGGATAGGTTAGCTTCTAGCTTAGGTTAGGTTAGCTCTTAGCTTAGGTTAGGTTAGCTTCTAGCTTAGGTTAGTTTAGGTTCCAGTCGGGGGTTGCGGATGATTTTTACGTTCCCGCGACGTTCGTAGGTGTGAGTTGGAACGTGGCGAAAGCTGTTGATTCTGGTACATTCGCTGCTACCGGAGCAGGAACTGGAACTCGATCAGCTCGTTGCCAACATGGATGGCAAATGCGATCTCATCCATGCACCTTAAACAAGAAAATAATACTAAGTTAATGCCATCTTAAAACAGATCTCGGAATTTCTTGCTAGTGTCTGTGTTTCCTGATAAAGGCTCTTACATACTGGGGCGATTCGCCGCACGACGCGAATTTTAACAAAACAATTTCTGAGAAAACTACACGGCGAACAATGCGGCGGAGTCGCGTCGCGTGACGAATCGCCCCAGTATGTAAGAGCCTTAAGTATAATATGTTGGTCTTCAACGCTCAAGTGAATAGGTTTTTGCTGAGTAAGCGTGTGCCATCGTTGACTGTACACTTACACTAACAAGTATACCTACACTAGGTAATTAATTTCAAAAGGTTAATCTGGGTCCCAATTTCATATGTGTGTTTCTCTGTCAGTATTTGCATGCAGAAAATGAGATCTGGTATCACTATGGAACACTGACAATTAACACACAGTTGTCTATGATGACCATTACTTGTGCTTGGTTCATTTTCTTGCACTGATGGGTGGGTGAATGTCAACATCCAGCATGAAGGACACACTATGCTATGGGCTGTAACCTGTAAATAAGTCAAAGCTGTGAACTGCCAAGCACGCACTCTAAAAAAAATCTGGAAGGTTCAGATAAACCTCAGACAAAGCGATATCCCTAATTCTTGCATGTACGTAGTACAAGAATAGTTGATTAGGATCTAAGTAACATTGTAAAAGAATGAAAAAGCTATTGGCAATATTATATACATGTTTATGGTTAGAAAATACAACTTACGAGTTGAGGAGCAATCCATTGTCGAATCACATTTTATATTTCTATAAGCTCTAGATTACGTCTTCTGCGATGCATAACATCGATGCCACAATTGACACATCGCATATATCCTTCTTCCCCATTCCCACTCGAGGGAAAAAGACGATTCGTAGGAGCGTCCAAGTTCGCGCCAAGGTTGTCGTTTAAAGCCGGTTCGATGTCCAAAATAGCGCCAGGGTCAACGTTAGAAACAGATTCGGGGTCCATGAACCTGAACATGTACATGAACATGGTCCATGAAGGCTGAGTCGTCGTAAGGAGCAGTATCGGAGTTTAAAAAGAAATACCTGAGACTATAATCACAACCGAAATAACCGTATTCACAAAGCAACGAAACAAAGCGAATGAAAGCAAAACAAAGCCTAACCGTCTGCACAACTGTCTATTTATGTCATCATTGACAACAGGTAATGCATTCGATGCTGCCAAGTAAGTAACAAAAATATAATTATTTTATTTTCCTTAAGAATCGATGTATATTTTTTTTAGCATTTATGGACGCTATACTATTGCAGGTTAACGGGAACACCCTTTGTTAGTTAACATACTATAAATACAACGCATAGAGCGACCACCACGAAAACACTTTTTCCGGAACGCTTCTGTAAAACGCTTTGGTAATGGACTGCAACTTCGGTCTTTACGTTCAGTGCGACTCGCACACCCCGCGCCCAGCTTGGCGCTAAGATTATCACCACTTTACGTAGCAACCAAATCACTTGAGCAGTAAACGTTCTAAAGAAAATAAAAATCGATTTCTTATCGGTAAGTAGTAATAATAACTTAATGGTACCAAAGACTTGAGCAGTAAACGTTCTCAAGAAAATAAAAATAGATTTCTTATACGTAAGAAGTCGATATTTAAGTAAACATAAAGTAAAGTAAACATAAAGTACAATATCGTATATTATCTGCGGTATGGTAACCCAGAATCGAGCCTGCGACAAAAAATGGTAGTGCTTTAGGCTCAAAATCAAAATTAATACTTATTAATACAACTTTTTTCAAATAAAACTTTCCTGCAACGAGATTCGCAACAATATTTATTGTAGAATTAATTATATTTATTTGTTAAAATCTTTTTACTGAGCAGCTTGTCCACGTCAGGCCGAAACTGAGCAATTCCCATTAGTACCCAAGTGTGGATTTAAAAAAACGAGGAGTTCGTGGCTAAGTAATAACAGCCGCACGGGTCGATCCATCAGGTTAAGCTACGCTTGCTGGAGTTGGCCCGTGGATCTTTATAAATCAAGACTCCTCCGTGCCTTGGAAAGCACGTAAAGCCGTTGGTCCCGGTTGTCATTCGTGGATCTTTAAGTCAGAAGCCCAAGAGTCTGACAACCAGTCTTACGCAGACACGCAGTTACACAGTCAATCCATGTAAAATACTGGTATTCAGCTGCATCCGATTAAACTGGAAGCCGACCCCAACATAATTGGGAAAATCAAGTAACTAAAACCCAACTACGACTGAAAAGGTATAAACAAGACACCACAGACAGACAAATTAAAAATCCGGAGTCACACGTAACCTGTTCGATTTATGCCCTAACACGTGTGACTCCGGATTTTTTTTACATTCTTTTGGGGTTATATTTTTGAAATGTACTCATTAAGGCCTTTCGTTTGAAACCCAACATGGTACGATTAAACCATTTTTTTTTTAAGTTCCTCACTTTATGTCCTCTAGAAGGCGCCATTTTTAATTTAATGTGACTTCACATAGCCTATAACCAGCGGACAATCACGACGCTTCTAACGATACCTCATTGTCAAATTGTGATAAGTGGTTTGGAAGATAGGAGGGAACAGATGAACATACATACATACATACACACATACATAAATACATACCGGTCAAAATCATAACCCTCCTTTTTTCTTCGCCGTAGTCGGGTAAAAAAGCTAGGCAGATTGATTGTGGATGTCAAAAAAACAATTGACTAACGTTGGAATTTCAAGGGAAAGTATAAATACCGATCCCTAGGCAGTTTTTCATACGAGCCCAGTACCTAATGTGACAGTACAGTAAGTCGGTCCAGGGCTGACTTGCAACTGGGCTCGTGTCGACAGTTTCAATCAAGTGTTAATTTCGTGCCAGTCCAGTTGACTCACCTACCCGTCTATTTTCAGGCCCAGTGGCGTCCCCCGCCGGCTCCTTTTTTTTTTTTTTTTTGGGTGGGAAATCATCAAATGACTTCTCCCGCTCTGGGCGGAAGGGAAGGGCGTGTCAGACTCTTACTGACTAAAACTCACCCGTATTCCTTCAGTTGCCTGTTGCCAGGGTCCCGGTATCCCTTTCGGACTATTCCGCAACCCTGGCAGGCATCGGTCCTAACGGACCCCGTCAGGTGTGCTGACATCTCTCTGAGGCGCGCGTGGAACACGACGCGCCATCGACCCGGGCCTGGTCCTTATCGGACGGCGAGCTACCCATTGCTCGCCGTCCGCAAGCCCGCGCCTATGGTGGCCGGGAATCCGCCTGGGATTCCCGACGCCCAGGGTGTCTCCAGCGGCGGCGGTTAGGGGCGTGAGGGCGCAGGCTTTGCTTCTCCCTCACACGTTCCGCCTCCTCCTTCGCGAGCATCACTGCTTCGCAGAAGGAGGAGGATGAGTCGCACCTACCCGTCTATTTTAAGGCCCAGTGGCGTCCCCCGCCTGCTCCTGCCAATCTCATCTGTGTACATGAACCCACTGACGGGGTCCGAAATTCCGAGTCACTGGGTCCAGTCACTGCCATCGTAAAAACCAGGCATAAAGCACAAATCAGTTGATCAAAGCTTAAAATATATTAACAGATAGTTGTTTTAAAGTCTATCACCTTAATTCAGGATTCCTGACTTAGTTAAGCGAGATTTAATTAAAAATCAATACCTTTTGTTGAAAGATATTAAGCTAAAATCGAACCATGCCACCAGGGTTGGCCATTTTGATCATAAGATTAATCACTCTTCTTGATTTCTTCTTGGTATCCGCTTTAATGGATACATGATGGCTGCCAGCAATCTGTAAGAATTTAAAAAGGACGATAAAGTGTGTATGATCACTACCCATGAGTTTGAGTGTAGGTAATCCTTACGTCCTTACTAATATTATAAATGCGAAAGTAACTGTGTCTGTCTGTCTGTCTGCCGCGCTTTCACGGCAAAACTACTGTACCGATTTAAATGAAATTTGATACACATAGTCTAGAGCCTGAGAAAGGACATAGGCTACTTTTTATCGACATACCATTAAGCCGCGGGCGGAAGCTAGTAAACTATATAACTCATAATCAGCCTATATTATTCCCACTGCTGGGACACAGGCCTCCTCTCGGTGAGAGGGAGTGGGCCGTAATCCAACACGCGGGCCTAGTGTGGGTTGGTAGAAGTCACATGTCTTCGAATTTTTGGTTCTAGAACATGCCGGTTTCCTCACGATGTTTTCCTTCACCGTTTTGACAGCAGTGGTGATGAAATAACTTAAACATATTAAAGTGCCTGTCTTTTTTTTTTTTTGGGTGGGAAGTCCTCAAATGACTGCTCCCGCTCTGGGCGGAGCGGAAGGGCGTGTCACACTCTTACTGACTAAAACGTTTTATTAGATACCAATGACGTCCGCGGAGTTTCGCTAACTATTTTTTTTCTTTTTTTTTTTTGATTTTGGGAAATCATCCAATTACTTCTTCCGTTCTGGGTGGAGCGGAAGGGCGTGTCAGACTTTTACTGACTAAAACCCACCCGTGTTCCTTCAGTTGCCTGTTGCCAGGGTCCCGGTATCCCTTTCGGACTATTCCGCAACCCTGGCAGGCATCGGTCCTAACGGACCCCGTCAGGTGTGCTGACATCTCTTTGAGGCGCGCGTGGAACACGACGCGCCATCGACCCGGGCTTGGTCCTTATCGGACGGCGAGCTACCAATTGCTCGCCGTCCGCAAGCCCGCGCCTATGGTGGCCGGGAATCCGCCTGGGATTCCCGACGCCCAGGGTGTCTCCAGCGGCAGCGATTAGGGGCGTGAGGGCGCAAGCCTTGCCTCTCCCTCACGCGTTCTGCCTCCTCCTTTGCGAGCATCACTGCTTCGCAGAAGGAGGTGACCGCCTCCCATGCCCTCTCGCTCCGTACCATGGCCTGGACCAGGGCCGGACGCGAGAGGTCAGTGCCGCCAATCGCCTCCACGAGGACACGGCGGTGCTCCGCCCAAGCAGGGCACATCTCCACCGTATGCTCCACCGTGTCCTCCGGACGATCCGCACAGTGGTGACACCCGGGCGTTTCCTCCCGACTAATCCTACACAGGTACCTCCCGAAGCTGCCATGTCCGGTGAGGACCTGCGTCAGGCGGAAGGTGAGGACGCCGTGGCGCCTCTCCAGCCACTCTTCAAAGAGGGGACTTATTGCCGCAATTATGGCGTGCCCAGCACTGGGTTGCGACAATCGCACTCTCCATGCCGCCATGAGATCCTGCCGGAGCTCTGTCCGCTGTGCCGCGATTTCTCGCGGCAGCGGAGTTACGCCCCGGCGCTTCATCTCCTCGCGCCACTCCCAGATGTGCACGAGGACCTTCGCCTCTAGATCCCATGGTATCCCATGGTATGTATTACCCATATTTGCAAAATAAAACTATTCTATTCTATTCTATTCATGGCGGTAATCCGGCAAGGAGGCTCGCCGCCTCACGAGAGACCGTGCGGTATCCCCGGGCCAGCCGAATGGCCATGTCCCTTTGGGACGCGTTCAACCGGCGGGCTGGCCGCAGCCTAATGGAACGCGCCCACACCGGTGCCCCGTAAAGGGCCATGGATCGCACGACCCCCGCGTAGAGCCTCCGGCAGGAGGCGTTTGGACCCCCAAGATTAGGCAGGAGCCGCCCCAAGGCGGCCTCGGCCCGGTCCAGCCTGGGAGCCAAACGACGGAAGTGCTCCGCGAAGTTCCACCGGCTGTCGAGGACAAGTCCTAGATACTTCATCGTCGACTCGACGCCGATGTGAACCCTACCTACCGTGATTTGGGAACCCGACAGTGGCGCGTTCCGAGGGCCATGAAAACACATGACCTCGGACTTGTGCAAGGCCACCTCGAGTCCCAATTGCCGGATTCTCTCGACGATTGTCGCAACCCCGCGTGTCGCGAGTTCGGCCGCCGCCTGGTTCGACCTCCCTTGCACCAGGACCAGCGTGTCGCTACTGGACCACTTCTGCTCAGTGGAGAGCAGTGGTGAGAGAGTAGTGGTGGTCCAGTGAAGAGCAGAGGTGGCCTAGTGGAGAGCAGAGGTGGTACGAGTGGAGAGCAGCTGTGGTGACCCAGTGGAGAGTAGTAGCGTAACTAACAAAAAAAAGTCGCGAGGTGTCGTGGAACACCCGGTTGGAACAAAATTCCTTTTGCTGTATATGTAGTAAAGAGCCATCTAGTATACGTTTTAGCTTCTCAAAAACCTATACTAGATGGCTCTGTATTAAAAAGCGAAAACTTTTGACACTTGAATTTATGTGATACCTTGAAACTGCGGGCAATTCCTTTATTTTTAAAAACGTATCGCATTCGCAATCAGTCAAAAAAACCATCAATTTACCAACATTTTTAACAAGTTTGACAGATTGCGACTTGAATGTGATATTGTTTTAAGAATGAGAATTTGCTCTCTTATATTTTTAGGCATAACCCTTTTTTGTTACGTGACAATTTCAACCAGTCAACTAAAACCAACACACGTTAAAGAACTTCGATCCAAAAAGTTTTAATAAAACCAGATTGTTCGACAGCCCTAAACGCAATGGAATTATGAAGATAATAGGTGAATCGCACCCCAAGGCGTTTGATAATCCAATTGTGACGTCGTCGATTAGTTTTTGAAAGATCAAATATTCAGCCAAGAGTCGCCCCATTTTTTTCAAGCGTTTTATTTTTAGCTGAAAATGTCAAGAAGTTATTTAATTTTGCTTAGTTTTTTAAAAGTATTTTCTGTTGCTATTTAGGTGACTTATGGGATAATAAAAGACTCGTACAGACTGGCGCGATGTGACATGGGTAATGATATACCGTGAAGTTAAATTATAAATATTGTTTTGTAAGAGTCGCGTTGCGCTGTCGCGTCGCGCAGTCGCGTCGCGCTGTCGCGTCGCGCTGTCGCGTCGCACTGTCGCGTCGCGCTGTCGCGTCGCACTGTCGCGTCGCGCTGTCGCGTCGCGCTGTCGCGTCGCGCTGTCACGTTGCGCTGTCGCGTCGCGCTGTCGCGTCGCGCTGCCGCATCGCACCAGTCTGTCCGAGGATTTATGTGAAGAGAAAAGCAGCAATTGGTTGTTCAAACTCAAACTCAAAGCATTTATTTCAATTAAACCATTAACAGGCACTTTTGAATTGTCAAAGAGTCGGTCAGTTAGTCAGAAAGTTGAAGCTAGTTGCCCATTCCAAAACCTAGATGGAGAAGAACGGGCAAGAAACTCCAAGAACACTCTTTTTAATTAGTACCTATAGGACACTCAAATCTGTGTGGTCTTTCCTCAAAAGACCATTTCAGACTCTTATCTAAATGGTCCTCATATGGCCTGACCAAGATTATGTCTGGACTTTAAAGGAGACGGTGACCTCTGAGTTTGTTTCGACCTTTCTTCTCAGAGTAGTCAGATAGGAAACGCCGACCTCATCTAGCTTATTTTTACAACTTTTTAATATGACGTGTAAAAGTGATTCCAATATCCTATTTACAGAATAAACAATTTCATTTCATTTCATTTCACACAATTCTGGGTACATGTTCAAGTAAACATTATTATAGATGTAGTGCCTTATTTTTTCCTAGCCTACGCTGTCCCACTCCTGGGCAAAGGCCTCCCTCCACTCTTTCCATCGATCGCGAGCCCGCGTGTCGTCCTTCCAGTTTTGATGGAACCAATCCAGCTCGTCCTGCCATCTACACGTGGTCTGCCGCGACCCCGCCTCAATGTCTCAGGACCAGTTCTGTAGTGACTACATCTGTAATAATGCTTTTTCCGTTTTCAAAACGCACTAAATTCCAAAGGACATTAATAAATACTTTGTCAATACTACCCAAAACTAAAAATCAAAATCACTGCCAAAAAATTACATAATGAAACCTTTGATTATTTATGAAACATTACCATACAAAAATATTCCTTTCCAAATCAACCAACCCTCACTAAACCACGCGCGATGTTTAGCACCTACTTGATCCCACCGCAGCATCTAACCGCGTCGGCTTTCAAAGAAAATAAGATATAGGAGGCTGCATGAATAAAATATAGTAAAGGCAAATGTTCACTTATGTGCAGTCTAAGACGACTTTTCAATAGAACGACGCGCGCCGCGACTGTGGGAGAAATAATGGACCAGACCACCAAGTTTTGTGCAAATTGAATGAATGTTAGAATAGTATTCATTATTTGTGAAAAAAAGGCATGATTGACTAAATCATTTCAATTTTTGTCAATTCTATTAATTATCTAATTCTTGACACTTTCGTTTTTTAAATAGTGGGTATACTTTCCCAAATCCTAATGTTGGTTAAATTCGATAAATTATAAAGTCAATTTAATAGGTATTGTGCATTTGTGAATTTGTGAAATTACGATTACTTATAATCAAAGTTATTTTACATTTTTTTTTACATTGGATATATATTTATACTTAAGGACTTATAATATAAATAATAATAATTATGTACAAGGGAAAATTATCAAAGAGCATCAAAAAATTCTTCTGCATCGCTGTCAACAGGAAAAGTGCCCAAAAGGCTGGCAGCATTGCCACGTTGTATGGCAATTATTTTACATTATGATTTTATTTATGCTAGGTAGGTACCTATTTTTTTTAATATATTTAGATAATGTTACAGATTAGTGAACTCGAACCCTAAGACCCAACTATTTGAACGTGTCCTTCCGAATTCCAAATGGCAAAGATAAAATGCCGTTCCATAGTATTACATAAATTGACTGTAAATGTGTTAGAAACTGTTAAAGAAAAACAATTGACAGTAATATTATTACAGTTATTATAAACGTGAAATCAAAACGAGGGACAGTTAATGTAAAGATAAATAAAATATTACATTATTAAACGCGTGCCCATGCTTTCCATGCTTCGGAAAGCACGTAAGCTGGTCCCGGTTGTCATTCGTGGATCGTGAACAGTCGTTATGGGTCGCCAGAAGGCCGAAAGTCTGACAACCAGTTTAACCAAGATATAACGTATTACTCAGTTACTGGGAGGAGATCTATGTAATTTTAACCTTTGTAATCACTGCAATAGATAAAGCATAATAATCATATTTTGAATCCAAACTCTTTGGAATTAACTATAACTCAGAACAAATGTTTTTTTCTTTTTCAAAACCATGTTTTTCGATTATAAAATGACACAGTCAAAAAGTCACTCGGAAATTGGTGTCAAATAATATTTTTTTTAAAGCTCACAAAGATGGAGACTGCAACAGATAATTATATGGGTAATTAAATGGCAGATGACAAGTTCGTTACCGAGGAAATGTATGTTTACGCGAATGTCGACCTAATTGTATTTGAATGTCTGTAAGAAAATATGCTTATGGTCATGGGTCAGAATTCAATTTTTTCGACTGTACCTAATTCATCAACCCAATATTATTTCTCGTCGAACCGTAAAATAATTTCACAACTAAATTACTTCGTCGCGAAGAGGCAAACGCTTTTGAAAGCAAGTTCCCTAAGATAGAATATCTTTGAAGTTCTAGGTGAATATTCAAACTTGAAGACGACACCTCGTTTGAGAATATTCTGGAGATCCAATCAACTGAATTTATTGAGTAAATAGAGAGACGTATCGAGTCTGTGTTTGTTTATTTGATAGATACATTTGTGTGAACAGCACTTGCACTTTGGTTTATTTGTAAAGGGTGTAAGGGACAGCCCTCCGCAGACTGATGGGATAAAACTTTTTATTTAAATGAATGAAGCAGGGCTTGGAACCGGTTTAGAAATACCGGTTAATATTGTTCATAAAACCGTTATAATATCGTTCATCGATTAACCGGTTAATTAAAAAAACGGTTAAGGTTAAACCTAAATCTTTTCGGTTACCGGTTATTTCAGAGAATATACTTTAAAACTCGCGCTAACCTGAATAAACTGGTTTCACTCAGACGCACGCCTGCCGCCGCACAATGTCACAATCTCAATGTTTGTGTTTAGTTTAGGGACTTGAACGTTATGAAATAACATTAAAATAGCGTTCCACCCGGATCGTAACTAATATAAGATAATAACTATAAGATAGATTTTCGTTAAATTGCCAAGCAATTAGTTCATATGGTTACGGGAACTATATGGTTTAACGCTATTACTTAACGTTATCGTACCTATATTTTGTGTTTAGTTTTATATGTAGTGGCCCCTACATATTATACATAATTTATCATGGGTAGAAAGGGAAGAAATAAAACAAAGTGTTCTCTATGTCTTGTCTATGTCCGAGTACAACCAAAAAACAAAAAATTCTAAGTGTTTTATGGAAGGTTGTAATTTCCAAGCTTCAAAGTTAGTCTACCGGTGGTTTCAATCAATTACAAAGAATCGGTTACACCCTTTATCTTTGTCAGTACGTCTTTATATGTATCCGTTTAATAGTTTGTTATAATATGTTTAGATTTTCTTAACAGGGAATGGTTTCCCTGCGCGAAAAAAAACTGTTTGTGTGTGCGTTATTCGTTGGCGTAGAGCGACTAGAGTGAGAGTTTTGTTATTTTAGGTGTAAGAGAGAGTTAACGTAGTAGGTAGAACTCGTATATAACGTCAAAAGTCAAATTAACCGGGTAATTTCACTCAACTGAATCGAAATTTGTAAAAGAACGGGTTCTTCTATTTACCGGTTAAAACACCGGTAGCCGAAACCTAAACCGCAATGGTTTCCAGTCTGGGGTCAATGACCGAAACCGGTTTAGAAAATTTACCGGTTTCCGAGCCCTGAAATGAAGTGCTGCGTACAGAGAATGTAATTTTACATTGAAATAAAGGAATAAGTACCTGAAAATATGATAAAAAAATTAAAAAAAAATCCTGCGAAAATTTCCGGTGGAATATAATTCAAAATAAGGAGCTGAATGCCCCCTGTTATTTGCGGAGGGCTGTCCCTTACACCCTGTATACTTCGATATGATGAATGTAGAAAAGGATCGATGGCCGTGGATCGAGGAACTCGTGGTTAAGTAATAACAGTCGCACGGGTCGATCCATTAGGTTAAGCTACGCTTGCCGGGGTTAGTCCGTGGATGGGTGACCATCTTTACATATCGAGAATCCTCCGTGATTCGGAAAGCACGTTAAGAAGTTAGTCCCGGCTGTCATTTGTGGATCTTTGACAGTCGTTACGGGTCGTCAGAAGTCCGAAAGTAATAGACCGTTTCATCAAAATAAATTTTCAAAAATAAATGCAACACCCACGGAATGCAACCAATTCAAAGAAGTAATTAAACTCAAACATTTGATAGAAGTTTGGAATTTCACTCTCAAACGAAAAGTGCATTTACACAGTTCACTTTACTGAAACGTTTCAAACGCCATGCAATGTTCAGAGAAACGAAATATCGTTTGAACAAGGAAATTGTACTAACTTAGCGACTGTGTCCGACTGTTCGGGATTATATTCAGTCAACTTAGTGCGGGCGAAATTTTGTTTTAACTGAAAGTTAATTTTAGAATCTGCATACCTGGACGTGTATGCCGATTCTAAAATTTAATTTCAGCGCGTACGTGCTTGGCCCACTTGAGCATTAAAAATTTACAAAAAAGTTCTAAGTCACCCAAGCTCATGACAAATTCCGTTTTGTCTCCTCGCTAACTCATTTTTCTGGCCCTATGTGCATTCAAAAAAAGGTTAGTTGGTACATCTTGACAGGAGGGACATATGACAAATTGTTCACTGACATGAAACGAAAAGGGTACAAACTTGTATCGAAGAAGAAAGTAATCCAAAGGATCATTGTGTCGCTTGAATATGACCAAAGTGTACCTAACTACGCGTTTATTCTGTATGCAGATTATAAAATTTAATTTCAATCAATTATCAATCAACTCAGCCGATCGCAGCCCACTGCTGGACATAGGCCTCTGCCAGGCTGTGCCACAACACCCTGTCCTCCGTTTTTCGAATCCAGTTTGTCCCAGCTAACTTTTTAAGTTCGTCGGTCCTCTAGCTGGGGGCCATAACTTTCCATAACCGTGCGTAACTACCGCGTACTCGAGACCGTTGCGTACTGGTATTAACTGAGATTTCGAAGCGCGTCGTTTCGGCTGTTTTCTATGAAGACGTAAGTAATACTGCTACTTATTTATTCTGTCGAAACGATCAATTGCAATTGTCAATTTTTACGTCATTGATACACATTGATGCGCAAATTGACCGTCTACCAAATGCAATTGAAGCGATTGACAATATTACTACAATGGAAATTGATGGCAATTGATCAATTGCAATTGATCGTTTCGGGGACTCCTAAAGTCCTAACGTGCGGTTTACTGTGTAAAATGCCGTATCCACTCTCTTTAATCCAGGGGCTCACAAGCGTGACATATTCTCGTTCGCCGCTTATTACCGCGGTTCGTTTACATTTTTTATACACAACCGTATTTTGTGACGTGTTTGTTACTTTGTGACATGTCGTTTCTTATTATTTTGGTAACTTTGAGAAACATAATATTATATTTAAAAAAAGACAGCAACAACAAAAACGTGAACTTTGATGAAGAAGGGCTGGATAGAAAGAAAGAAAAAAAGAAAGAAAGAAAAATTGTTTATTCTGCACAAACTAAACGCACAATACAAAATAAAAAATGACATTTACTAAAACTACAAATAAGCCAAAAGCCTCGTATTTATTTAACAATAAGAATATTAGACAGTTATCTGTGGATGAGAGGCCAAAAACAAATTAGTTGCGTAATGTGTTGCGACAATAACAAATGAAAACAAACAAAACAATCACAAATTAAACGAAATGCTGATTACAGTGGAACATTATCAATTTCTGAAACAACAATAACAAGAAGTGCGTCGTATCTGTGCAAGAATAGGTCATTGCTCAGCTAAAAGCCGTGACTTCAGACGAACCTATTGTCAACAGCGCTGATTTTCAGCAAAAACCTCGCGAATGACGTAATGACGTCCCCCCATGTGAAAATACTATATCTGGTAAGCAGAATTTCTTACGAAAATGAGTGTGTCTGAATATTATGAAAGTAAGTACATAGAAATAAAAAATAAAATAAAAATATATTTAAAAGTGTATACCTATGTCTGTATTTATGCGTAACATAATAAAAATAAAAGATACATAAACTGAGGGGTATAATAATTACACTGAAAATAAAAAATAAAAAAATACTACGGTGTGTATTCCTAAATCTACTATAATATTAAGTAAATAAATTTGAATCTATGGTCTATGCACCATGGGAATTGCGATGGCATGGCGGCCATTTGCAAATCCATGGCGTTGGCAAACGACAACCTTGCTTTTTCAATCCGATCAATAAATTAGTTCAATTAATTTGATAATGTTACTATGAGAATGTCATTATATATTCTTTCATTATTTTAGTGGGCCGTATGGGTCGTCGATCTTTCAATGTACGAAGGAGCTTGATGGAAGGTGTAAGATCCACCGACATAGGTACTTATGAAATGCAAAACGAAAGAACGAAATCGATAACTTAAAGTAACTTAACATATTATGTTAACTTAACATATTATGTTAAGTTACTTTAAGTTATCCAGCCCTTCTTCATCAAAGTTCACGTCTTTGTTGTCGCTGGCTTCTTTTTTTATATAATTTACATTGATAAATCACGTGGTGCGAGTGCGCCCCTCCCGCCACGGCCACAACGCACATAGTCGCACTCTACGTACGTCGTGCCACGGTAACGATACATTGCGTGTGAGGTAATAAAACAAATCAGGTTTATTGGATTCCCATAACGTTCCTGAAATAATTTCATGTACCGGTCGTCTTAGTAGGATATACTGAATTCATCCTATCAATTTGCGGAGGGCTGTCCCTTAAAGCCTTTTTTTTTTGTGGTTGAGATATCATCAAATGACTTCTCTCGCTCTGGGCGAAGCGGAAGGGCGTGTCAGACTTTTACTGAATAAAACCCACCCGTGTTCCTTTCCTTCAGTTGCCTGTTGCCAAGGTCCTGGTATCCCTTTCGGACTTTCCCGCAGTCCCTTACAGCCTGTATTTTAGCATTGCTACAAAAATGGTAAGACCCTGTCAAGTGACAAAAATCAAATTAAAAACTCATTATGTGACGAACAAAGGCCTTTTACTATAGACTTCGTTGCATCGCTTCTTTTCCTCATCCGAAACATGCAGAAGGCGGTGAAATGACCCATTTTCTTGCTGACTGTAATTTTTTTTTTTAATCTTTGAATGGGGATCAAGATTTCTAAAAACTAAGGATAGTCTCCTATGACCGTTATTCTGTAATGTAACTACGACGGATAAGGTACCAAAACCAAGCCGTGCTTGCCATTTAATGGGTATCTCTAGTCTAAAATTAAATAACCTAATCATAGTAATTAATTATACAGGGTGTTAGGGTAAACACCGTTATCCTTGCAACCAGTGGTTTGGTTTCATTTATAGAACGTAAAATCAATGGAAAATTACAACTTTTTTTTCTTTTTTTTTAAATCTACATTTTACCACAAGAGACGCAAGTTCGTTGTCCTATGCGCTAGGGCAACGAACTTGCGTCTCAACACGGGCGGGGGGTACGGGATGTGACCTGACCGGCCGCGAGCGCGACCCCTCCCTCAGTCAGTCAGCTGTTTCGCTAGAGAGCACAGTGTCGGATAGAAACTTTTTAAAATCTTTTAATGAAAATGACGTTTTTTTTTTGTTGTGTTCGGTCATTTATTTTTATATTTAAGTCAACTACCCATGGTTTGAATGACAAGACTGTTTACCCTTACAGCCTGTACAATTCAATCTAATTTACATAATTTAATTTAATCTATAATTTATTGTAATTAATCTATTGTAATCATTTTAGTTTTTAATAATTTATTTCTTAGTTTTGTCTAAACTATGTATTACTTGATTTTAATTCTTTATTGTGTTATTATCTGCGCATAATGTAGTGCATGTTGTGCTTTTCTTTAAGTAATGAGGCGCTTAGACTTAAGTTTGCAACGTACAAATTGTAAAGTAATAGTGTACTCATTGTTGAAGAGCCTAATATTAAATAAATAAATAAAAACCTACTGCCCCGTCTAAAAAAACCACCCTATAAAGTACCTACATAGACGATTTTTTTCCTGTAGCTAACGCCCAGAGCGGGATAAGTCATTCGTTGATTTCCCATACAAAAAAAAAAGGCTTTGTGTATAATAGTTTATCCCAGAGACACTAATAAAAGACTCGATCAGTCGTTGTTTACGTTGTTTACAGACAAAGTCACTTGTTTATCCAAAGACTGAATAAGCACAGTAATATTTATTAGTTAGTTAGTATGGTTAATTGCTTTATTGTTGGATGTAACTATTGTGAAGAAGGGTATTTGTACTGGAGTGGGTTGTTGTGTCAATCTAGAATTATGGAGTTATTTTGTGCTAAGAATGAATTTTAAGTAGTGTAAGAAGTGCTGAGATATAATTACATAACATGATATAACATCATGTTTTGTTTCTCCAAAGGGTTGGGCAGAGGTGTACCTATTTTAGTACACCAGTTATGCTTAAGTCCCATGTAATAGGGGGCGAGCATACTACCATCTACCGGGCGGGGATATAATAATTATTGCTGTAAATTGGATTATGGATAGATTTTTGATTGATGATCAGTGCAAAAAAAAAAGAATTAAATCAAAAAAATATAAATAAAAACGACGCGGCGGTTAGTATTCATAACTACTAACCGACGCGGCATTTTGTTTAATTCCATGTTATTTAGGTATCTCATTGGTAGCCATATTATTTTACGATTGCACTACATAACATCACGCCTGTATTCACTAAAGGGTGTGCAGAGGTGCACTTATTATAGTACACCACATTTCGCCAGTTAGGTTGAAGTCCCATGTAATAGGAGGCGAGCTTAATACTATCAACCAAGTACAGATCCAGTCTCCGAGCTGCTACCGATTAATTTCAGATGGAAAAATCCAATAACATTTTGCCCAAGCGATCGAACCTAGAACCTCATGTTCAGCAGTAGCTTTTGCGACCACTAGACCCACAAAAGAATATTTTTAATTGAAAATTGCCTTTAAGGTAAATTAGTAACCAAAGTATTTTTTTTTAATTAAAAGGGGATTTTGTCCAATAAGGATATGCCAACCCCATCATACCTATTATCAATGTAAGTACACTTAGATATAATTACACAAGGAGAAAAAAAAAAGTTACATTATAATAATGCTAAAAAGGTGCTGCTCACTGCTGAACGACTAATACTAAATTACATAATTTTTTGGCTGCTTCCAATCTAGGTTTTGCCAAAATGCTTTGAATCAGACCTACATCCAACCTATTTAACCAAAGTATTTTAGAGATCACAGTTCAATAACTAGCAAAAAGGTGGTCATCATTTAAAAAATCCACATCAAAATACCAGTTTCGAAATCACACATTTATTCTTCCATAGAGTATTCCATTTGCATACAATTATTTAAGTACCCAGCGCAACGCATACACAACAAACATATTGCAGATTAAATCCATCGATTGTGCCTACCGACCGCCATTTTGAATTTTCCTGTTGCAACGATATTTCGCAACAAAAACACATCCGTTGAAATCGCGTCCATCCCAAACGTTTTCATCGTTTATTTCAAACCATTTATTTTAGTTTTTCATTCGCTATTTTTCTGTGGACGTATTTTTAATAACCCTCTGTATTGGTGGCATGTGTGGTGTGTTTTCAAACTCAAGTCCAACATTCATTTTGCGAATATATTTTCTGTTAGGCCGCGTACAGACTGGTGAAATACAATGTAACATTCAAAGAAAGAATTTATTTTACCGTCCACATTGCTGCGATGTATCATGCAAGGTAAGACAGTCTCATAGTCTGGACGCCTTTCGTGCGCGCACTGTGCATTTCACGCGCACGCCATTAAACTCATTACAAGTCGCGCGCGGAGCGATCCGAGATTTGTCAGTTTTTGGACGAACACAAAGTGGCGCGCAGTATAGAAAGAAGAAAGAAGAAAGAAAATACGTTTATTTGCAGGTAAATATGACGCAAAAAAACAATGTAACAAATTAAAAATAAAAAAGGTTGGGGGAAACATGCGTCACATCCACGCAAAACGGCTATCGCTCAGCATTATGCTGCGACCCTATGCAAAACAGAGCCCCAGCGCTGGTTTTCAGCGACAGCCGGCGCTGACGTAATGACGTTGATCGGTGCGGCAAACCATTATCAGAACGCTGTACCGGTACAGCGCACTGTAATAAAAAATAAAATATATTATATTAATATCTAATAGTATAAAAAAAATAAAATAAAAAAATATATAAAAATAAAAATAAATAAAAGAAATGGGTAAACGAGAATATCATCCTCCGTGATGCGTTTTGTGTAGTGGCAACATTTTGAAGCGTCCTCTTTGACGTACATACACCCAACATGCACCAAACCAAAGAGTTATGAATGATGTAATATATTACAAAATGGCCAGTGATGTAATGTGTTATTGTGAAAGTTATGTGTCAGTAATTTAAAATGCGTTTTTAAGTGAATGTGAAATGAGATGAGATGGACCCAATGAGAAAACAAAAACTTTGGAAACTGGAGGGTGACCGGCATGCCAACTTCTAGCTTATAATTTAATTTGTATACGCGGGACTAAGCATGGACAGTCGTTTCGTAGACGCGCACGTGCATGAAACGAACATGGAGGCACAAGCTGATAATATATGGAGTGAACGAAATATTTAAGCATACCTATCTGTAAGCAGTTCTGCACCTGCTCTCAGCTTATACAAATCTGTATGCCACCAACGTCAGTCGGTGCCTTCAGGGTTTTTTCATTACTTGATGTATATCAGTGATGCACTGACAATTGTCAGAGCGAGAAGTTGGTCATCGACGCTTCGGCCGTTCGCGGGAAACTGACGGAAACAGATGCGCGGAGCAGGTTTCGTACTTCGTAGTAATGCGTGGTTCGTGCGCGTGATGCATCCTAACTGATGCAACGTAACATACGATGTATTGAAATATTTTCATTTCATTTTACATTTCAGCAGTCTGTACCCGGCATTAGGTTTGTATCAGTGTGTTCTAGTTTGTTTAATTAAACTTTTCGCACTAAAAAAAGGTACAAAGGCGGACTTTTAGCCTTAGTCATTCTGTACCAGTCAATCTATTTGTTAAAGGACTGGCCTAGAAGAAGAGTAATGTTTTTCGAGTGTATAACGTTTGTAAATAATAACTTTTTCAAAGCTTCCATTGCTCACACAAGTCAATTTGTTATCTGGGTCTGACATTCCGCCAGAAACTTCAGCTAATATTCTTAAAATTAGATATTCTTTTTGCGCGTTGTTCTGACTCTACTCTCAAATACTGTGTGATTACAGAAAAGACTTCGCTTCGTATAATTATGGCTAATGTGATAGAATTTTCAGTATGCACTACAAGTACTCGCATGTTCTGGTCGGCACATTCGATTCGTCAGTATTTTTTTAAACATCAAAACCGACCCGAAGCTTATACTACAAATATTTGGTTTTCATTCAGCTTGTGCCGATTGGCAAACTTTCTGGATCTACTTTCGCTTAATCAGGTTCGGGTCGGCTCTGCACAACTTGTGCTAAGCCGAGCGGCTTCTCACGAACATATTATAGCTATGTCGCAGATGGATGGTCGAATTCACTATTTTACAAATCCGCTACCTAGTTGTTTTACAAAACAGCTCCGTTATGGAAAATAGCTAACGATCTGTTTTTCTAAATTACTGAACTTTAACGCAAAATTGCATAAATGTTTTGCCGCTCGTGGCTTTATGTGTCATAAGAACGATATTACCGTCCGAAACAGAAATAATAATAACGAGTAACTTAGATATACGTTGGTCACAGCAGGGTGACCTAACAGGGTGGTCTAGCTTTGTTTCTGCGACCAATTCGGTTCGCGCGCGGTTGGTCTCCGTTCTTACCTAACCGAAACCAATTGGTCAGGAGCCCTAGCTTTTTACCTATGTAGAACAGCTGAACAACATTCAGCTATTTTACATAATAGAGCTGTTTTGTAAAATAGCTAGTGATTTTGTTAAACAGCTGTTCTACTTGCCATAATTAACATAGTTATATCAGCCGCCCGGTTGTACCGAATAATGCAATCAATAAATACCGTATAAAATAGCACGTCTCAAGCTAAAATACGGCAAACCTCCAACCTGATGTTTACTACTGCAGCAAACCGGGTTAGTTATCCAATGCCAGGGTAATGCTGTTACGTTGAAAATCTAGTTATGACCCGCTGCTCGCCTCGTAATACCGACTTCACAATCTGGCTGGTTTATTCTGATTCAATTTTAGCTAAGCGTTTCAAGGAGCGGAGAGATTTTCTTTATTATTCGCAGTTAAATATTCGATGAGATGCCTTTCAAGGCTTGTGAACTTGGCTCAGATCAAAATAAAGCAAAATGCATGCAAGCATGTTTGGCAATAATTCTTTCTGCACATGTGGCTTCCCTGGTACATCATTAACGGAATCATAATTTTGTGTAAATGTCTACAAAACTTCAATACATATTCGATCCAAATGCGTCTACGGCTGCCGCCAACGCGTATCGACGGCTGCAGTTGCCGCATACACCAGCGGCGACGTGTCAACGGCTGTCGTCGACTCGCGACGCGTCTACGGCTGCCGTCGACAGTTGGCAATGTGCTGCTCGTGCAAATGAGCACTTAGATAAACTCAGAAATTACATAATGAATTGAACAAAACCGGCTAAGAGCGAGTCGAACTCGCGCACGAAGGGTTCCGTATCTATAAAAACGGCAAAAAATCACATTTGTTGCATGGGAGCCCCCTTAAATATTTATTTTATGTGTTTTAGTTTTTGTTTTTTTGTTGTTATAGCGGCAATAGAAATACATCATCTGTGAAAATTTCAACTGTCTAACTATCACAGTTCATGAGATACAGCCTGATGACAGACGGACGGACAGCGGAGTCTTAGTAATAGGGTCCCGTTTTACCCTTTGGGTACAGAACTCTAAAAAGTACAAAGTCAAATTTCATGCGCGGACAGGTGGGGCGAGAATCGCCGCGCGGCTTGGACGCTTGAGTGGTTACTACTTGTTCGGATCTAAACACACAACCTCGTTAGTACCTACAAACCTAATTAGTTACACTAGTTTACTAACAGAAAACATACCATACCACGGGTAATATAAACGATTAGTAGATGGTACGATATAGGAACCCATGCACTCCTTTACCGTCCTACTTTCAATTACTTTCTCACAGACGTCTTTAATCGAGTGTCCGTCAACTTGATAAATGTAATTTACTTGATGTAGGTATTTATCCAGCTTGTAACATTCTCTGCAAACGTGGGGAGTATTGCAACTTGATAGATTTTCCTTCGGTGCTTGCGTTTCAAGTTTATCTTGAACATAAATCGTTTATATAAAGTTGCATCTGATAAAAGGAGGTTTTTGTTACACTGTAGTCTGTTCAGCAGGCGTAGCAAGGCGCTTTCTATCTCTACGAAGAATAGACATAGCTTTTTCTTTACAAAGTGACAGTTCGTTTCTTCATTTTTGACATCCACTGTAGAAATCTTTCTACAATCTGTCATTTTGTCTTTCATTTCTAACGATCTTTGTCTAGGTCTTTTTCTAAGTAGACTATTTCGGAAGAAAGTTTTCTATCCTTACTGTCAAAATCACACTGACAACCGATAAATCCTATGATAAAACAAAGAATTTTGAGTCAAATTATGTAAAAGAGTGAATTTCTAAAAAGTGCTGTTGACTCTTTCTATTTTGCTGCCGTCTCGTACTGTCTACTGGAAACGTCATTTTTGTCTACTCTTCCGTGGACAAAACGGTGCTCATGCTACGCCTGCAGGAAAGAATAGGTTGCATGACACACCTTATGCTTCATGATCGTCATTACGGCCGAAAGACGTCTACTGCTGGACAGGTCTCCCCCAAGCACCGCCACTTCAACTGGTTCTGTGCTTTTCGCTTCCAGGAAATTCCTGCGGTGGTCCTAGGTACGTCCTCCGGTATGCGGTCGCCACCGCGTACCGCCACCCTTTTTCCGTTCCCTGTCCACTGCCTCTTAAGCTTGGCAATTCTTAATTCTTGATCTGATGATCTGATTTAGATAGTTCAGAGCTTTGGCATCATGAAACAAAAGGTGAATATTTGAAGATATTTATTTAATAGACTAAGCAAAATAAAACTTTATGGAAGTGACAACTTCTTTACGCGCGATTTTTGGTACATAAACTTATGGATTCGCGTCACCGACATGCTCGCGCCGTAATGCTGTACTATATAATATAGATGGCGCTAATACCAGTTTCAAGTTTTCACTTCTGTCGGCAGTCATGACAGCCTATTTTTTTTTAAAGATTCACTCATACTGTGTATATAAGGGCGAATTGAAGCATTAAAACTTTGAATAATTTAGACGTAGGACTTAGAGAGAAATTGTATAAAATCAGCTTCTGATCGACCCTCCCCAGAAGGTTAAAGTTTTTTTGCTGTCTGGTAAATCTCATGGTCCGTCTCGGAAAGCCATAAAGATAATTCTACTAAATCCTAGTTTCGTATGATTCTTACTTCGTTATCTTAACGACTTTAATGCGAAATGGGCTAAGTTGGTGCAACAGCTTGACAAAGTTTCGGAGATACGTAAACTTGTATGAAAAACGTTTCTTAGTAAAAGAAGAAATTAATAAAAAGTTTGATTCAAATATTTAAAACCCAGTTAAAACATTAAATTTTCCCTTATTTGTTATATTCATCAATTAAGTGTGTCATTTGGGGAACAGTGACCAGTTTCTTATGAACTTTATACAGTACGTCAATTTATAAAGTGACACGTGACGCGATTGTTAGCACTGAATTTAGCACTGTAGGTAGTTTCAATACAAATAGAGTTTAAAATGGCGACTGATATAACAGAGGGCCTAGACAAGTGACAATCGCTTCGAAAGCGCTTCGTATTTCTACAACGACTGATAGCTTATGTCAGTCCTATACATTTTTGCCTTTTCCATCATCGTTATCGCTGATAGAATGTCACTTTGTGTAAGGCCTCTGTACTACCAATCACATTACTGCAAAATTCAGTGCTAGTAGTAGTACACAGCAGAGATGCGGTGGAGGCGCGGTGGCGGCGCGACGACGCGCGACGGCGTCGTCTTTTTTTTTTTGCAGTAATCTTTTAGCCCTTTCAGTAACGCCTCTTTTGATACCATTTCCATTTCTCTATCTTAATAATTGAGGAAGCTACCCCCGGTTGTACAGTACAACTTCGATGTAGCATCGGCGAAAATCGTAAAACCGATGAGCATCCGAACTGATTGCGCCTTAAAAATTACCAATCTTTATTACCGATTTAGGCGATTTAGGAGATAATGTTCTTTACGTCCGTAAAGAACATTTTCACTTAAATCCGCAATAACTTTGAAAGTGTTTAACCAAATACATTCGTTACCATAAAAAAGGTTATAGTGAGTCAATCTTAAAAGATAGACATATGCTGTCGCAGACTTTTTTTTAGAACCTTTAAAGAGGAACAATTCCGTCATACATGATATTTACGTAACATAAACCGTTTACGCAGCGCACGCAACGAAAGCTCTCAAAAAGGAATAATTTTTCCCGTTTTTGCAATATATTTCATTTATGCTCCGCTCCTTTTGATTGTAGCGTGATGTTATATAGCCTATAGCCTTCCTCAATAAATGGACTATCCAACACAAAAAGAATTTTTCAATTCCAATCAGTAATTCCTGAGATTAGCGCGTTCAAACAAACAAACAAACTCTTCAGCTTTATAATATTAGTAATTAATAATGCTAGTATCTAAGTTGTGTCGTACTGGGGGCTTAAAACAGTCACTTTGTCAGATTCATAATAGGAAAATATTATGAATCATCGTAAAATGTCACAAACTGACAATTCATAATATATTATGATCTGCGTGCGATTCTTATTAAGAAATAATTTATCTGTTTGACAGTTTTCTATGGGAATTCGTAAAATGGTCCACATTATGAAATTCGTTTGTGTCAAATTAGAGGAATTGCTAATGACAGCTGGAAATTCAGGAAATGAAATGCTTTTAAAAGAATTGCTAATGTAGCCGTTTTAGGCCCATTGTACTTTTCTTGAAACGGGTACCCTACTGAAGCGATCGAAAGAGCATTTTCAATGCTAAAAAGGTTTCTGGTATGTAACCTGCTTTCACAAAATCCTTCTTGTAGAAAACGCTGCAGTAAATTCTACCCGGCATCCTCAAGAAACGGTTACTGTCACACATATCGTTTGTCTGCGACCGGTTGATCCAGCAGGTGTTAGCTATACCCAGCTACAAGATATACGCGCACTTTACGTCCGCACGGAGATCGTTGTAAATGGACCGGGGAAATGAAACGAGGACTTACAACGAAGATGGATAGAGGAAGTTTAATTTTTACTTCATTTCCATCAACAAAAAATATGTACTCTTAGGGACCAGGAGTGGTGTTTAAATGATGAAACAACTGTCAAGTTGGCCTAACTTATATTTAAATAACGAAATAAATAATTAACACAAATATCACGCACGATTTTAATAGGAAACATTCAACTTAAACAAAACACAATAAAATAAGGCAATATTTGCACATAAAAAGGAAAATGGCCACCAAACAAAAACTTAGCTGTGATCTGAGACGAAACCCAACAACCTCTCTGCTCGAGCGCTAACCGGAAAAAAGGGATGCGGCGCGGTTGACAACCACTTTTATAGGCGTTGGAGTGACGTCTCAGATGACAGCTGTACAGAAACTCATTCTTAACCTAATACCTTAACCGGCTTCTCCTGACTGTGCACCGTCCTCGGGCACGTCTGATGCGGCGGCATCTTGAGCTGGCTCCTCGTCTTGGCTCGCAGGTGGATCAGCAGACGATCCCGCCTGCGTGTGGGCTCCATTATCTTCGCCTGAAATCCCCAAAAGCTTATTTTTGCAAAGACCCAAAAGCTTATTTTTGCCTACTCAATTATTCATCACACATTCGAGGCCCTCTTGCAATGAAACAATCCAGCTAAGATATCAAATCGCTTTCAGTCAATCACAGTTATATTGCTCTCACATGCATCACTCTATATCATCCGGCGCCACATATTCTCATTATTAGAAAGTGTTTACGCAACAAATGTACCGCAGCGCATTTCACAATATCGAGATCATGATACCGCAGCACATGTCCGATAATACACGTACAAGCCGTGTCTGCAAGACAGAGGCACCACAGCGCATGCCCAAAAGCTAGTGGAGGAGTACTGCAGCACTAATCCATTATCAGCACATAAAGCAGAAGCACCGCAGCGCATATCTGTCTTCTCAATCAGCACCGCAGTGCCGATCACCACAAATGGCGGCGAGGGTGAATAGTCGCACCGCAGCGCGCATCAAGCCAGTAGTTTGCCAGCTTCGCACTCGCGCCGTTTCATCGTAGCCCCGCTAGGCAGCCGGCGAAAAGCATCACATACACGAACCAATCTGAACGACAAAACCAACAAACAATTACTCACATTCAAAAAAGTCTGAACAGGTGTCAGGACACCATTCTCCTTTCCACGGCACCATATATTGCGCCGCAGCCTGTGTTGTCTTGCCTCGAGCACCGGTCAGTAATTTGAGCTCATATCGGTCACTTGGTAAGATCTTTGTAACCTTGTACGGGCCTCTCATCCCGGAGTCCAACTTTCCAGTGCTCTGTGAATACTTGATTACGAACACTAAGTCATTTAATTTAAATCCCTTAGGAGATCCACGGTGTCGATTAACACGAGAATCTTGATCGTCCTGATTCCTTTTGAGGAGCTCACTCGCGCGGCTTCTGCATATCTCACGCCAAGCCTGACGATTTGGGCTAGCGTCTTCCACCGCCAAATCTCGCACCAACCCACGGATTATAGGTGTATTCGCCTCACTACCAATTAAAAGGTTTAAAGCGAATGATTTCGTGGTTTTATGTTTTGTGATATTTAAAATTAATTGAATTTTCCATAACAAATCAGACCAACGAGTATTTTTACTCGTCTCGATGCGAATCATGTTCAAAACAGTGCGTACGTAACGCTCCGCCTGGCCGTTTGCGTGATGCATCTCGGGTGTGATATAGTGGATGTTGCAGCCCATTTCGGTGACAAGACTCACAAAACTAGATGCCTCAAACATACGACCACGATCGCAAACTACTAATTTTGGAACACCAAACAGCGAGATCGCGTTATTAAACACGCGCTTTAATTCCACTGCGTCTTGCCGACTCATGGGGTAAAGCAGACAAAATTTTGTGAACGAATCGATCAAGACTAGCACAAACTTGTAACCATTTGATTCTGGCAAAGGGCCCAATGCGTCGACATGTATAGTCCTGAATGGAATGTCTGGTTTTTCCCATGATGTTATGGGTTGTAATGGGGCTCGAGGTACACGTTTTTTGGAAAGACAAGTAAGACAGTGGGAAACATATTTACACACAAAAGCTTTAAGTCCGGGAAACCAAAAATGCTTATTTTTTTATTTATTTATTTATTTATAGTTAATTAAAACGGCACAACACCATTAATTAACATAGAATTGCATTACATTGATATGTATAATTTAAACTAACATGGAACAGTGGACTTCCTTGCATACTTTCTCTCACAGAACACCAGACAAATACGCATAATTTTATACCATTCATCCGCAAACACATCACATTCAGGGTTGGCACTCAGAAGGGCGTTGAGCATCTTCAAAGTACGACATACTGGGGATTCAGCTCTAGCGACAGTTTTGGATGGTGGTTGCGCGAACAGATTGTGCCGGCGGCTCGGACGGTGTCCGATGTATTTGTCGGGTACAAATAGTCGGCAGAAAAGGCCGTGGAGCTCCGGGCTGTCAATACGACCTCGTAAGGTTTTACAGGCTACCGTGAGCTGATCAAGGCCTCTTCTTACCTCCAACGAGTTGAAACCCAACATCCCTAAAAGATAGTTGGTAGGGTACATATAGGGAAAGAAATGATATAACCTTTGGAAGAGGCATCTTAAGAAGGTTTTCTGTACCTTTTCAAGCAAGAGTGTTTGTGTCGCGGTATAGGGGTGCCAAACACAGGCACTGGACTCGAGTTTGCTTCTAACCAGAGTGGTGTACAATAATTTTATCACATTAGGATTGCGAAAGTCACGAGCATTTCGCAAAACAAATCTCAGGCGCCTGAAAGATTCCTTCGCAAGGGTAGAAACGTGATCTTTAAAAGTAAGACAGCGGTCGAAAGTCACTCCCAAGTCCTTTATGTTGGTGACACGAGTAATTACCTCACCACCCAAACTATATTCGTAATGGATTGGTCGCCGCCCTCTACCGTATGTCATGATGTAGCACTTGCTAGGATTGAAAGATAGCTTATTCTTATTGCTCCACTCATAAACGGCGTCAATGTCCCTTTGTAGGAGTTTGCAATCTTCGTCTGTTCTGATGTGTGCGACAAACTTTAGGTCGTCGGCATATAAAATGCATTTGGCAAACTTAATATTTGCTATGAGGTCGTTGATCATGATCAGGAACAGAGGCGGTCCCAACACAGATCCCTGACTTACGCCCGAACGTGTGCTGTACGGCTTGGACTCGAAGCAGCCATGTCTGACAAACTGCTTGCGATCCCGCAGGTAGTCGGAAAAGAAGTGTAGAAGACCCGCCGAGAAACCGATGGCATCTATCTTTGTCAAGAGCACATCATTATCAACTCTGTCGAATGCTTTCCGGAAATCGAAATACAGAGCATCAACCTGCGTACCGACGTCCAAGCCACTGGATGTGTAATCTACAAGAATCAGTAGATTCGAATTTACGGAGCGACCCGGCCGAAAACCGTGTTGGGCATCCGACAGAGACATATTTATAGGCTTGAAAATAAAGGAGTGGAGTATATGCTCAAAAACCTTGGCAATGGTTGGCAGGATAGCGATAGGCCTGTGTTCCTCTACAGATGTTTTGTCATTGGTTTTAGGGATCGGAGTAACACGTGAAATTTTCAATTGCTCAGGGTATACGCCGGACTGGAGGGCTAGGTTAAAGACATGACATAGAGGAGCCGCCAAGATATCATGACACCCCCCTTAAGGATAAAGGCTGGAATGTTGTCAGGGCCAACCGAGCTACAGGGTTTGAGTTTAGCAATCCCCTTAACTACATCCGATGGGGTTAAAACGGGAAGAGCAATGTTATCTCGCTCACCAGTCACATTCAAGTTTCTAGGGTCCAATTTAGGTATATCGGGCAGAAACACGCTGGCAAAAAACTCAGCAAAAGCCTCAGCCGCTTTGATACCCGAAAAAGTCTCACCATTGAGTATGACATTTGGCTCGAAACCGCCCTTTGATCGCAGGCTGGATACATGCTGCCAGAACTGTCGCGGATTTTTACCTATATTATTTTCTAAGGTATTACAGTACTTTTTGTAGGCGTTCTGGGTTCTTACTTTTAGATCCGATCGCAGAGCACTAAACTCCGCATATGTAAGATCACATCGCGAAAGTTTCCATTTATTATGCAGTTTAGTTTTACGCTGAGTATCGTTTACTATATCTCTAGTAAACCAGACTGGATACCGCCTGTTTCCAGTGATCATTCTCTTCTTCTTTGGGATGGAAGAATCAAATAAATTATAAATTATTTTGTAAAACTTACCAGCAGCTGAAGGTACGTCATTGCAGCCAAAAACGTCTTGCCAAGGAGCAGAACGAATTTGATCTCTTAAAAGAGCGTAGTCCCCCTTGACAAAATTCCAATCCCTACTACGATCAATATTGCTGGGTTCCAATTTTTCCCTATCCTTATGCGTTTTGATGTTAATCGCAATATCTAAAGGAGGGTGGTATAAGTCGATTGGAACCAGCTCCGTACCTTTGACATGCTCGCAGTTTACTTCGGTACCCTCCCGAGCCAACACTACGTCTAACTTACTCCCACGCATATTCATCACGTCATTCATCTCTGCCAGACTACAAAAGCTTAAGAAATAACAGTAAGAATTGTTGACATTCAGGCTTAAGGATAAGATCCAATGTTTTCTCTACCCCGATGTGTTCATGCTCATCGTGATATATCCGTAGCAGGCTAAGCCTGTGGCCTTTGGGGATATAGCACAATAGGCGAGATTCTTCACCAGTAGGCGAGAAGCGGTAATACAAAACGTCATGTTGACAGACGTAACGCCGTGGATCCAGATTACCCTCATTTAACTTTTGAATCAGTTCCTGTGTCTCATTATCTGCACATTGTGCAATCTGAGCCCAGTTGCGAGGTCTGTCAACCTGACTTACATGTGCCACCAGTGGATTCCTACTTAAATAGTCAGCATGTGACATTAGTGTGCCTTTTCGATATTCGATGGTGAAGTTAAAATCTTGTAGGTAAATCCACCAGCGTGCCACTCGAGGAAGCAAGTCTTTTTTGCGCTCGGTTGATTTCAGGGCATTGCAATCAGTTATGATTTTGAACTCTAACCCAATTAAATAATGTCTGAAATGCTGCAATGCCCTGATGACAGCCAGCGTCTCCAATTCATAGGAGTGGTACCTACTTTCAGCGCCTTGTGTAACTTTACTAAAATAAGCCACCACTCGTTTAGTGCCGTCGATATGGACTTGCATTAGTACGGCCCCATATCCAGCACTGCTAGCATCAGTGTGGAGCTCCGTGGGTAGGCTAGGATCAAAAATAGCAAGTATGGGCTCACTTGTTAGTCTCTTTAATAGGTCTTGTCGAACAGTCTCCTGCTCGGGTCCCCATTCGAATTTTACGTCCTTTTTAGTTAAACGTGAGATACTTGCAGTTTTCGTCGCGTAGCCTTCGATATAACGTCGAAAGTACCCAGATAAACCCAAGAATTGTCGGACTTGTTTAACGTTGGTCGGGGCCGGGGTGTTTACCAAGGCTAAGATTTTTCGCTGACTCGGCCTAACCTGACCATGTGATATAATGCGGCCTAGGTACTCTACTTCGGTGGTTAGAAACGAGCATTTTCGGATATTGACTGAGAACCCGGCTTCGCTGAGTGTTTGTAGCACTTCGTGTAATAATTTTATGCCATCGGCAATGGTTTCACTCACAAGAAGGACGTCATCGACGTACACCAGGACATTCCCGGCCTCAATCAACTTCCGAAGAGTACTGTTTATTATTCTTTGGTAAACGGTGGGGGAATTACATAGGCCAAATGGCATTTTTAAAAATTCAAAATGGCCTTCGGGGGTAACAAAACCGGTTTTGTGGATAGAACCCTCATGAATCAAAATTTGATAAAAGCCTGAGGCCATATCGAGACAAGAGAAGTATTTAGAGGATCCCAGGCGATCGATATGGTCGTCTATGAGAGGGAGTGGATATCTGTCCTTAACGGTAATCCGATTGAGAGCACGGAAATCCACGCATAACCTATAAGAGCCATCTTTCTTTTTGACCAGTAGAATAGGACTGGCGTACTCAGATTCCGATTCTCTAATTATGTTTTTAAGCAACAAATCTTGTATGATCTCTCTTACTTTAATTTTTTCTTGGTAGGAAAGACGATAGGGATGATAAACTATAGGCGTCTCGCTTGTCAAACTGATATGCATCTGTCCTGTTTTCACCGGAGTGGTAGCAGTGCCAGATATTAGAAACTCTGAGAACTCATTAATGACGATTATTAACGTAGCAAGATCGTCTCCCTGAACGGGCGTATCTACTTTAATTCGCATATCAGTTTGAGTGGAGTTTACTTGAAAAACTTCATTTGGGGCACGGCTTAAGTACTGTTTGTGTTTTGTGCGAACGTAAACAATGTCGTTCCTATTAAGAACATCCGTGCCGATAACAATTGGAGCATTCATGCATGAAGAGGGTATGACTACTAAGTCTACTTCGAGGGAAATGTGTTCGAACTCGATAGTGAGAGTCACGTATTCTCGAGAAACTATTTCGCTATCGCTCACCCCTTTAATAACGCAAAAAGTGGATCTACGCGGACAGGAAAATAGTTTGGCGACGTCTGAAGAGATCAAAGAAATATTAATCGCACCGCTATCTATCAGAACATCTACTGGAATACCTTGAACGACAGCAGTAGATACATCATTGTCGCTAGAACTACCCGCGAGTTCCTTACACAGGTTAACTTTTCTCTGATTATCGTTCCGTGCCTCTGAACGCTGTTTAGCAAAGCAGTCTATTTCCTTATGCCCAATCTTCTTACAAAACGAGCACGTTGGTTTTGAAAGACTTTCTGAAGATTTGGCCGAGCTTTCCGAAGATTTCTGACTTTTCGGACACTTGTAGCTTTTATGTCCAGTCTGACCGCAAGAAAAGCATTTATCATTAGAAATATGGCGCCTTTTTATTGTGTTAGAAGAAGACACGCGTGTTTCATTCTTGGTACGGACAGGCTTGACATAAATTGCTAAAAAAGATACCAAATTATCAATTGTTAAGTCGGCATTCGCGGCCGCTGCACGAACGTGTGGGTCCGTTATACCACGTACTACGATCTACACCATTAGCTCATTACTCAGACCTTTAACAATACGCAACCGTAACAGCGAACGCCGGGCATATTCCGCATAAGTCGAATATTTATCTGAAGTAGAATTCATAACCTCAAATAAAATATTGGCGTAGTCGAGTTTGCGGGGGCACAACGGTTTAAATTCTAATTTAAAATTAGACCAGCAACGGTCATTGGTATTCCACTCACTAAGCCAGGTTTTCGCGTCGCCTTTAAGGCAGTTAGACACTCGCGAAAGACATTCGTAATCATTCCAATGATTTGATACTTTAGCGCGTTCCACCTCTTCACACCACACCTCAATGTCATAGATAGCGGGGTCAAAATTGGATACGTAATAACCATGTGACTTTGCAGGATTTAACATGTTTAGTATCTCTGCTAATGTTTGTGTCGTTGAGGGTACACTGACATCTTGAGGCGTGCTGTGACCAGCGGGTCGCGGTGGAGTTCGAGGTACGCTTGCGGAACTTTCCTCGATTGCATTCAAACGCGAGACGATCGTTTGCAATGCCTGTTTTACGGAGCTTTCCCGGCTACGAGATCTTCGGTTCGGTCGTTCACGCGACTTATGTTGATCTCGCGAACGTGAAACGCGATGAGAACGAGAACGGGAACGGACTCGATCGCGGGAGCGAGAACGGTGTTGTCTACGTTTATGTATGCGTTTATGTGGGTAGTTCGATTCGGATGACACACTACGCGACCTTGATCGAGGCATTTTTCAAAACAACGATTTAAGTTGATTGTTTCCTAGTGTAAATCAAATTTAGTGGACTAAGGCTTATCCCACTTCTGATCTTAGGGACCAGGAGTGGTGTTTAAATGATGAAACAACTGTCAAGTTGGCCTAACTTATATTTAAATAACGAAATAAATAATTAACACAAATATCACGCACGATTTTAATAGGAAACATTCAACTTAAACAAAACACAATAAAATAAGGCAATATTTGCACATAAAAAGGAAAATGGCCACCAAACAAAAACTTAGCTGTGATCTGAGACGAAACCCAACAACCTCTCTGCTCGAGCGCTGACCGGAAAAAAGGGATGCGGCGCGGTTGACAACCACTTTTATAGGCGTTGGAGTGACGTCTCAGATGACAGCTGTACAGAAACTCATTCTTAACCTAATAGTACAATATTATGATAATTTTTATATTTACGAGGGACTTGTGGCTAAGTAATAAATCAAGATTTTTTTCAAGACGGGTTGATAGATCAAGTTAAGCTACACTTTCCACGGCTGGTCTGAGGATGGATCTTTACATACCAAGACCCCCTCCATACCTCGGAAAGCACGTTTAGCCTTTAGTCCCAGCTTTCATTCGTGGATATTAATTTGACAGTCGTTACGGGTTGTCAGAAGTCCGAAAGTCTGACAACCAGTCTTACCAAGGGGTATCGTATTACCCAGTTACTGGGTTGTGGAGGTCAAATAGGCAGTCGCTCCATGTAAAATCAGTATTTTACCGGATGCAGTCGTATCAGGTAGGTACCAGTGTATTCGGCTGCATTCGGTTAAACTGGAAGCCAACCCCAACATAGTTGAGAAAAGGCTAGGCAGATTGATTGGTCTAAAGCACCTCATTAAGTTTGTAAAGTAAATTTTTTAACACCTTTTATGTACAGTACTCGTGGGAGTTGCAATCTTTGGGAGTGATTTCGTGAAGACAAACGGACGGAAGTGTGTAACAGAAAGCTTGGGAGGCGCGCGCTATTTGATTTGACCAATGAGCGCGCGGGGTGCTAGAGTTTGCCGTCAGATGGTACCAACCCATTTTCCGAGAGGTTGGTAGGTACTGTCAACCAGGATTTCAGATGTTATACATCATCAGTCATAGGCCACTACTATAAGGCTCGCTCGTTTTTTTTTGTGCAATTCTACACGGTTTTATTTGTAAGTTCAAAAGTGCTTCCTCTATTCAGTCACACTCCACGTCGCCAGCGCCTCGAAGGTATGTCCGGCATCATAAACATGGCCGAAGCTATTGCACACCGCTGCCCGCTCTTATTATTTAATTAAACCGCCATTTCTCTAGATTATTCGGAGTTTTAGCCTTTAAATAAGGGGAATTTAATTTCCTTTACAATCAATCTGCCTAGCCTTTTCCCAACTATATTGGGGTCGGCTTCCAGTCTAACCGGATGCAGCTGAATATTTTACAAAATTTACAAATTTTACATGGAGCGACTACCTATCTGACCTCCACAACCCGGTAACTGGGTAATACGATACCTCTTGGTAAGACTGGTTGTCAGACTTTCGAGCTTCTGACGACCCGTAACGACTGTCAAAGGCCAACGAATGACAGCCGGGACCAACGGCTTAACGTGCTTTCCGAGCCACGGAGGAGTCTCGATATGTAAAGATGGTCACCCATCCACAGACCAACCCCGGCAAGCGTAGCTTAACCTGACGGATCGACCCGTGCGCTTGTTATTACTTAGCCACGAGCTCCTCCGACCTTTACTCCTACGAGCTTTAATTTCCTTTACGATAAATCTAAATTGTGTAAGAGAAAAAAATAACACTAGGGGCTGTTTTTACCAAAGTTAGATTTACCTTTTAACCAACGAATGAAATTGACGTCTGACAGTTTTGTGCGAAAAAACACTAAAAAATTCAAAATTATTCCTCGAAATATCCGGCGTTGCCCTAAGATTATTTAATTTTATTTATACCGTTAGCAACATCATTCACAGTGATTTACACGTTCTTTTTCAGGTCGTTATGTTTTTTTTTATGTTGGCAACATTATGACAGTTTGACAGCACGGCTGTCTTAGCAGAAAGAAAAAAAAATAGGAAAATACGTTTATTTGGCGTAAACATAATGCAAAGAAAGAACACAAACCTAAAAATAAACATGAAGCAGAGAGCAAGGGGCCAAGTCTACTAATTACAAACGTGTCAGTGGTCTCACAATGACGAGTTTTTGACAGATATGCCATACAAAATCTGTCAAAAACTCATCATTGTGAGACCACTGACACGTTTGTAAATTAGTAGACTTGGCCCCCTGGATGTCTGGTAGCAGCTGGACGAGTGTGGCCACGGATCGAGTTCAAAGGCGACCGTTGCGAAAGGCCTATGTCCAGCTTCGGACTACCATAGGCTAATGATGATAAAGGAGTGCCCAATTAATGTCTGTCAGCTGATGTCATTAGAAGCTCTTTGACAGTCGTTACGGATAATCAGAAGTCCAAAAATGTGACAACCAGTCTTACCAAGGGGTATCGTGTTACCCCGAAGCTGGGTTGTGTAGGTCAGATAGGCAGTCGCTCCATATACACTGTGTATACTGGTGTTCAGCTGTATCCGGTTAGACTGGAAGCCAACCCAAATAGGTATCTAAGCAGATGATGTCTGTACATTCAGCTATATTATCCTTTTCAATAGTAGAGATGTGTTTATTCACTAACTAATTAAACCTCAAATAAAAATAATTATCTCTGTCAAACCATCCTATGCAAATCCTAGTTGAAAGAGGATGTTAGACGTAGTAATAACTAGCCAAGAGCTGTTATTAGCGTAGTAATTAACCTTGGATGAATGAAACGCGACTAACAAGGCAGATGGGGGTGGAAACGCAGGGAGGAGACGCCCTAGGCGGACATAATAGTGAACTTATTGGTGATGTTGACCAAATTTCGAATCAAAACAAACTGTCGACGGTTTTCACCATTGTCTAATTATCTAGTCGCCGGCTTATTCTATGATTCGTCATATTGAACTGGGTGAAATAGTGCTCGCCCCTCGGCTCGCGCGCGGTTCCTCACAGTTCTAATCTAACCTAGATTAGAACTGTGAGGAAACGCGCGCGAGCCGAGCGGCGAGCACTACTTCCAAGTTGCTCGCAGTTTTTTCGCGAAAGTTTGTTTTCGACTCATACAACAATCCCATTCACAAGGTACATATCTAATAAAATTTATATGAGACCACATGGAAAGCACCAGGTTTCAAATAAAAAAAGAACATGATACAGACAAATTGATACAGACAAATTGATTCGATAACGTCTTCCTTTTTTTGAAGTCGGCTAAAAATAGGGTGCTGTTTTATTAAAAAAAATATTCGTTGAAAGTGTTGCTGTGTTAAAATGGAAACGTCATTTTCAAAGACGAGACACGCGCTGTAAATAATTAACAGCATTGCTATTCTGTAACCATCTCACGGTGAAAACTTAGGTGAAGTGAGCGTGGAGTGAGCTGTCATTTTCATCGATACCTACTGATGCCAAGGCAGTGACAGATCACTCTAAGCTCACTTCACCTAAGTTTTCACGGTGAGCTTTTTACAGAATCGACCGGCTGTTCAAACTGAGACGTCAAAACTTAACGATGTTTTCCCAGTATGCTTCTTTTGTTTCATTGATTAGCTAAATAATGAATACCTACTTACAATGTTTTCAATTAATATTGTAATTTTGTGAAGTTGATAGATTTATAAGGAGTTGTTCGTTAGAAGTTAGATTGTTTACACTTTGTAAAGTAGCAAAATAAATTGGTTTGTAGGTTCAGCGAGTTCGAGGTCAGTAAAAACAGGCGAATATCGAATTATTGTTACATTTCGTTTTTAATAAATATTATTTACATAAAAAAAAAACATTTTAAAATGTAAAAAACAATACAGTAGTTTGTGAATGTGAGAACGTTGTAGGCTTAGTGGACTGTCGACTTTTTTTACCTGAAACTTTTTGAAAGGCCTACACCGTCCTCTCATAGCTATTAACAATGGCTTATAGGCTTATTGGACTGTAGATTTATTGAACTTCTTCTATTTTTGTTAAGTACCTGGTACTTACTTTTTGAAAGGCCTACATTGTCCTCCCATGCCTACCAACACTGTAATTTGAAAGTATTGTAAAAGCCAATTATTTTTAAAAGAGTAACCATGGAGTTTCTTGCCGGCTCTTCTCCATAGGAAACGACCAATTGGAACCGTGCACCTAGCTTCTGACGTTTCATAAGTGCCCATGTAGGCTAATGTGAAATAAAATATTTTGATTTTGAGTAGCCCATCGGCATCAGGATCAGGGTCCAAGATGCTGGTGGTCAGGGCTCTAAAGAGAGGAACCTCCTCACTATGCGTGCCGTGTCCTGGAGTACTGCTTTCTGAATCAAGCCCTTGACCCAGCCGCGCAATGAGAGCGAGATGAGGCCTAATAGCGGAGAGCCTCGACCAACATGGTCGAGGCTCTCCGCTATTAGGCCATTGACCGTAACGATTATCGGTACAATGATTGCAGAGTCCAATATTATTGTTATTTTTTTCAATTGCTCTTTTTAGGAATCTATACGGAAAGTATAAAACGGGACCCTATTACTAAAACCCCGCTGCCCGTCCGTCTGTCTGTCTGTCCGTCTGTCTGTCTGTCCGTCTGTCACCAGGCTGTATCTCATGAACCGTGATAGACAATTGAAATTTTCACAGATGATGTATTTCTGTTGCCGCCATCACAACAAAATACTAACATGATTTTTTTGCCGTTTTTATAATAATGGTACGGAACCCTTCGTGCGCGAGTCCAACTCGCACTTGGCCGGTTTTTTATTATTTATTTTACTTAATTTTTGTCAAATGTGAGTTTATTGATTTCAAACACAATTTAAATTATTTGTGAATAAATTGAATTCAATTCAATTGAACTGTTTGTATTTCCCGTGCGTGTCCCAAAAAAAATATTTTTCGTTCTTTCTTTCTTTCAAATAGCAACCCGTTACTGTAGCACTATAAGAGCGCTTGTTGTAGAGCAATATTATGTGGGGGCGTAGAATAATATATAAACATATGCATAATCAGTCTATAATGCTCCCACTGCTGGGACACAAGCCTCCTCTCTGTGAGAGGGAGTGGGCCGTAATCCACCACGCGGACCCAGCGCGGCTAGATGTCGCGTCTTCGAATTTTTGGTTCTAGGACATGCCGGTTTCCTCACGATGTTTTTCTTCACCGCTTTGAGTAGTGGTGATTAAATAATTTACACAAAACTAAGCGCCTTCAGGGTTCGAACCTAGGACCTACAACTCATAGTCGCGGCCGTTACCATTGAGCCACCACTGCTCTCCTATCTCTCTAAGCCTATCGCTTACACCAGGGCTTCCCAAACTTATTTAAACTGTGACGCCCTTGGGAAGTTGCCATATTTTTGCGACGCCCTGGCCTTCTTGCCATACATTTACCTACTAGTTGTAGTTTTAGCCTAGTAACAATTTTGCCAGAAAAAGTCCAAATAGCTTCTAAATGTTTTATTAGAAAATAAAGAACAAAACATTAAAAAAGAATGCTATAGCGTGCGGCAGAGTAATCTCAAACTCTCAAACTCAAAACTCAAACTCAAAGCATTTATTTCAATTAAACCATTTACAGGCACTTTTGAATTGTCAAGGAGTCGGTCAGTCAGAAATATGAAGCTAGTTGCCCATTCCAAAGCGTAGTAGGTACCTATGGAGAAGAACGGGCATGAAACTCCACGGACACTCTTTTAAATCAAAATATTGTTACAAAATATTGGTTACATCATTTATGTTGAAATTATACATGTGAGAACAATGTAGAAAGCACGTCCGCAATTATAACAAACAAATCAAAAATTAAAATAAGCCATGGCAGCTAAGAGATGACCAGTCACAACTGACGGCGCCCGTTCACGAACATGACGCATGGATCAGCACCATTCAACTCAACCATTTTGAAGGGAGCTAAATGATCCAACACACGCGCCACCATCAGCGAGACATTTGAGTGAGCATGACATTCCCAGCCGCCAGGGCACATTCAAGTCAATTAACGACAAATTACCCGGTAAATGGCTCTATAGTACATAGTACTCACACCTGTGCTAATGTAATGGCAACCTAGAGTGGTTACCCGGCCGCCCGTAGGAGGGCGCCCGCGAAAGCTCAAGTTACACTGGTTGGCAACGCTGTGTCAGTGTGCCGTGAGCTACCGTCAGAGAGTTAATGTGCGCGCTCTATGAGCAGAACTCTGTTTGATGTTTGATTGTAAGGTGATTTGTTGTAACTCTTTGTGTCTTTATGAGTATAGTGTTATTCTTAAGCACCTGCGTTTCTCTTACACCCGTTCCCCGGCTATAAGTGGCGCCCAACGTGGGGCGCCACCAGGGCGCATAGTTTCTCAAAACGAGGCTCAAGTTTCGAAATTGCCACTCTCGTCTCTGTCTCTTTTATTTTCGATCTGTACTTGTTCTTAATTACTACAACTGCTTAGATCTACAACTATTTAGATCGCCTTACGACGCCCCGTGGGATAATACCGCGGCGCCCCAGGGCGTCGCGACGCACAGTTTGGGAAGCCCTGGCTTACACCATAAAATATAACCATTTGACAATGATAAAGTATCACAACAGATACAGTCACGGCTGTAAACAACCGATCGACTCCCGCGTCACTTTTTTCACAGACCAACGGCTTGTAAAATCAAATATGGAAGCTCATCATTCATTCTCATTTCGATGGACGTTCCAATATATTTGAATGGCGGGTTGTAGGCGTAGCTGTGTAGGTATCATTTGCTGAGTATTATTCATCTTTTTTTTGCTATAGGTACTTAGCTTATTACAATCATTTTCTATACAGAGTATAAGGGTAATCACTCAAACCATGGGTAGTGACTTAAATATAAAAATAAATGACTGAAAACAACAAAAAAAAAACAATATTTTCATTTATTAAAAGATTTTAAAAAGTTTCCGACACCGTGCTCGCTAGCAAAAAAGCTGTCTATCTGAATGAGGGGTCGCGCTCGCGGCCAGTCGGGTCACGTCCTGCACTCCCCGCCCGTGTTGAGACGCAAGTTCGTTGCCCTATGCGCTAGGGCAACGAACTTGCGTCTCTTGTGGTAAAATGTATGTAGATAAAAAAAGTAGTAATTTTCCAATGATTTTACGTTCTATAAATGAAACTAAACCACTGGTTGCAAGGATAACGGTGTTTACCCTAACACCCTGTATTAAAAGTGGCTTGTCATAGAGGAGCTCATGGCTAAGTAGGTAATAACATAAAATATGCTCGTGATGGCGCCAAACACGTAGCCGAATTCTGGTTCAAGTCCATTAAAATTGCCATCGATACGTTAAAGTTTTGTCCAAACGTTGAGCGGCAATCGTGCGCGGCTACCGCGCGCGTTCTGCCGCGCTTTGATTGGATGACTGCCGTGCGAGAACGCTTCTGTCTACTTGCCACGCACAAGCATTTCTAGAAAACATTCGTCAGTAATTGTGTTTGGACGAATTATAAGCAGAGCTACGACACACGCAACCGCTTTCATTTCCGTTCTGATGTCAACTGAAATGCGCGGCGTGTCTCGCATATGCCGCGCAGTACTGCCGCGCAAACATCCGTCGGTTTAGTCCTTACTAGAGCGCGGCAGAAATGTGTTCTGCAAACGCTGCTTGTTGCTGCCGCGCTCTTGCGGCTTAATTTTTGGACACACCTTTAGAAGAAGATTCGCTTTCGATCCATTTTTCCAATAGTTCGAAAAACCTCATAAAATGGCCAATAAAGTGCATGTTTGGTAGTGGCGACTAGTTTCTGTTTATAAAAGTGTGGGTAGCAATTCCAATAAAAGTATATTGGTCGCTGTAGCCCGTAGCGACATTGAAGCTATAAAATGTTCCGTTGAAAGATTGCAACGGAAAAGTTTCTAGTGTATTGGCTGAACATAACATATTGTTAGTTTGAAAAGATACTTTATGGTTGCCAAACGTGAAGTGGGATCAATGCATTTTTGCGATTACCTGAGGAAAATACTTAGTGGAGTAGGTATTTAACTCCGAAAGTGTAAGTATACCTACTAGTTAGTATACTCATATTCAATTCAATTCAAATTCATTTATTACGGACAACAAAGATCCATATTGTGTTAGTAATACAAAAAGAACTTATATTCTAGTGTTAATTAATTTAAAAAAAAATTAAAAAAAAAAATTGAATCGACCTATGAAATTGGCGTTTTTTTCTCACAAATAGAGAACCTCGTCACTTCTATGATTTAAAATATTCATCAATCGCTTGGTATTAAATCGAATAAGGACCATCATAGACAACTACCAATAGTAAAAAAAACCGATAGTGAAAAAGTACTAATAGTAAAAAATAAATTTCACAGTAGAATAATGAAGGCATTAATAGGTACTACATAAACCCCAGGCTTGTTTCCGAGTCTAATGTTGTTGTTGTAGTTATTTGCAACGAAGTTCTTTGAAGCGGATTGCGGTAGGAGTAAACTGGCAAAAATCACGTAACGAAAACGCGCTAGTTTTTCTTTCAACAACTTGTTCTAATCTAGAAAAGCCTGGGCAATACATTGCTTGGGAACAAAAGAACCAGCATCAGATAAGCAATTACACAGGAACATAGCTGTGTGATAATATCTTATTAACGTGCTTGAGCTCCGAGAAGCAACAACTACTATTATTTCTCGGTTGTGCTTGTGGTACAAGACAGGAGCAATAAGCGGATGGAATGGCATATTTTTATCGTTGGTTTTCTTTGTTTTCTCTCAGACCGATGCCTCTATTTCGATACCTGAGACACTAGACAATGTGACACTCTATCAGCGATAACGATGATGGAAAAGGCAAAAATGTATAGGACTGACATAAGCTATCGAAAAGATTTACTATGTCAATCCTGTTGAGAGTCGTTGTAGAAACAAGAGACGATCAAGACAAGTGACAATCGCTTCGAAAGCGTTTCGTAAAACGCTTTCAAAGCGATTGTCACTTGTCTAGGCCCTCTGCTGTACTAATTCTTCGAAAAGGATATATTAGGTCTTTACCTATGAAATTGCCGTTTTGTATGAAAAAATTTAAACGAATTTTTTTCATGTATTTTTTATTTGTATTAATCGAAGTAATCATCCATGCAATCAATGCATCTTTGCCAACGCAGTGGCAGTTTATTGATGCCCTTCTTAAAGAAATCAGCTGGACGGGAGGCAACAAATTCTTCAAAGGCATTTTGTACTGCCTCTCGGGTATTGAATTTTTTTCCCGCCAAGAAGTTATCCAAATTCTGGAAAAAGTAGTAGTCTGTAGGCGCAAGGTCTGGTGAGTAGGGCGGATGACGGAGAGCTTCCAACCCCAGTTCTTGCAACTTGGAGACCGTCTGCTGTGCAGTATGAGGTCGCGCGTTGTCGTGCAGGAGCAGCGGAGACGAGCGATTGACCAATGCTGGTTGGAGATGTACCAGCTTCTCCATCATTGTGTTCAGTTCTTCACAGTACACATCTGCAGTAATGCTCACCCCGTTTGGTAAGAAGCTGTGATGAATCACACCGGCGCTAGACCACCAAACAATGACCATCACTTTTCTAGGGGTAAGTTTTCGTTTAGAGCATTGTTTAGGTACTGAACCTGGATCCAACCAACTTGCTGAGCGCTTGCGGTAATCGAACAGAATCCATTTTTCATCGCAGATAACAATGCGGTTCAAAATTCCTTCATTTGTGTGTCTGTTAAGCAGTGCAAGGCACGCCTCGACGCGTACTTCACGCGATCATTGAGTTCGTGGGGCACCCATTTGTCAAGCTTTTTTACCTTGCCAATTTGACGCAAATGGACCAATATTGTTTTGACGCTAACGTCGAAAGCTGCTGCTAATTCAGCCGTAGATTGTGTATCATCAGCTTCCACAATCGCCTTTAATTCGTCATTGTCGACCAAAGTCTTCGGACGACCGCGAGGTTCATTTTTCAGGTCGAAATTTCCAGAACGCAAGCGAGCAAACCAATAACAGGTGGTGCGTTGGTTTGTAGTGTTAGCTCCGTAAACGTCGTTGATGTTGCGTGCCACTTGTGCCGCGTTGCTGCCACGACGGTACTCATGTACCATAATTACTCGAATTTTTAACGTATCCATGATGACGAAAAAGATTGAAATGCGATGAAAATTTGAAATTAGAATTCTTAGCCAAACAAAAATTATTTTGATTTGAAATGGCCAGTCCTGCAGAACGGCAATTTCATAGGTAAAGACCTATTATTTTAACGACCTATTTCCATTTTTATTTTATTTATTTAACTATTTATGTACACACATAATAAACAGACAAGAAGAAAAGAACAGAAAAAAACGTACAAAGGTGATGCTTATTTCTAAAGAAATCTCTTCCAGCACACCTGCGATAGAAAAGTAGATAAGAGATGTAGACACCGTGTGTAAAATTCAAGAGAAAGTAAAATGCATAAAATCAACACAATTCACTTAATAAACTAGAACAATTAATATGATCATACACTTACATACAAATATAAATACTACATACATAATATAAACTACCTACTTCATAAATATATATCGAAATAAATACATACACAACTATGACGAAGTGGAAAGATAGTGTTCTTTCACTCTTCTTTTAAACACTGCAACAGTTTGGCAGTCCCTAATGTCAGGCGGAAGGGAATTCCATAGCCGCACCGCGTGCACAGTGAAGGAGTAGGAGTAGAAGTCTTTTTCACTTTTGATTAATTTTGCGTTTATGAAGACGAAAATTATCAAAAAGTGAAGTGTCTGCAATATTTACTTTTTATGGACCTCGGCCTTAGAACTCGTGTCGACACCAACCCAGTCCAGTGTTGACTTTGCACCCAGTCTATAGAGTAAAGTAATATATAGGGTATAGAGAGCCCCCTCGCAGAATTTATTGAAGACCGCTAATGTCAATTGATCGGATAAATAGCGCCATCTATTATCGCCATCCACAAACTTGTGATATGTATAGCTATACCTAGCTATAGGTGCTACTATGCAATAGTGCCTATACTTTAGCTTCGTTACTAATTTGCTTGTTTTTAATATGACAAAGTTTTACTTAATTTAAATTTTCTCTTTATTAAAAAATCATAGTAAAACTTTATCAAATTAAAAACAAGCAAATTAGTAAGGAAGCATCAATTTCAAAAGATACACAGTGGATACATAGAAAAACAACTTGTCCTTTTTTAAACTACTTATTTATTTATGCTAAAAAACGATTGCACTAGAATGGCGGAGGAACTAAAAGCTCAACTCACACAATAACTTCGGAAAATTCTTTCACTTCACTACGGAGGAGAGGACTCAACTCAACACGGATCGGTGGATTAATTTCACGAAGAAAAGCACAAAAATATGGGACGAAAACTACAAACAAGCGCACACGCAAGGAGCAGTCGCCATCTTTGGTGTGACCTGCCAATTTGACAATCAATAATTCGCTGTGTTGCTATCGTAATTATTACGCGGCTTGTAATCTACACCAATATTTGCAAATAATTATAATACGTGTTAATAAAATGATTAGTAGTTGAAATTAATATTTATTTAATTATTTTTTTTGTCACAAATTATATTTGTATCGATGGTGTCGCCATCTGCAGCGACATAAAGTAACAAATTGTTTAGGATGGCGAAAACAGATGTCGCATTTTGAAAAAAATTACCCCATATCTGCCAATGTATGGAATTGTCCTACCCCTGACCCAGTCAGTCCTGTTGCATAACCAACCCGTCTGTATTCCCCCCCCCCCGTCTACCTTACTTCTATCTCGTCCTTGGAAATTCCGATTACGATATAGATTTATGAAAAAAAGTGATTTTTTTACCTAGTTATTTTTTTACCAGGTGTTAGGTAAAGAGCCTATGGCATGGACCACAGCCGCAATTACACGTTGTCCAGAGCGCACTATCACTTATCCCAGGCTCCTCGCTGCACGCATTTCACACTTACGACTATTCATTTAGAACCTAGCGCTGAATTCTGAAATAAATATATAAGAATCTACCTTTATAAATCTTAATTCTTTGCTATGTTGTTGCCACTCCATCTTTGTAAAAAACTAAGCAAACAAGATAATACGGTCATTAGGTGGCGTGTGTGAGGTACTAATTACAAAAAAAAAAAAAACATTTTACCGAAATATGTGTCTGTCTCATAATCAGCCCAAATAAAAAACCAACCAACCAGCTCTTGTTCGTGGAAAAAGTCATCTTCCGTCGCACGTTGTGGGAACTTCAAGCATATTTTTGTTTCACAAATCAGTCGCTGACGGACGCTCTGTAGATGTAGACGCTTTGTAGATCTTTGACAGTTATTACGGGTCGTCAAAAACCCGAAAGTCTGACAACCAGTTTACCAAGGGGTATCGTGTTAACTGGGTTGTGGAGGTCAGATAGGCAGTCGCTCCATGTAAAATACGGGTATTCAGTTGCATCCGGTTAGACTGGGAGCCGACCTCAAAATTGTTGGAAAAAGGCCAGGCAGATGATGAAATTAGTCGCCGACGCTCTATTGAGACGAGAGGACTGCGCTCAAATTGGCAGATCGGATATAATTTTCTTGCGTAAATAATAGCGCACGTATTCTGTCACAGACCGCCTTAAAACCTTCAGTTTCTATTTGTCACCGTTACAGTAGTTCGAATGAAGGGTGACACGCTTGGTTTTAAGAAAAGCGTTGCCAAGTTTGTCTCCAGAGTGCGTGCCACGAAAGAAGAGCCGCGGAAAATTGTGAAACTACATTTTTTTAAGTGAAAACTTCAAATAATGTAGTTTCACAATTACGGTGAGCACTTTTTGGGTGAACAGAAATCATGGGACTCGCGTCATCGTCACCGTCACGCTTGAAGAAATGTTTTTAGCGCCATCTACCGTCTACCGTTCGAATTACGTTGAGGTTACGCATTGTTGCTTCACTTCTACCGGGGCAGTCCAGAAAAACTGCCGCGAATGTTTTTTTTAATTCATGTGATGTAATGGCGTAGACACTAGCGCCGCCTCAAATGGACATCAGTCACACTTCAGTTGTGACACGGAATCTAGCAGCGGCCGCCGAGGCGTCTTACTGCTCTGTGGTTTTATACCTCGTTCAAAATAAAAAAAACAAAAGAATTAATAGAATCGAAATCAAATTATTTAAAAAGGAACTTGATCCTCTTCATCAGATTTGGACAAAAACAATTAAATTCAACTATTTTTGTGTTTAACAATATGCCAGCGAAACTGAGAACAAACAGATTTTAAATAAACAATTTAAATGAAAACACAAACTTAACTAATTTGTTTTTTATCTGTAACACAAGATCGAATTAAAAAAGAATCATCAAAATCGGTTCACCCAGTCGAAAGATCTGGGGTAAAAAAAATAAAAACAATAAAAAAAATACAGACGATACTATAAAAAAAGAATCGCAAATCTCTTCAAATAATTGTTCCTTTAATAGCCAAGTTTCCAAGTAATTTCAGGCACATTTGTTTTTATTACCTTTTACTTTTAATTTTATTGGCGTTCATTACACACTTTGCTTTTCTCGTTGTCATTCGTTTTTACCCGACTGCTCCCGAAAGAGGCGCTCTCTAGCCTAAACGGCTTAATGGTAGTTTTTGATTTTATTGCGTTTAAGCCGGCGCCAGACATAGTCGCATATTTGATCAAACACCTTTGATAGACTTTGATCACACATTTAAACACATGTTTGCATTTCCCGGCCAGACATAGTCACATATTTGATCAAACATTTTGATAGACTTGGCTCACACATTTCACCACCCACAGGCTAGGGGTGAGGCGTATATATATCGTAAGACGTACCAGATAAAAATAACAGATATTAAAAAATAACAAATATCAATTTGTTCCTAACAATATAAAATACCCGTTACTAATTAATTAATAACAGACTCTCAAGACTGTTACCGCGGCTGTTACTGTTAATACATTATAACAATCCCCACACAAACTGTTACCACGGCTGTTACATACACACTGACACAAAGGAAGGAATATAGCAAGGTTATCAATTTCTCTCTCTTTCTCATTAAAGAATGGAAGATATTCAATTGAGATTTAAATACGTATTTATCGTCCGTACAAAAATAACAGGCTGTTATTTAATAACAGATATTTGGAACTATTATTTTTTTGTAACAGTAACAGTGATACTGATAACAGATATCATGTTTAACCCATTTTTACTACTGGTGACATGCTTTGCAGCACGCAGTGTTGCCAATTTATAATTTTAAAAGCAGAAAAAAAAATTGCAGAGTTCCTGTTTAGCACACTTTTTCATCGTTTACCTAAAGTAGGTGGTAAACGTGCGTACTTAAAGTATGCCGCGGTCTTTAAGGGGTTGCGCCCGCGAAATACAAATTTTCTTACGTTTTTTGCAATTTGCAGGTCAGTGTCAGGTTGTATATTGATCTATATATTATTTGCGGCCGTAACAAATATGGTTTTACAGAATTATAAACATTAGAATCAGCAATACAACTCTCTAAGTTCATGAAAGTGCCAAATGTCATGATTTCATGAAATAGTCATTCAATGCATTTACATGAACGTAGATAGTTGTATATGATGGCACTGAGATATTAGTGTAGTGAAAATGCTATTCTGAATATTTTGTTCTATATCTAAAATCTTCTAACTTAATCTGACTATTTTTAATCACGATTAAAAATGTGTGGAATAAAATTAGATGTCATGAACTAAAATTCAAACCAGCACCTCGACTTCAGTTGCAAATGAGTACTGTATCTTATTTTATTTTCTTTTGCTTATATCTCGAAAATGGTGTGTCCTGTCGCAAAAATAATGGAAATTTGGACCCTTAATACTCTACATGTTGGTAATTTTTTTATTTGTTTTTCGTACAAAAAAATAAAAATTCCATACAAAATACGTCGAGATGGCCTGATTGCGCGCATCTCCGGCTCAAAAAAAATCACAGGGTAGGGCAAACAAGTAAGTACCAAGTGGAGTCGCGATTGTCAAATTCGATTTTAGTTGAGCCAAAATAATTTTTAAATTTAGAGATTTTTTTTGGCAGAATAGCTCTATGATTCTCATAGTAAAAAGAAAGGAATTTTAGTTCGGTGTACAAGAGAATCGGCACCAATGTCGGACGCTAATCACTAATCATAAACAGTTACAGTACCCATGTAGTTGTGCATGGCATCGAATGCAAACCATGAAGGTCTGTACATTTCTTCAGCACCAGATCCTGTCCTGCTTTTTTTTTATACATTCCCTTTAATTAATAGGTCAATAAAATGTTTATCTTCTTTTTTAATTCTTCGATAGTGCAATGTACTGAGAATTGCACATTTATCCTGATCCAGGCGTCATTTACCAAATTCCTATTTTATGTTGTTTTTTACTTTTAGGGTTCCATAAATACATGGTTCTCCTTCAAGCAACTTAATAAATTCTAGGGCATTCGTTGCTCCATTCCATCTTGCGATTGAGCAAAGCGACCGTTCCGGTCAGTTATTTACGAGGCACTGGGCTTGCAGGCTACGCACACATTTGAAATTCGAACGCGCTATGCCCACATTTGAACTTTAAACACCTTGATGTGCGCTCGAAAAACCGACTCCAAATGGAAAAGTTGATATAAATGATCAAACTTTGAAGAAATACCCAAACACCTCTGACACATGTGTCAAACATGTGATCAAATATTGTTGCTATATCTGGCGCCGGCATATAAGTGTACACACCATGTGCAAACCAAATGGCGAATTTGAAATATGTGGTCAAACTTTGGTGAAATACCCAAACACCCCCCTCCCACACATGTGTTCAAACATGTGATCAAATATTGTTGCTATGACTGGCGCCGGCATTAGACAGACATACAGACGCGGGAATTGTTTTATAATAAGTAGTGATAGTGATGAGATATTCATAAGGTCACAAAATGGTAAGTAATGGGACTAGCCGGTAATATTTGTACTGATAACAAGTATTTTAGATAGTTAATTGATTCAGGCGTGACTTTGCGGAAATCCATTATAAAATACAATAGACGCAGATATATTTAGTAACCTATTTCTATTCTTTGCGTCCAGCGCTCGGTGTGGTAACACGTCGCGTTTTGGTTTGCAATTGGTCAATCGTCATCCTGAAGATGCCTCGTTGAGAGGTGAAACACGTGTCGATTTCTTACAGGGTTTTTATGACTCTTGAAGAATAGTCTAGCGGAATAGGTTACTAAATATATCTGCGTCTATTGTATTTTTTTAAGTATTTTAGAGGTGGACATATTTGATTGATATTTTAAATGGTTACGCAATCAATCATTGTCAATGCTTTTTTATTATTTTTAATCATTTTGCTCGTTGCTTACTTTTGCAACGATTTTTATTACTTGCTTTCTTGATGCAGATGGTACAATGCGTTACGCTACTTTAAATAAAATGGTCCTTAGTAGGCGCGGGATATATACAAGAGGCGAAACGATGCGACGGTGCAGTGCGGGCGTTGCGCCGCTCCTTTCATTTTAAATACAAAATTTAATGTATCTAAGACTTAAACTAACTTTATAAACTTTGAATAAAATTTCGTTTTTTTTTATTAATCTGCACCGATGCTGGTGCATACTGGGTCAATGGTCATGCCATTCATTCTTTGTTGTTTTGCATTCGTCCCACCGCTCGTTCACCGATCCCTTTCATTCGTTCACTGTAGGTTTTCAATCATGGAATCCAATCTACGTTTGTAGGAAAATTCTATTACCATTTCAAAGTGACAATTCTTTGAAAAGTATTGAAATACGTGACCGAGGTGATGCACTATGGGTTCCATTGTATTTTTTTATTCTTTTACAATAATGTATGTAAGTTTGATGTAGGTATGTATGTATATTTATGTGCAGTTCCCTCATATCTTCTAAACTACTCATCACTATTTGATAAACTGATTTGATTTGATTTGACAAATGAGGTATCGTTGGAAGCATCTTGATCGTCCGCTGGATATAGGCTATGTGACGTCACATATGGCGCCTTCTAGAGGACATAAAGTCATAAACAAAAAAAAAATGTATGAGGCCATGTTGGGTATCAAACGAAAGGGTCAATTACCACATTTCAATAATATTATACCCCAAACATTTTTAAATAAAAATAAACGTTATAAAACTAAAACCAAGAACAAGAATCACAGACATACAAATTAAAAACCCCGAGTCAAACTCAAACTCAAAGCATTTATTTCAATTAAACCATTTACAGGCACTTTTGAATTGTCAAGGAGTCGGTCAGTCAGAAATATGAAGCTAGTTGCCCATTCCAAAGCGTAGTAGGTACCTATGGAGAAGAACGGGCAAGAAACTCCACGGACACTCTTTTAAATCAAACGTTCGTCTGTTTGATTTAAGCCCGAACACGTGTGACTCCGGATTTTTTTTTTTTCAGTCTATGATTCTTGTTTTTAACTTGTTACAGTTATTCAATTTGTAACAGTTGTAATAGCAATCACGTCAATTGGTTTAAATAGGTTTTTATTTTTATTTGAATTTGAATTTTATTATTATTAGTCTTTTAGATAGATTATTTTCTATTTTGTGAATGTGAGAACGTTGTAGGCTTATTGGAGTGTAGAATTATTGAACATGTTCTATTTTTGTTAAGTACCTGGTACTTACTTGTTGAAAGGCCTACATTGTCGTCCCATGCCTACCAACACTGTAATTTGAAAGTATTGTAAAAGTCAATTATTTTTAAAAGAGTAACCATGGAGTTTCTTGCCGGCTCTTCTCCATAGGAAACGACCAATTGGAACCGTGCACCTAGCTTCTGACGTTTCATAAGTACCCATGTAGGTTTATGTGAAATAAAATATTTTGATATTTTGATAACTTTTTAGTTGTCTTTGTTGTCGTAGTTGGGTTTAAGTTTTATAACATTTATTTTTATTCCGAAAAGGAACCACTGTGCCTTTCATTCATTTCATCAGTTCAGTACATTTTTTCGTCAAGTCACAGCTTATTTTGTACCAACAAGCCAAATAATAGTAGAATAATCAGTAAGGAGCTAAAGCAAGACTGCCTTGTTGGTCCAGTGGTCGTTAGCGCTTCTGCTGACCTTGAGGTCGTGAGTTCTATTCCCAGGTCGGGATAAATATTATTAGGTTTCCCATCTGGAATTTCTCAGAAGTAGCCCGGAGCCTGGATTTGTACCCTAACGGCAATAGGGACATGGGATATTACATGGGACTAAAACAATATCTACTGGCGAAAAGAGGGTTTAAAAAAAAAGTATACTTTCTTATTTTTATTTTAATGAAAAACTACATAACTTAGGATAACTTAACTTAATGCATATATTCACTGAAAGCTTAGACAGAGTGGATTTCACCCACGCAAAAGGTTTAGGTGGAATACCTCTGTCTAAACTTGATACCTAATGTAAAGTGAACCTCGTAATTCCATTATCACTTTAAGGTTGAATGTCACTTGCACGTCAAAAAACAAGGTCTATTGTCATAATACAAGGCCTATTTCGCCATGTGACAGTTAGATAGTACCAAACTTAGTGGAGTTTCATTTTACTGTATTGTTGTCTAAATTGGCAAATCAAAGGAGATCATTCACCGTCCATAAATTTTTGGGCTAAATGTGAAAATGCCAAACAAAAAAAAGGCTATATTCTGAAAGATTGCCTGTTTAGACCGCTGTTATCAGAGGCCTATTGTACAAATTTGACAACTATTAATGAAAAAAGAAACATAGGGGCACAGTAAATATCCTTCTTATTCAATGTATAAAATATCTTTCAAATTTATCCAATATTGGAGGAGGAAATACACGAGAGCCGAACCTCAAATTATGACGTTTTGTAGGGAGAAAAGACCGACCCTATTTCCTCTTAACAATAAATATTTTTTTCAATACAGTTCCAAAGCTAACAGGAAAAATTTCCGGCTTTAAATAAATCCATGTATCCCATGCGTATCCATCACTTGCTTTAGAAGCCTCATGCTTCAATGGAAGTCTCCCATTTGTGGCCATGTAGTGTAGCATGTATCCAAGTGGTGATATTAGGTGCCGAAACCAAAATCACGAAGGTAGGTCCGGCTGAACTAGCGTCACAGTTGTTTGGTCTCCATGAAGATACGATGCCCCATAATAAACCGTTTAATACTACTGGTGATCCGACATCTCTCTGGAAATATAAAGACGGTTATTTTAATAGGGAATATTATGTATGTGATTCAAATATGGGTCAATTTTTTTTTTATTAACAATATTACTTCAGAATTATGCCTCCATCAATATTTTTGAATAAAATTTCTTTTTGAGCCCCAAAAAACCATAAAGTCCCAAAAAACTGTGGGTAATTCAAATACTTGAAAAGTTAAGAGCGGATGTGACGTAACAATCCGGGATAACAATCAAAATGTCAATGTCAAGTCAATCAACAAGTGTCAAGTCATTGTCAAACGCTCCTACAAAAAGGAGTGTTTGACGTTGACTTGACAGTTGCTTGTTTGTTTTCATGGTCTGTGACGTCACCACACCAAACGCGCCAAATGGAGGGCGTTTAAATAGCCCGCATCGGATGGATATAAAAAAAAAATATATATATATTTTAATTATTATTTGACGATGTAAACTATCGAATAAAAATATTAAAAAAATAAATGCATATTCCCTATTTATTTAAACTTGTCGCACACAATATGTTACAAAAGCGGACATAATGCCCTAGGCATTCTTACCAGTCAACCAAGACTGGTAATAAAGAGATTCGATGTGGTATTAAATACTACAGTTCGATTCAAACTTAATGGCGGCTCGGAAGTTAGCTACTTGCTGCGCAGTACCCCACCCCTCACCCGCGCTGACACACGAAATTGCTGCGCAGTGACTCGCCTCATGTTCTGAGCTACCATTACCTAAGTATGTAAATGTATTGAGTATCTGCTTTTTTTCGCAATTTCATGGTACTTTGGGACACTAAAGTGTACCTGAGTACTAATAGTTGTTCAAGACATGCGACTAGAATCATTTTTTTTTTTTTTTGTTAACAAAAGTTCCTTTTATTTACCAAATTGAAAAAAAATATTTGACTTTAACTTAGTTAAGTGTAATTCAACTTTTCATTTTTAACCAATTTAAAAAAAGGAGGAGTTATAATGTTCATTTGTATGTTTTTTTTTACGACGATGGTTTCGCAAATAGTAGACCGATTTTCAAATTTATTTTTTCATTTGTTAAATGAAGATTTATTAACTTCGCTTTGGTATACTTATTAAATGGATAGTCACCCATCAACGGACCAACCGCGGCTAGCATAGTCTAATCCAAATCGACGAGTCCGTATAAATAAAATTAAAATAAAAATAAGAAAAAGAAAAAGGAAACGAATATGAAAACGAAAAATAAAATTAAAATAATGGCGTACAAATAAAAATATAAATAAAAGCATGGCTCTTACTTAGCTACGAGTCACAAAACAGTCATAGTATCCTTACCGAGCAAGGGTCAATCATGACCCCAGTATCCAGACACATAATGTTCTCAGTATCATTGACACCTATCGACATTAGATTATCTTCGCAGTCCTCGTCATCCGTGGGGTGGAGATGGGTCACTGATAAGATACGCCGCCTTTTTATCAATTCTGTTGACTTCAGCTGCTCCGATTCATACGACGATACCTGCGATTTATGAAACACAAACATTAAGAGGAAATGCGGCCGGAGACTTTTGAACATTAGGTAGTTGAAGAAACTATCGCTGTCGCGGGCGCTCGTGTTCGGTCGCTATTCGTGTGATAAGGACAGCTGCAGATCCGACTGAACAGTCTAAGTAAAAAGTCATAATTCGAGATTCGGCTCTCGCCTATTTCCTCCTCAATTATTATTTATTTATTATTTTATTTATTTAACTATTTATGTACACACATAATAAACAGACAAGAAGAAAAGAACAGAAAAAAACGTACAAAGGTGATGCTTATTTCTAAAGAAATCTCTTCCAGCACACCTGCGATAGAAAAGTAGATAAGAGATGTAGACACCGTGTGTAAAATTCAAGAGAAAGTAAAATACATAAAATCAACACAATTCACTTAATAAACTAGAACAAATAATAATAATATGATCATACACTTACATACAAATATAAATACTACATACATAATATAAACTACCTACTTCATAAATATATATCGAAATAAATACATACACAACTATGACGAAGTGGAAAGATAGTGTTCTTTCACTCTTCTTTTAAACACTGCAACAGTTTGGCAGTCCCTAATGTCAGGCGGAAGGGAATTCCATAACCGCACCGCGAGCACAGTGAAGGAGTAGGAGTAGAAGTCAGTGGAATGGGGAGGGGACTTAAGGAGATTTCTATGATGCGACCTGCAAGGCGCATCAGAATTATTAAACAAATTTAAAAGATATTTCATAAACTGAATAAGAAGGTTCTGTGTCCTTATGTTTTTCTTTTTTCATTAATAGTTGTTTTTGTGTAAAATAGGCCTCTGTTGACAGCGGTCTAAACAGGCAATTTTGAGCAATTTCTTAGAGTTTTAGTGCTTCTACAGATAAAAAGGAAAATATAGGAACATAGAAGTAGTTGAATTTACTGTAAAAAAATAATTGATTCCTTAATAAATTTTTTTTTTCTGGTTTATGACCCTTCATAAACCAGAAAAAGAACAGGCGAGAGCGTTTTTATGGAGAAAAGACCAACCGCGTTTCCTCTTAATGACGGCGGCAGCTTGTGGCTAAGCTACGCACGAGCTAGCTTTGTTTTGTGGGCGAGATATAGGTGAGATCGTCCACTGTGACACACGGCCAAGCTTCGCACGTAAGGGAGGGCAAATAAAAAAAATGAACCGCGCAGCTAACAAGGCAAACTTCTCCGTGTACATACTACGTTGCAATGATGGTGTGACGATTGGCGTAATGCTGTTTCTTGCTAGATGAGGCCGAACTGTAGCATAATCAGCCTATAACGTTCAAGGACACTACAGACCTCCTCACTGTGAGAGTGGCCGTAACCACGCGGGCCCAGTGCCGGTTGGTAGATAAGACAAAGACAACATTTTTGGTTCTAGGACACGCCGGTTTCTTCACGATGTTTTCCTTCATCTTTTTGTGAGCAGTGGTGGTGAAATAATTTACACAAAGTAAAGCGCCTGTCTGGGTTTGAACCTGTACAAACTGTAACATCATCTATTCCTGACGCCACGTTGCTGTATTCCAGTTTGAAGGGTACGGTTGCATGAGATACAATTTACTCACCATTGGGTTTGACCATGATGGCACAATAAAGTGAGTGGCATCGGCGTCTTTGAAGGTTCTCTGTAGTCTTATCGGTTTAAGGCTAGGAGTATACCTGACTGGCTGAGGCAATCTGATCATAGCCAGGTCGTAACTTGGTGTTTCGTCCTCAAAATTTGGATGCATTATAATGTATTTGACTGGAAGTATTATCCCTCCTTTTCTATAGTTAATGCTGCCGAGTCTAATCCGAAGTGTTCGTGATGCTTCTCGTAATCTGAAATAAGAGAATGCAGTTTTAATTCCTATTAAGAGTGGATGAAAAAGATTATGGCGTTGCTGAGTCGGTGCCTACAATCGTCCAGTTTGATTTTGTGATCTTGCAACGTAAGGAGCTCGTGGCTAAGTAATAACAGCCGCTCGGGTCGATACATCAGGTTAAGCTACGCTTGCCTAGGTTGGTCCGTGGATGGGTGACCATTTTCACATATCGAGATCTTTCCTCCGTGCCTCGGAAAGCACGTTAAGCCGTTGGTCCCGGCTGTCATTTGTGGATCTTTGACAGTCGTTACGAGTCGTCAGAAGCACGAAAGTCTGACAACCAGTCTAACCAAGGGGTATCGTATTACCCAGTTATTGGGTTGTGGAGGTCAGATAGGCAGGCGCTCCATGTAAAATACTGGTACTCAGCTGCATCCGGTTAGACTGGAAGCCGACCCCAACATAGTTGGGAAAAGGCTAGACAGATGATGATGATGATCCTGCAACGTAACGGATGGTTTTTTTCTAAAAAGTGCACTTAATTTTCGATCGTTAGAACTCTTCTGGAGAACCATACCTTTTAACACAGGTTTTTGGTTTGTAGGGTCTGATGGGTGCCGATGTAATTGCATGTGAGGTCTAGTGGTTAGTCCATCTGTCTCCAACCCAGAAGTTAGATTCCCAGTTGGGGCAAAATTTTCTGCTCGTTTTGGTTGATGGTAGGGCTTGTTCTAAGTCCACCTGGCTAGCTACCACCATCTTATCTAAGTCTGTCGCCATAACAACAATGTTAACAGCATTGTTGTGTTTCACCAGTTAGAGGTATGATAGCCAGTTCCTCTGTGGTTGAGGATTCCGGGTGAAGCTCGCTTCCACCATCGGCCTGATCATCACTTACCATCAGGTGGGAAGCAGGCCAAGAGTTTACCCGTTGTGGTTAAAAAATAACAGATAAACGAAACATTTTGGCTCTGTCTTCGGGATGGAAACGTATTTGCGATTGCAGATACCCACACGCGACGCTAACCTTTTTTCCACTCAAAGTGGTCTTAGTCTAAACGTCTTACGGCCAGTTTCTTCATCAAAAGTACCAGCCAAAGTAAGAGTCAACTGTTCTTCCGCGCTGTTGGATTTACAACCTCGGGGTCAGTGCCGAGAATTGAAAATACAACAGTGCAAAAGAACAGTTGACTGTTACTTTTGATGAAGAAACTGGCCGTTGGTCTAAAAATAGAATAGAAAATACTCCTTATTACACCATAAAAAATACAGATAAAATAGAAGGAATTGCGGAAGAATTTTTCGACGCCATATTTTAAATATTAGTTGTTTATTTGTACAGTTAGTTTTAATTAATATTAGTTAGGATTCCATTACTTAAGTAATAGTTAGTTTAGTGTTAGATTATATTTATTTATAAAGTTCAGACAACAATATGGTCCAATTTGTTAGTAAAATACCTTATCACTTGTGTTAGTAGTACACAAAAACATGGACAAGAAAAACTGATGATTGCGGCAAAATGTGCAGAGAACGAGAAAGCAAGGAATATGCTACCTGATCATTCTCCCCACATAGTGCCTCAGAAAAGGGGAGTAAGGACTCTCCACCACTGTTTTCAGGATGCTATTGTCACTGACCCGCTATATAAATTAAATAAAACTCCCAGGAACAGATAAAAATGTGGAAATTTTACATAGGTAACACACAATGGGCGGTCTTATCGCTAAAAGCGAAAAAGCCATAGGTAATAAATAAGTGGAACTTACAAAAAAAAAGAGTCGGCTGCAGTCAAGACCCAACTGTTATCAATTAAAGCACCTGCACTTATAAACTTAGACTGCATCAAAATGGCGACCACAAAAGGAAATACATCGCTGTCTGTGACCAAAGTATGTTCATCCAACTCATTGTATTTAATCTCTTTAGAAAACAAATTTCTAGTTTCTATTTGTGTTAGAAAACCTTCATAAACAACTATGAGGATTAATACTTTTAGTCGCATTATTGATGGAATTACAAACGGGTTGGAATTTTTTGCAAGCTTCGATAACAACTCAGAACTAAAGACTTATTAGATCTTCAATACACACGGATAGGATTCTTGAAGTTTCTTTGGCAAATGACCTTTAAAACTTTATTAATTTACACAATATTACATGTCAATGTTGAAACACTATGAACACTGGTTCGAAGAATACCGTAACTGACAATGATACAATATTTCAATGTAAACTTGGCTAACTGGCACCAACAGTGTGTAAAGGACTAAACAACTGCTTCTAAGTTTGTTGATATAAAAATTTAAGGTGCAACCACAGCATGGTTGCACCTTAAATTTTTCAAGAAAGAAAAAAAAAATCATTATGAATTTGTAAAATAATGTAAATGTTATATTTATATTTGAATCAGTAAAGAGATTGAATAGATTACGGCTTCACGGGATTTTAAGATATTTCGTAAAAATTGTGAATTGTAATTCAAATTGTAAACGGATGAAAAAAATAAAGAAAAATTATTAAAATTATTATTATTCGTATATTTATTTTCTTTCATAAAATCACATTTTAAATATTTCTTAAATTAATATGATAATGTAAAAAAAACATAAAAAATAGAGGTCGGGAGCAGGGTCCAAGCTACCGGTGGTTGGAGCTGCACAGACAGGAACCGGAATTAAATTATTATTATGATTATTATTAATTATTCAAAAAATGAATAAGAAGGTCAGCCTAATCCAGCCTAAACACAATAAAACCTTAAAATTGTGATTTGAAAAACGATAACTATGTTTTTTTTTTGTAACTTGACTTAGTCATAGTGTGAACAAGACTTTATCAAGAAAACATTCGATAAGGCATTATGAAAGCAAAGGGATTGTTTACAAAGAAACTGTATTATTACAGTAATTATAAACATAAGGTTACTCCATACACATTGACTAATTGTTTGTGCTACAAATGTAATCGCGTTCCTGAAGTGAACAATGTTTTTGCAAAACTGAAGTAAACTTTTCACTTGATTCTTTGAATTTAATCCCTAGTTCATGTATATTTGTGTATTTTGATTCAAAATTTCTACATAATCTTAAATATATACCTACATCTAATACTAAAATAACCCAACATCTAAAATCTAAAATATATATAAGTTATGTACTTTTTTATATTATATACAATATAACATTATATTTTATGGAATTAATAATTAACAAAAAAAAAAACGAAAACTAAAAGGACTTACTAATAGATATAAAAACAAAGGGACCCTCAGGCGTCAAAGTATTCCTTCCTTTGACGCCTTCCCTCAGGCGTCCGCATCGCTGTCATCCGGAAACGTGCCCAGAAGACTGGCAGCTATGTACTTAAAAGTATACAAAGAAAAAAAACCGGCCATGTGCGAGTCGGACTCGCGCACGAAGGGTTCCGTACCATTATCTATAAAAACGGCAAAAAAAATCATGTCTGTTGTATTCGAGCCTACTTAAATATTTATTTTATTCGGTTTTTTAGTATTTTTTGTTATAGCGGCAACAAAAATACATCATCTGTGAAAATTTCAATAGTCTAATTATCACGGTTCATGAGATACAGCCTGGTGACAGACGGACGAACAGCGGAGTCTTAGTAATAGGGTCCCGTTTTACCCTTTGGGTGCGGAATCTTAAAAATAACGGAAGCTCATAAAAATATTGGTCTGCATCGCTCAGTGGGAAAGATGCTCAAAAGGCTGGCACCATTGCCACGTTGGATGTCAACAAGATTCCTTACAGATCCATACAACGCTGGTTTTTCACGGAAAATATTTATCAAGTTTACCTACCTTCATAAAGTTCAAAATCGTATATATTAAGTTCCTCAACAAATATTATTTCCCAAACGTTTTGCTTCAGTAAACATGAAACAATCAAATTGATTCTAAAGACATGTTGACACAATTACGTTCTTTATAAAAAGAGTATTTGAACAGGACCTGAGCGCTACCATCTTTCGCAAGGAAACAAGTTTCGACAATTACGAGACATGATTTATTTCTGGCCAAGTTGTATATAGGTTTTTTTAATTCCTGGGTAGGTTTTGTAAGCGCTGGGCGCGTTAACAGTACCGGGAATTTCTCAGTAGCAGCCCAGAGTCTGGATTTGTGCCCGGTTGATAACAATGCAGTGGACAGGTCCACTCAAATCTGTGTGGTTCTTTCCTTAAAAGACCATTTCAGACTCTTATCTACATGGTCCTCATATGACTTGGCCAAGATTATGTCTGGACTTTAAAGGGACGGTGACCTTTGAGTTTGTTTCGGCCTTTCTTTTCAGAGTAGTCAGATAGGAAACGCCGACCTCATCTAGCTTATTTTTACTACTTTTTAATATGACGTGTAAAATTCCAATATCTATAATATTGATTCCAATATCCTATTTACAGAATAAACAATTTCATTTCATTTCATTTCATTGCAATGGGTCTCAAACATAACTGGCGAAATATGGGTGTACTTTAGGTTCACTTCTGCCTAATTCTTTGGGGAATACAGGCATGATGTTATGTCGTAATTATTTCTATAACTCATCAAGAAGACGCGCTCTGTCAGCTATCTAAGCTAAGTCACTATTATTTTTTTAACGTCTATATTCGAAATAGTGATTATCTCATAATACGCCATCAACTTCCGGTGGTTACATGGTAACGCCATGCTGTCTAATAAAAGTTTGTTTTGGAGATTAAAGTTTCAGACGGAGTACTTTGTATAATTATTAAGCCAAAATGCAAAACGATTAAATGGCAATTTATTCACAAATTACAAAAGAAAAAAAACCAGCCACGTGCGAGTAGGACTCGCAAACGAAGAGTTCCGTACCACCGAACAATATTTAATACTACCTACATTTATATTTTTAAAATACTTCCGTTTAGAAAAACTAGTTTCATAAACACAGTGCCACTCAAAAGTAAAATTATTCTAATCTGCACACATCATTTCTCTTGGTTAGATTTTATGTTTTCATATCTTACGTTCGCTAGGAGCCCGTGGCTAAGTAATAACAGCCGCACGGGTCGAACCATTAGATTAAGCTAAGCTTGCCAGGTTGTTCCGTGGATGGGTGACCATCTTTAGATACTGAGACTCCTCCATGCCTCGGAAAGCACTTTAAGCCGTTGGTCCCGGTTGTTATTTGTGGATCTTTGACAGTCGTTACGGGTCGTCAGAAGCCCGAAAGTCTGACAACCAGTCTTACCAACGGGTATCGTATTGCACAGTTACTGGTTGTGGAGGTCAGAGAGGCAGTCACTCCATGTAAAATACTGGTATTCAGCTGCATCCGATTAGACTGGAAGACAACCCCAACATAGTTAGGAAAAGGCTAGGCAGATTGATTGATATCATATTTAACTTTCGCTATTTATGTTCGACTACACCTTTCTTTTGTAGGTATATATTCCCAAATCCATAATTCCATTAAGTTTAATTTATCTGTAATTCTAATCATAAATGTTCTATGTTACGGGTTTGGTTTCCGCACTTAGTCCCTAAGGTGGCCCATTGTGCGTGGGCCATGGTGGCCGTTGGGGGTTGTTCCATCCAGCCCACCTCCCTCCAGAAGTTTACTATGTCTCCTGGTTTGTACAGAACCTCCGTGTAAGATCTGGGTGACTCAAGGGTTTCAGTTCTAATCTGGGCGATGCCCGTGCATTCAAAGAGCACGTGCGCGACGGTTTCATCAGCCTCCATGCACGCTCTGCATAGAGGACTGTCCGTTATGCCTATAGTGTGGAAGTGTTTGTTTAACGAGCAGTGTCCTGTGATGGTTCCCGCCATGAGACGCAGGCCATTCCTGTCCAGGCGTAACAACCGCCTGGTTAGCTTGCCATCCAGAGATGGCATAGCTTACTTGGACTGCCTACAGTCCGGTGCCGAGGACCACCAGTTCTCCGCTTGGGTATGGGTGAATTCCTGGAGCCACCTGCGTATTTGGTTGAAGAATCATAAATGTAATATAATACGTTACATCGTAACAAGCAGAGTGTGTAATGAGTTCTGCATGTTCAGACTTCTATAATTCTTATTTGATGTGACGTCATGACAGTTTGGCGTACAATTTATTTTATTTCTGATTTCTTCGTGAGATGGTTTGCGACATGATTCTTCATTTGTGTATTTATGTTTTCGTTTGAAAAGGGTCTACTAACAGAGACCTGCCTTTAAAAGTAAACTTATTAGTATAGGTACTCATATGCCTAGCCACTTCTTAACTATGATGAGGTCGGATTCCAATCTAACCGGATGCAGCCCAATATCAGTACTTTACATATTATATAGTGACTGCCTATCTGATCTCCACAACCCTGTGACTGCCAAGACTGGTTGTTAGACTTTCGGGCTTCTGACTACCCGTAACGCCAGCTAAATATCTACGAATGACAGCCGAGACCACCGACGTAACGTGCTATCCAAGACACGGAGGCGGAGGGGTATGTTATGACCATAACGCTTGCCGGGGTCGATCCGTGGATGGTATGGACCCATCCACGGATCGACCCCGGCAAGCGTTGCTTAACCTTGCAGATCGATCCGTGTGACTGTTTTTATTTTGCCACAACTCCAATAACAGAATTCGTTATTGGAGCACTTCAATAAATAAAGCGGCACAACAACAAAGCCATCGAAAATAAAGCCCTTTCTGTTAAAAAACTTTCCAACAGAAACCAATTAATCAAACAACCCAATCACAAAATGTAATTTTAGTTACAAAGTGTATTTCTGAAATTATTTGAATTGTGACAGTTAAATATAGTCAGTCAAAGTAAAATTCAAATAATTTATTTCAAATAGGCACATAAAAGGCACTTTTGAACGTCAAAAACAAAGAAATAGAACTAATTCTAGTTGCCCTTTCCAAAAGGTAGTTTTCGTATGGAGAAGAATGGGCAAGAAACTCCACCGTTACTCTTTTAAAAATGTTTTACAATATTTTGTACACATGAATTATAATAATTATATGTGAAGACGATGCACCTACAATAAGATTACTGTACCACAATAGGTAAAAAGGATTATAAATGGAGCAATGACAAGTGGTGAAGTCATTCAAGTGAAATCATCAAGGTGATTTGTTCTGATACTAGATTAAATCTATGTTCAGAATCAGAAACAGAATCTTTATTTGTTGAACATAGGTATTTACTTAATGGTGTTAGGTTAACATACGAGTATTTGAGCGATATATGTTTTGCCGCGAAGGCATACAAATTTAAATTAAAATGTAATATAATAAAACTACAATACTTAAATAACTAAATAAAACAAACAATAAAAACAAAACAAGAAGTCGCTTTCCTTGAAAAGATTTGATACTTTTTTTGCACAGATTGGTAGTAACAAACACCATTACGATCCCATAAACGGAGTCTAGACGGACAGTATACCTATTTATTTACCTGGCACGAGGCGTTACGATCGACTGAACAACTCTAACTTAATGCATGTAAAGAGAGGTGGCTACCGATACGAAGTATACCCAACGAACGTTTAGGATTAAAAATTATGTTGTATTTTATTTACAAGTATTTTACACATACACAATCATATGTATGCTCACGCCTTCTGCCCATGAGAGTAAGCATAAACTACAGAACGGCACCCTTACATACTCCTTTTGCCTCGTTTAAGTTCATACATCTAAGTATTTAATTAATTTATTATTTATTTTATGTAGGTAAGGTAGCTTCAAGCTGACAGTAACAACAAGGACATGTTAAATAGCACATGTGTTGTAAAAATATTAAATAGGTAGCCAAGTAAGTGCGACCAACTTGAATGAAGTGCTCGCCGGTCGCTGCCGCAGCACCGCTCGCTTCGCTCGCTCGGCTCGCGCGCTCGTTCTCAGTTTTATAGGCCTGCCACACACCCGTCGAGTGGCATGTGAAGTGGCGAGGAAAGGAGGAAACATTACTCGTCATGCCGCACGTCATGCTCCTCGTCATGCCCACTGCTCCTTGTTTTGACGGTTTTTGGGCGCGTATCAAAGGGCCTAGTGCGAAGCGTCGCGAGTAGAGCAGTGTGTGGACAGAGAGTGTAACATCGCGGTAGTGCGAGTGGCAGAGCGATGAGCAGCGCAAGGAGCATAGTGTGTGAAAGAATTATAAACTCGAATACTTATACAAATCGCTTTATTGTTACTTAACACCTTAAATTGTACTCGAGACCACTTTCGTCGCTTTTAAGTGAGAATGGAAAATTTTAATTCCCCGCGCCTTTTTCTAGTTTTTTCAAAAGTCATCTATGGCATCTATGGGTTGCCACCACTAAAAAAAACATAAAATATCTATAAAATAACAAAGTTGCAACCCACAGATAATATTAATTAAATAGTCGAATAGTGTGTATGCTAACATTCGGCTAATCCTGACGTCAAACGCGGCCTCGCGTTTAACAAAAGTTAAAAAAAAAAAAAAAAAAAAAAAAGTGAAAGAAAAAGAACATCATAGGAAAACAAACATTAAGTGTTAGATCTTATAACTAAACATCGACTACAAGTACTCTCACTTGTAGTGACTCACTCTTATAACTAAACATCGACTACAAGTACTCTCACTTGTAGTGACTCACTCTTATAACTAAACATCGACTACAAGTACTCTCACTTGTAGTGACTCACTTTATAACTAAACATTGACTGCAAGTACTCACTCTTATCACTAAATATCACTAAATATCACTAAATATCGACTACAAGTACTCTCACTTGTAGTGACTCACTTTATAACTAAACATTGACTGCAAGTACTCACTCTTATCACTAAACATCGACTACAAGTACTCTCACTTGTAGTGACTCACTTTATAACTAAACATTGACTGCAAGTACTCACTCTTATCACTAAACATCGACTACAAGTACTCTTTCTTACTTGTAGTGACTCACTTTTATATCAAAATGTCGTTTATGTCGGCTCACACACCTGTAACAACTCACTGATCATCGCTAACATCGTATAACTTCATCATCGCTATCTGTACTCGTTACATCTCACTTATATTTTATTTATGTCTATTACAACAAGTTAGTTCACTTTAATTAATTCGAAAATCAAGAAATAACAAACATTTTTAAACTCTTTTGCATGTAATAATCAACCTATTCTCCTATTCATACAATACAACTCATCAGATATCGGTTAAAAATAATAATCTGAGTACAATTCTCTAAGTAGTCATTAATCTAATAAGATAAATATTTTTATATTCATATTAAATGTTACCCAAGACGGACTTCTATCAAATAATTATTATATTTCACGACCATATTATAACAAACAAGTATTTGCCAAATCTTACATTCACTAATAATTTGTCATAACCTCAATTCTGTTAGTTACTGACTTTAATCTGAATCACTCGACATCGCATCATGATTAAAAACAAGCCAAGGATGTAACCTATCGGCGGCGTAAACTGACCTATACGGTTTGCAACCTTCTTTCCTAGTAATAGGAGTGTCCTCTATTTCATAGCGATCATTGCCTAATATTTTAGAAATTCTATACGGTCCTACACATTTTGGTATTAGTTTACGACTTTGTCCAGGGTCTGTACGAATATCTTTTTCTACACGAACTAAATCTCCTACTTTATACTCGGTTGGTTTTTTATGCGACTTATCAAAACGTTCTTTTTGTACTTGTTGGCTTACTTGAATTCGCGAGTCTGCATCCGATCTAATTTCATCGCGATCTAACGGGGTATGAGATTCCGCGACAAGTGGATTCATGAAACCATCCGAAACGCCAGTGGTTTGAACTCCAAATAACATTTCAGAAGGAGTACGACCAGTGGATTTATTTATAGTGTTGTTCAAGGACCACTGTATCTGGGGTAAACACAAATCCCACTCATTTTCTTGTTTATTGTGATTAGCAGCCGTTATTGCATCAACAATAGTGCGATTGTACCTTTCAACCTGACCATTGGCTCTGGGAGAGGCAACCGCATTTAAGATATGTTTAACGCCCCTTTTATTAATAAATTCTGAAAACTCTTTACTCGTAAAACTAGTACCCCAATCAGATATCAGACGACGTGGCACTCCGAATAGCGAGAAATATTCCGTAAATACCTGAACAGTAGTACTACTTTTAACATTTTTTTACTGGCTTTATATAAATAAATTTTGTGAAGGCATCAATTATCACTAAAATATGACAATTCTTCTTCTTGCTAATGGGAAATGGACCACAGTGATCGGTATGAAGTGTATCAAACGGTTTATTAATTTTTGGAATTGGATGAAGCTCGCCTTCTTTAGCTCCAGCTGGCAACTTATTGTGGGCACAATTTAGGCAAGAGTTACAATATTTTTTAATGAAACGTCTCATTTTTTTAAACCAGTAAATTTGATGAATCCTTTTATAAGTCTTATCAAAACCGAAATGACCGACATCGTCGTGATTCATACGAACTATTTGCCATCTTACTGATTTTGGAACTACCCACTTTAAATTAATTTCAGCATTTTTATCATTAGTAATTCTGTACAAACGACCATTCTTAACGGTATAGTTCTTATGAACCTCGACAATGTCTTTTGTTTCTGAATCATTCAAAATATTAATTATCCTTTGTATTTCTGAATCCTGTTCTTGCACTGTGCGCAACCACGCATCGTCATCTATCGCTAAAACATCAACCACCTTTACTACGTCATGGGATCCTGAGTCACTTGGGTTGCGTGACAGTGCATCAACATGAGTCATCTTGTTACCATCGCGATGTTCTACAGTAAAATCGTACTCCTGCATTAATATGTACCAACGCGCTACCCTCGGTATTAAGTCTTTTTTTGTCATAGTGCTGCGTACAGCGGCACAATCAGTGACAACTTTAAACGATTTACCCAAAACATAAACTCTAAATCTATTCAAAGCACAAACTACCGCCAAAGTTTCCAACTCATACGAGTGTAGTTTGCTTTCGTCTAGTGTCGTTTGACGGCTATAATAAGCTATAGGATGAAATACTTTATCTGAATTCTCCCGTTGTAGCAAAATTGCTCCTATACCGATTTTACTAGCATCCGTGTGAATTTCTAATTCAGCCTCAGGGTCATAAAGTGCCAAAACAGGTCGGGTGGTCAATTGACTTTTTAATTAATTAAATGCTTTTATTTGAGGTTCGTTAAAACACCAGGAAACATTTTTCTTTGTAAGAATTGTTAGAGGTTTTGCTATCATAGAATAATTTCGAATAAACCGTCGGAAATAACTTGTAAGGCCAACAAACTGTCGAACCTCGTGAACGTTTTTAGGTAAAGGGAAATCTACTACAGCTTGAATTTTGGCTTGCCCGGGTTGGATGCCATTCGAACTAATCTCGTAACCCAAATAATTTATACGAGTCTGAAAGAAATCGCACTTTTTAAGATTTAATGTTAGATGAGCAGACCTTAATAATTGAAAAACCTTTTCCAGCTTGTCTAAACCCTCTTCAATTGAACGTGATGTCACTAATAGATCATCCATATAAGCCAACGCTAAGTTTTGCTTACCCTTAAGCATACAATTAATCGTCCTTTGAAAAACACTAGGTGCATTCGCAAGTCCAAAGGGCATTCTTTCAAACTCATACAAACCATCCGGTGTTACAAACGCAGTAAATCGCTTACTAGCCTCGCTTAATGGCACTTGATAGTACCCTGACGTAAGATCGAGGCTTATAAAGTTCTTGTTGCCCCCTAATCTGTCTAGTTGGTCTTCGATGCGAGGTAACGGATATTTATCTTTTAACGTTTTTCTATTTAGGGCCCTATAGTCGATACATAGCCGTTTATCCCCATTTTTCTTACTTACTAAGATAACAGGACTCGAATAATCCGAAGTGCTTTCGCGAATTATACCATTCAATAATAATTCTTCAATCATTTTATTTAGGTGATTACGCTTACTGTGTGATATTCTATAAGGATTATATACTACTGGTCTATTGTCTGTCAGCGTAATATCCATTTTTGCTAGATTCGTTTTTCCTAACTCTCCTAAGTTCATTGCAAAACAATCCCTATACTTTTTTAACAAATCAAGTAACTTTACTTTTTGTTGTTCTGTTACTTCCGTGCTAATTTTTATTTTTGATAAAGGTAGCTCTTCATAATTTTTAGTTTCCGTTGTTAAACCTATATATTCCTTATTTATTTCTTGGTATTGTTGACCCCGAACTAATAAAGTTCCTTTCCTAATTTTTAAATCGTTAGATGATAAATTTGCTATCATTAAATATCCTTTACCTGCGTCAAACTCAAAAATACCAGACAAAACAGCATATTCATTCTGCGGTAAAATCCGAAGACTGTACTGTACCCACAAGCCGCCACTATATGTATCATTGGTAATCACATCTATTGGCATTACAGTTTTGGGTTTTATAATTTTGTCACCATCTGCGTATACCTTAGTCTTAAAGACATCATCATCAAAATCTGGTGTATGCATAAATACTAGTTCATCTGTTGTTTTTAAAATAACAACATTTGGTTTTTCCGTAAAAGACTGCCCTACTAAAATTGCTGTCTGTAAATAATGATCATCTACAACTAGAACTTCCGTTTCAGCTTTAACTGAGCCAATTTCTAATATTGCTATGAACTTTCCTAAAGGCATTACAGAGGAATTTCCGAATCCCTGTAAAATAGGTAAATTTTCTATATTCCAATCATTAACTATTAGCTTAGCATTTGTCTCTCTTAGAAGAGTACACTTACTACCGAGGTCAACGTATCCTTGCAGGATAACATTGTTTATTTTAACATCTTTATAATATTTTGAATTTTCGGATTTACTATTAGTAATGCACAAGATAGTTTTATTTTGGTCAGTAGAGGCATTCGTTTTATTTAAATCGTCACTGTTATTTGCGTTTCTTCTACGGCAGTCTTTAGTATCATGTCCCAATTTAAAACAGAAGTTACATCGTTTAATGGGCTTGTTACATTTTAAACTTATGTGCCCTAGCTCGTTGCAATTAAAACATCGAATGTTATCATTTGTACTGGTTTTTGGTTGCTCATTAGATACCTTACTGGAATTCTTAGGTGGCACATTATTCCGGTTACGAAAGTTAGAAGTTGGTGTATTAGTGTCGTGTTGGGACACTGTACGCAAGTAATTTAGAATTTGTTCGGGTTGATGAAACATGCAGGCTCCTGCTCCCATTCGTACAAATTTGTCGTCAATGCCGTGTATAAGACAGCCAACTGCTTTATTGCCAGTTATATCACATTTATTTATGAGTGCCATTTTGTCATAATAATAATGTTCTAAAGACTGACCGAACTTACATCTAAGCCTTAGCATTGATGTCAACAGGTCACCATAATTTTCGTTGGAAGGAAAAGCCTGTTTTAATTTTTGAACCCACTCATTCCAATTAAATAGTACCGAGGGTAAACCCTGGTACCACTTCTTGGCTAAACCACTTAATTTAGGAAGGGCATAGTGACATATTTGACGATCATTCCAAGAGTAAATCTGCGCACATTCACTGACCTTGTTATTCCAATTTTCTATTGTTTGGCTATTATCACTTGGGTCAAATTCGGGTACAACACTAAAAGCAACAGGAAAATTGTTTTGAGCCCAGAAATTGGAAGCTGGTAGTGACACAGAATTACCGATGGGATTATTAACATTTAATGGAATATTGTTCAATAAACTATTGTTATTCAATAAATCAGGAGTAGTCCGATTGACAACACGTAATGGTGTTGAGGAAGTCAACGAAGGAGTTTTAATTGATTCACGATCAGGACTATTTCGAGAAGATCCTAGGTCATGACGTTTAGAACGCCTTTGTTTCTTAATTCTCTTACTATGTTGTCTATGGCTACTGCTATACTTTTTATTACGACGTCGCCGGTGTCGCGTATGCTGCGACCTACGGTTGTTGTCATCACTATCACTACTATTTACAGACGAACTATCACTACTCGAGTCACGTCGCCTTCGCTTAGAGTTGCCCATTATCGCGTTATACGATTTTGAGTGATTCAAAATGAAAGTTCTATAAATACAACAACAACAAAATTAAATTACTATAGATGATAACAAAAGTAATAAATATTTACAATGTTATGCGTAGATAACTAACAAAAGAAAATAATAAATTCAACTGAAATTAGTTTGTAGCTCAAATTATTCAAATAGCCGCTTCAGCGAGCAACTAGATATTTCCGATCGGTAATACTTAAAATAATAACTCCATCGCAAATCCATTATTCACTTCACCAATTAATAAACGAAATTGTCTTTTGATTACATGTAAATAAATTGGTATCACTTTCACTAGATACTTCCCAAAAATCACTACTAATGTTATTGCTCTAAATGTTTGAGCCTTGTTTCATGTTTCAAGAACACACGTGCTTCTCTGTACGTGCGTGCTTATGCACGTGTTATAACATCAACCAGTTTGTCGCAAAATCACGGGGAAACGAAGTAATACGTTCAGATCTGACCTTAGTCCAGGAAACCGCAGCATCAGGCCATCAGGCACGTAGATAAACTTTATCCCACTTCTGACTTGAAAGAATTATACACTCGAATACTTATACAAATCGCTTTATTGTTACTTAACACCTTAAATTGTACTCGAGACCACTTTCGTCGCTTTTAAGTGAGAATGGAAAATTTTAATTCCCCGCGCCTTTTTCTAGTTTTTTCAAAAGTCATCTATAGCATCTATGGGTTGCCACCACTAAAAAAAACATAAAATATCTATAAAATAACAAAGTTGCAACCCACAGATAATATTAATTAAATAGTCGAATAGTGTGTATGCTAACATGTGGCAGGGGCATTACTTGCTTCACAGTTCTAATATAACCTGGTCGGGGTGAGCTAGCTTAGTTGCGACCAATTCGGCATGTATCGGTGGTGTTTAGCATCTCTCAGGGCTATTAGTGTTGTTGCGGGAAAGTCGGAAAAGGATCCTTGGCAACAGGCAACTGAAGGAACACGGGTGGGTTTTAGTCAGTAAAAGCACGCCCTTCCGCTCCGCCCGGAGCGGGAGAATCCATTTGATGATTTTACACCCTCAAAAAAAAGAAGCTATTAGTGTTAACCGAATTGTCAAATCTTGCTGTAGTCAAGACAACGTATGTATCCCCAAGAATTCTAAAGAAAAAGGGTTATTGCAGTATAAAGTATAAGTACAGGTGATCCTCGGAGAAATACAGACGTAATGTTATGATAATAATGTTATGAATAACATTAGTGTAAACTGTAGTTAAAGCTTACAACTTCATGCAGTGCACACCTACCTTTATATTGCAAAAATACACAACTACTCTTATCATATCCCAGCAGACCGTAACGAGAAGGTAAAAGACTCCATAAATATAAAATACAACCTGTTTTTACGGTTTTAGCTCCAAGATACTATGTCGTGCAAACTGAAGTGCATTCGTAAGTAAAAATGTCGCTGACTCCAACTTAAAATCGTTTTCAGAGAACGATAAAATTTGAATAAAATAAGTTTTAAAGGTTGAAGAAAAAAGTAAAGTAAAATCTCGACATTTCGTGATATCAAAGGTTTTGCATGCTCTAGACTAGATTAAGCTAAGTGGATATTATCCTAGCAACTGGATATCGTTTGCAAGTTGAGCGATCTGTGACCACCGGATGAGCCATCATGTATGCATTGTAAGACAGAATAAAAGTCGCCTCCTTAACGATAGTATATCGTCCGTGAACTTCTGAGATCTTCTATCTACTTTCAAACAAATTTTACAGGAGGAACGTAAAATTGTTTTTATTTTAATCGAAATTAGGACTTTTTAATAAAAATAAAGTTTTTCGAAAAAATGTTAGTTGGGAGGTATCAGAAGTTCACGGACGATATGACTATTCATTTTTGATCCTCACTAAAATCCTTGAGTAATTAAACTTAATTACTCAAGGATTTTAGTGAGGATCATTCTAGTAGGTTGTTGGGCATTTATTCTAGTAGGTACTAAACTTAGTACCTACTAGAATAAATGCCCCGAAACCAAAAGTGGCGCAGCCGGGAAATTGATATATTCGGGTATTCAGAAACTTCATAAAACAGAGAAAATCCTAAGTTGCTAAGGGTAATTGAACACAGCGCCATCTGTGGACATTTACATGAACTACTAATGAATTTCCCTGGCAGAAGCACTGTCATTTATTCAGCGCTATGGTTGACTAAGATTTTCTGGAGCGTAGCCATATTGATAAGAAAACTACTTCATAGATGGCGCTCTATAATAAGTAATGCCATAGAGACTCGCCCTATTTTATAATAAACGTTGGTGTTACCCAGTAACTGGGCTGTGGCGGGTCAAATAGGCAGTCGCTGCATGTAAAATACTGCTATTCAGCTGCAACCGGTTAGACAAGAAGCCGACACCAACGTAGTAGGCAAACGCTAGGTAGAATATTTTAAAAAACATCGGGAATTCCCAGAGGCGTATTTTAAGATTCAGCGCCCTGGGCCTGAAAGGTTTGCCGCCCCATAAATTAAAGGAAAAAAAAAAGCAACGAAACTAGTCCGGAGTCCCGATGGAGTCGGACCGACCGACACGCCGCCGGTCAGAAAGGGCCGAGTCACACCGGAATGGCAGCGGCCGGCAGCGGCTCCCGGCGTCGCCGCGTCGCCGCTGGCGGCCTCGCGCGACCTCCACACCCCACGCGCCTAGTCTCCTCTTGACTAGTTTAGTTTCTACATTCGGCAGGCGGCCGCCCGCGGGGCCGCGAGCGGCCTCGCCTTCTTATTTAGTCTTGTGCTCGCGTCGCTTCTGGCAGCTGCGGGCACAACCACAAGAGGCGCGTGGCTGCTCGCGTCACCGCGGGTGGCCTCGCGACCTTTTCAAGCTTTTCAAGCGATACTGGTCTTTTCAGTATGTAGATAAAGTTTAAAATGATTTCACACTAAAAGTGCTCGCTGCATCGCTGCCGGCAGCGGCCAGCAGCGGCCAGCAGCGGCCGGCAGCGGGCCCCGGCGTCTCCGGCGGCCTCATGTGACCACCAGACCCCACGCGCCTAGTCTCCTCTTGACTAGTTTAGTTTCTACCTTTTCAAGCGATACTGGTGTTTTAAGTATGTAGATAAAATTTAAAATTATTTCACACTGAAAGAGCTCGCCGCGTCGCTACCGGCAGCGGCCAGCAGCGGCCCCCGCTCTACGCTGGCGGACTCGCGCGACCCCCAGACCCCACGCGCCTAGTCTCCTCTTGACTAGTTTAGTTTTACCTTTTCAAGCGATACTGGTGTTTTAAGTATGTAGATAAAGTTTAAAATTATTTCACACTGAAAGAGCTCGCCGCGTCGCTACCGGCAGCGGCCAGCAGCGGCCCCCGCTCTACGCTGGCGGACTCGCGCGACCCCCAGACCCCACGCGCCTAGTCTCCTCTTGACTAGTTTAGTTTCTACCTTTTCAAGCGATACTGGTGTTTTAAGTATGTAGATAAAGTTTAAAATTATTTCACACTGAAAGAGCTCGCCGCGTCGCTACCGGCAGCGGCCAGCAGCGGCCCCCGCTCTACGCTGGCGGACTCGCGCGACCCCCAGACCCCACGCGCCTAGTCTCCTCTTGACTAGTTTAGTTTCTACCTTTTCAAGCTATACTGGTCTTTTAAGTATGTAGATAAAGTTTAAAATTATTTCACACTGAAAGCAGCCTACCGCCCCGGGCCATGGCCTTTTTGGCCCTAGGGTAAATACACCCCTGGGAATTCCTCAAAGTCGCAATTGTTATTTCTCGAGAAAAATGCTTATATATGCCCGTGACTGTATATGCAACCTTTGCACGTTTGGCTCATTGATGAAATTACGGCATTATTAATTAAGGGGGAGTAGTTTGACAGCAAAAAATCATATTTCACCCGCGCAACCCTTACCTACCCCTCTCATTAAACACGACGAAAACAAAACATAATGCCTTCCCGCCAGCAGAAACTTTTCGTCTGGCGTTTATAGAATTCGAATTTCAATCTTCTGTAGTATATTTTGCTTATACGATACGCTAAGCTTGAATTCAGAACTATAGATCATGTTCATGTTTTGGAACTAGAAACTCAATGTTGACGTGAAAAAGTTCAAATTTAAATGTTACCAAATTTTATTTAGGACCTTGTACAATTTGTATCTAATGACGTCTTTGTGGAAAACTGTGTTACCAAGTAATAAATATAATGCTATATCGTGGATTTCTCTCTTTGGAGGATCGTGCAAAGTGATACCCAAGTAAAAAATAATATTCGTATAATGAATTTTGCACTGTATTGTGCAACGAATATGGCATGTGTCATGAAAACCTTTCCTGCGCGAAACGCGAACACTCCCCTTCGAAAACATTTGAAACATGTGAAAAAGAGGCCGAGTTCTGTACAAAAGAAATAAATGTAGGATTGTCGGCTTCACCACTAAAAGAATTGACATCTATTCATCTATGTAAATGGGTGCCAAAGTACCAAAGGGACTAATTATAACAAAGGCCCGAGGTACGCGCTCAGTACCGGCGCTGTGTTTTGGGCGCGCGCCCGGCGCGTTTTGGACGCTCGTCAAACGCAACAAGATTTCCACATTTTGTTGTAACTTTTGAACCGTGTTTCTTTTAAGTTTATTACTAATGCGGAGAAAATGACAAGGAAAAATAGTGAAAAAGGAACTCGCGTCCAAGCGTCAAGGGCACGGTTAGGCTTCATTTACGGAGACGCGAGGAGTCGCGCGTGGCTTTGGGCGGCGCGGCTCGCACTGAATTCAAACATATGGCGTTGTATGAGTGCGTTTACGGAGACCGCGAATGGCATAGCCGCGTCACACGCGGCGTTTCATCACGGCGGCACACGTAGCAGCAATACCCGCGGCATACCTTCTCCCAGTCTTATTTGTAAATCGCACAACGGAGATGCAAGTTGAGAGTGGCAAGTTGCGACATGTGCAAGCCTAACGGCGCCCGGCATGGGCGCTCGCTTAGACTGCAGCGCTTGATATAATTCGTTACATAGGAATTCATACAATTTTATTGAGCGCTTGAAACGCAGCGTACAAAATGCGCGTCTCGGGCGCTTGTTATAACTAGTCCCTTAGTAGAAAGTTTAGTATGGTCCCTTTTTGTAACTGTTGAAATTGTAGCTTTAAAAACATGCCAAGTTGCATTATAACTTTAGGCCTCATTTACGGAGACGCGGGGCGTGGCGCGTCGCGTGCAGTGTGGCGTCACGCGGCGCGTCTGACGTTTTTTCTGTTTACGGTGCGGCGGCGCGTGAAGCGGCAGTTATCATCCCACGCGTTAACATAAACATATGGCAATATACGTCTTGATTGTCGCGGTTTTTTTTGGGGTTATAATATACCGGATGATTTTTTTACCGTCTCGACAAACATAGGGTGTAGTAGGTGAACGGAGTAGAAGCCAATGGCATAGTCAACTAAATTTTTTTTTTTTTTTATACCCTTTAAGCAAATTGATTTATCTAAAAATACTACCCATTTGAAGTAAACTTTTAATACAAAAACAATAAAAACAGAAATTATTTTTTTTTTTAATAAATCCATGAAAAAATATCGAAATTCAAATCATACGCACCCTACTAAATGCACGGAATTTATCAATGAATTAGATACGTTCCTTTGCGGCCGATAGGTACTCGCCGCACTTGCCGTCGGCTTCTTTGATATCACCAGGCGCTTGAGCCGCCGCCGCCGCGCCGGAGCTGCTCGCTCGCGCATCCCCCCGCCCGCCCGCGTCCCGAGCTTCAATCACCTGCGATTAGTCACGGCGGCGTGACGTCGCGCTGTTTGTTTCCACATATGCATCGTGCACCCGGTCATATTTGTCGTATCTAAACATGTACGAATATTCTAACGTAGAGTATCTTGTTTGGTGAAAACAGCCAGTGCAAGGCGAATGTACGCAGAAGAAGAAAATCTTCAGTCGCTGCGAAGGAACGGTATCCGTTCTCCTCAAATTCCCCCTCGGACCCCGCATGGAGTTTTGTCACTGGGTGCAGAACCGTTCTGTCATTGACACCATGTTGCAAGAAGTTCCTGATCCCTATCTGCAAGACATGTACTTCCAGCATGACGGATGTCCAGCTCACTACAAACGATCTGTGCGCGCGTATCTCGATGGTCAATTTGGTGATAAGTAGATAGGTCGCGGTGCACCTGTGAACTGGCGGCCGAGGTCACCAGACCTACATAACACCCCTTGACTTTTATTTGTGGGCCGACCTAAAACGTTTAGTCTGACGTTTAGTGTATACCGAAGAAGCTCAAAGCGTTAGTGATTTAAAACAGCGAATAATTTAAAACGCTTTTAATGTTTTGAAAAGTGATAGAGACACGCCTCGAAGTTTACCGAACAATATGCAAAGACGTGCTAGTTTATGTTTAGAACGAAACATTTTGAACAATAATTACCTACTGCGATATCGCTAAAAAGGTAGGTACAGACCTAAGTTCATTTTTTGTAAAATGCGCGCAATGCGCGTGCGCGTCTGTCGGTCGTGTCGCCCGCGCGCGAGTACCGCTCAGCTGCTCGGCTCTCGTACGTGAACCCCGGTAAGTGAACTCTCACGCACACATCAAGTTTCTATGTACGTGTATGTGCGTAGGCGCGCCGACGTTACTTAGCAACGGGTCGACCGAACAACATTCTGTCAATGTTCTCGCTCCCGCATGCACGTCCTTTTCATTTTGAATGAAGTACAGTCGAGTATTCTTGCTTATTCAAGTATTTATTGTTTCGAATTATTTAAAAAAGATTACTTAGATTGTTTTAAAAGTTCGTTCCGAGTCTGTTACTGTTTTCGTTTTATTTGTAAGGATAGGTTTACTTATTATTTTATCTTTTTAATTGGTAAATTGGTGGGGTTTTTATTTGTACTTACGTAAGTATTTGTTGTGTTTTATTATTTTAGGTAGGTTAAGTTTTCTTACTTGTGTTAAGTTATTACCTATTTACTACTTATTCTTTTGGTGTGAGGCTTATTTGGTCAATTGGGTATTTGTATTGTATGTTTGAGAATTTTTGGGTATTGTGTTCATTTTATTTGTAGATCAGGTTTGTCTTAGTTTATTAGTAAGTGGACTATAAATGTTATTGCGTTGATTTTGGAAACGTTTTCAACACGACTGTACCATGCGAGGGGCGGCCGCTTACTAGGTTTCTACGCAAAAGAAATGTGCGTGCGTTTCGCTCGCACACACGTACAACTATCATTCATGCGCCATCGCAGCCTACGCCGTTTACTATCTCCTATTTTGGCTATTATTCGTTTTTACGCACGGGCCGTAGGATGGATAGTTTTCACGATTTTTGAAGGAAATTCCGAACCTGTACAATCTCAATGGTACTAAGCAAATATTCTCGGGTATGGCTTCTGTTCCACTTACACAACACACCTGATTATGCTCGAGACGGTAAAAAATGTCATCCGGTATATTTTTGAAATGTGCTAATTAAAACCTTTCATTTGATACCCAACATGGTATGATTAAAAAATATTTTTTGTTGTTCATGATATGTCACCTAGAGGGCGCCATTTTCAATTTAATGTGTCTTCATATAGCCTATGACCAGCGGACGATCATGAAGCTTCCAACGATACCTCATTTGTCAAATTGTGATGAGTCTTTTAGAAGATAATATGTGGGAACAGACATAGATAAATACATAGAAACCGGTCAAAATTATAACCCTCCTTTTTGCTTCGCCGTAGTCAGGTAAAAACTAAAACCCAACTACGACAAAAAAGTCAACTAAAGAGATATAAACAAGACATCACGGACAGACAAATTAAAAATCCTCCGGATTTTTAATTTGTCTGTCCGTGATGTCTTGTTCATACGGAATCTGTTCGAGTTCGTTCGTTATACCAATAACCGAAGAATAAAGGTATTATTCTAAACAAGTTTTATTTAGGCGGCGGTCAGTCGCTCCAATTGTTCGTCTAAGGGTCACCTTACAAGAAGTTTGTCAAAAAAGTGGGAGTAAACGAATTTGGATCCTGAGTATATCGCAATAAGATTTAATCTCCAGTGCGAACTTTCAAATGAACGTGGAATGGGCTCGTTGGCTATGTTGTAAATTTTCACCGCAAGAAAATTCACCGCAATATAGAGCAATGGCGCTAGTTTTACCTACTTCTTTCTATACTCCATGCTACTATACCAGTCAAAAATCTGTCAAATAAAATGTATGTCATCTTGAGTTTTCAAATATTAACATTGAATTTTATATGTTTATTTAGACTCGGTATTTATTTATTTATCAATCAATAACACTTGTAATATTCGTTTTGGAAGTGGTTTTAGTGTTTTTTTCATGTTTTCTATGTCTCAGTTTCTTTTGTGGAATGTGATAAATTACGAAAATATTATTTACGAAAATAAATAATATATCAGCGCAGCTAAAAATTTGAGCGTAGTCCTCTCGTCTCAACAGAGCGACGCCGACTGATTTGTGAAACAAAAATATGCTTGAAGTTCCCGTAATGTGCGACGGAAGATGGCTTCTTCCACGAACTAAGAACGTCGTAAGTCCTACAAGCTTTGATTCGTAATAAAACCAAAAATAAAAGGAATAAAAAAAAAAGCCTACACGATTTTTTTTGCCTTGTTTTAATACATATAATCATATAATTTTTATCATAATAGGCATTAGCATTTTAAGTACAAATCGAAAATACGTGAAAATTAGAGGTAACTTCGTGATATTTTTTTATCGAGAAAATTTTAATATTTTGTGTTTCTGTTACACAAAAACTTTGGAAATATCATGTAGTTACTCATACTATTTTTATTTTATACCTAAGTCTTATCAATTTCATGAAAAATCAAATTGAAGACAGGCAATTTTGCTTCCAACCCGCCCTTAAGCAAAGGAAAATAAAATACTGGAATTATTATTAAAATGCAATATTTATTACTGAAATAAAACTGCAGTACAATAGAAAGTAATTCACAAAGGCAATAACATTTTTAATACACATCTGTACAAATTAAATTATTTTCATTTTATACAAAACTAGAGAATTTTTACAAATATTTTTATGACTAGTGACATACTTACTACTATTTTATAAATAAAATACTATACAAAAAATCATCAATATTCCATAAACAGGTATAACTATTTATTTTTTTATTATAAAAAAATAAAAATACAATACAAAAATTGGCCCAATAAATAATTTTATTTCATGTCGCTTTTTTTTGGGAAAAAAGCTCATGTCTTAAAAAGACGACCCATTTATAATTTATAATCTAGCCTGTAAACGTGACATAACAATTTTGAAGGAGATGGAAAACGTTGGCTTTTTTAGTTTAACATTACGTAGAATATTAAAGTGTTCTATATTCTATTTATTTAATTTATGATGAGGGAGAACAACTTTCGCTATGAAACGGATCAAAAAATTCTGGATTCATAAAAAAAATCTTACATACAGCGAAATAGTCTCTCTACTGTTATAAATTGTGTTCCTTTTAATATTCCATAACTCTAGGATATTTATGAGACCATGTCAAAGAATCAACTGGCATACGATTTTTTTAGTCACGAATATTTAGGTAACAACGTTACGTGAAAAAAAAAAAAAAAAAATTGAGTATTTTTTGTCCATACAAAAATGACGTCGCATTTTTTTAGCTATAAATATGAATGATTGGTTCGAATGAAAATGGTTTACTACTGCGTACTTAATATAAAACTTAGATACACACATCGAGAATGTAGTTTTATGTTATCTTCGAAACTATGTATTTTTCGAATAATAATAAGTGTTCTAGGACTTTTTGTACATACTTATTTTATTTTTACAATTATGGGACATCAAAAGGAACACGTTATTTATTCTTTTTAATCCGAGTCGGATATGAGTTTCATAGCGAAAGTTGTTTGGTATGACGAATCAAATCAAATCAAATTATTTATTTGCTATAATGTAGGTATACAAATAAGGTGGTAAAGAAATAAAGTTGAGCCATACATTCTGCCCAAGATTCGACGTGCAAAAATTAAATGAATGAGTGAGTACGATTGATGCTATAACAGAAAATACATTAAACACAATTATCACATATCAAATGACAGTTCAATACAATTAAAATGAATTCATTCAATCTGCAATTAGCAAAACATAATACGAGTAGAATAACCCCTTTGACGGAAATCGCCACCCTGTATAAACACTTGCATAAAGTATTTATCTAAAAAACTTACTGCATGCTTCCATAATTCCATTTAATTAGGTACTAGGTCCACAAAAAATATTTTGTGGTTTAATTAAAGCTTAAATTAGATTAAATTATTCCAATACGATTCACAACAAATCTAACATGGCTACAAAAAAATAAATACAATGATATTTTTTTTTATTTCTAAAATTTTATTTATTTTAAAAATTCGTCATAGTGGGTCTATTCGTATAGGTTTTATAAATTTTAATTTTAATTTTTTAATATTTTCTAACTCTCCTACAAACCTACATACCATTCCTTCCTCCAATACTAAATTATCACCGATTTTCAAAGGATATTTAATTGCACATCAAATCCTTCGGTTTATACTACAAATGTTAATAATTTGTTATCATAAATAATGAATGAGCATCTAAAAACTTTTAAGTTCATACCTATAATCTTATCCATCGCAAACCTTTTCTTTTTTACTTCCAATCAATTTTGAATAACAATATGTTAATTCTAGATTATTAATTATTCTAAATTCGATTAAATAGGTTTTTCGGGCCCCAAAAACAACTGCTATTTCGATATACTGTGACATAACAGAGAATGCACTGTCCAGTCCAAGGTTGCCTGGAAAAGATCGCAGAAAGCGATAAGGCCACCTATTGTAAAGTACGCACGGCTACACATCAAGCTATACATTTCCAGTATAAGCTGACCTCGCATTGTACGGAAATCCTATAAAATACGAGATCAGCATAAACTGAAAAAAACTGGGCTTGATGTGTAGCCGTGTGTACATTTTGTAATGTTTGATTTATTTTTTGGTATGTATTTTTGTGGTGTACAATTTATTATAAATGAATAAATAAATAACTTCATGATTGGCCTAAATTCTTTTGACCTTTGTAAATGAACAAAAGCATGTAAGTAGGATGCAACCGATTTAAAAAGAAAAACAAAAAAACGGTTTGTGATAACGAAAATACCATGTAACCGACTTTTCTACCATGTGTAAGCAGTATGCATTGTATTTCCGACTCTATTCGTAACACGATTAGATATGAAATCAATTTTTGGCCTCGCACAGGTCGTCAAATTTTTATTTTTTATTTATTTTCGTTTTTTTGATAAATTGTTAATTTTGTTAGTTTTAAATGCTCCTTTTTTTAATAAATATTTTTCTTTCATTCTTTTTTTCTAATTTGAACAATGGACTCGATTAGGTGCTCGTTTATTTTTTTTGATATGCAATTAAATATTCCCGAATGACTACTTTTTACCTTCAGTCCCACCTTATGTTACAATGTACTTATCCTTATAGCTATTGTGTATGAAAGTTGTACTGCATACGTTTCGACCTTGGGCCTTAGTTTCGAAGGTCATGAGGTCACAAGGTCGTTTCTTCGATGTGGTGATACGGCTTAAGGTGGTGAAGTTTTCCAAGTCTGAAGCTGTTGAACAGCAGAAGGCTCGGCGAAATTCGCGACGGAATTTTCCTGAAAATTGAAAGAACATTAGAACTAAATATTTTTGGGTGCTTTGATATCCTGAACATGTTCTGAATGGTCTAAATTTTTTGACACGTAAGTGGTTAAAACTAGTAAGTTTCTTATGAATGCTACTCGTGTTTATCATTCAGAAAGGATGATGGGCATTCGTATTAGCATGACAATACAGGGTGTTAGGGTAAACACCGTTATCCTTGAAACCAGTGGTTTGGTATAATTTATTGAACGTAAAATCAATGGAAAATTCCACTTTTTTTTATTGCATTTTGCCTCTAGAGTATGTCACCCTTTCGCCTATGCGCAAGGCCAACAAACTTGCGTCTCAACACAGGTGAGGGGCGCGAGACGTGACCTGAACGGACGCGAGCGCGACCCCCTCAGTCAGTCAGCTGTTTCGCTAGCGAGCACGGTGTCGGATATAAACTTTTAAAAATCTTTAAAAATAACGTTTTTTTGTGTTGTTATTCGGTCATTATTTTAACCTGGGAGTCTTTAAACAGACTCCGGAAGTCCGGACCCAGGTTGACCGAAGCAGGGAAAATCTGTTCACGTGGAGATTCTTAAACGACTCCGCCTTGGAGTGTAAATGTGGTGCTGTTCCACAAACGTTGGGACACTTAATGTCGTGTTCTGCGTGTCCTGCCAGCTGCACGATACAGGAACTGATGGACGCTAGTGATGGCCTAAACACGTGGCCGAATTCTGGGCCGAGTCTATTTAGATTGCCATCGACACTCTATGAAGGATACAAAGACACCCTGTATGTATTATTTATTCCATAAACAGAAATAACTCCCGTTATCGTCCACAATCGACGTCTATAGTGGTTCTGAACATTTTTTACGGAGGAGTCTCGGTATGTAAAGATGTGCCTGTGGATGGGTAAATACGTGGCCGAACACATATGGCCTAAACACGTCGCCGAACACGTATGGCCTTAACACGTCGCCGAACACGTATAGCCAAACACGTCGCCGAACACGTATGGCCTAAACACGTGGCCGAATTCTGGGCCGAGTCTATTTATATTACCATCGACATGCTATGAAGGAAAGAAGATCGTTCCTTTAAACTTTAAGATTTAACTCAAGTGTGTTTCAGGATTTCGAAACTTACTTCAGAACCGAACTGGACGCCTTATTCACGAGTACCTATTGAACTTGGGACCTCGCTGTAGTTGCGAAACTTGTCGAGCAATCCCGAAACATATACTTTGGAACATAGGCATCTCCCCACGTTCTCCTGTCTTGTTTATGTATTTTTAGTGCACTTGTTTTTCGTAGTTGGGTTTTAGTTTCATAGCTTTTATTTTTTTATCTAAACCCATGCTATAAATCCTCTATAAAAGTTTCTGAAACAGTTAGCTTATTGCCAACATTAAAACAACCAGTGTCATAGTTACCATAATATCATGCGAACATGATAATGTTGCACTGAATTTCATGATGCAACTCATTTCAAAAAAAGAACACTGTCATTCACGAGCGTTTCACTAACAAAGCACCGTAATTTAAAACAAAACACATTCGAATTCGAAAAATTCGAATTCACGTCGTACCGCGCCATTTTTGTTCGATATTGTTATTGCAAAGAAACTTTTATAGAAGATTCATATCATAGGTGTAGATAAAATCTTGTATGCAACTGTAAATAATTAGGTGTTTTAATATCCCTAATTATATAACAGTTGCATAAATAACTAATATAAAACTAGCTTCCGCCCGCGGGTACGCCCGCGTGGTACGACGATAAAAAGTAGCCTGTGTAACAATAAAAAAATAAAATTTGGCAAGGAGATATATGGCACCTAGGGGAGGGCCCCTAGATGCCATCTATCTCCTTGCCAAATTATATCGAAATCCGTTCAGTGGTTTAGGCGTGAAAAGGTAACATACGACAGACAGACAGACCGACAGAGTACTTTCGAAATTATAAAATTATGTATGGATTAGTATGGATGTAGTGAAAAACTTTGCTTGGTTAAAAAACAAGAAATTCTATTTAGTCCGTTATCATCTAGCCTAGCCTTTTCCCAACTATGTTGGGGTCGGCTTCCAGTCTAACCGGATGCAGCTGAATACCAGAATTTTACAAGGAGCGACTGCCTATCTGACCTCCACAACCCAGTTACTGGGTAACACAATACCCCTTGGTAAGACTGGTTGTCAGACTTTCGGGCTTTTGACGACCCGAAACGACTGTCAAAAACTACAAATGACAGCCGGGACCTACGGTTTAACGTACTTTCCGATGCACGGAGGAGTCTCGGTATGTAAAGATGGTCACCCATCCACAGACCAACCCCGGTAAGCGTAGCTTAACCTGATGGATCGACCCGTGCGGCTGTTATTACTTAGCCACGAGCTCCTCCTATTTAGTCCGTTAGTCAGATAATAAAAAAATATTAGACACGTATTTTTTCTCAATCTGATAGTCCGATGGGACGGCAATTCGGCACGACTCGGGAAAGATCAGCATAATCAGACTATAATGTTAACTGCTGGGACACAGGCCTCTGTAAGATGGAGTGGGCCGTAATCCACCACGCGGGCCAGTGGGAGTTGGAAGCAACGGAATGTTGCCATTTTAAATATTATATTTTTTTAAATATTTAGAAGGTAGTATTGTATTTATTTTATTTCTTATTTTGCTATTGATAATTCATTACAAGCTGCACCGATTGACGTTGTGACGTCAACGCCAGCTGTCACTGAAAACAAGCGCTGGGGCTCTTTCTCGCATAGGGTCACAGCATTATGCTGAGCGATGGCCGTTTTGCGTGATGTGACGCATATTTCCTCCAACTTGTTATTTTCGTATTTTCATAACGTCATGTGTGCAGCAAATAAAGGTATTTTCTTTCTTTATTTTCTTTCTATACATATTCACTATATTTACACTGATACAGGCTGTATATAAAAAAAAACATAATACATCGTTTTTTTTTTAAACTAAACGCGAAATGTGAGAAGTACTTACCACTCATAAAATTGTATATCAGCGGGTTGATGGCAGAGTTGGCGTAGCACATAACATGAGAGATCAGAGCGAGACAGGTGATCACATCGTTCTGTTCCATATCCAGCGTATATCTGTAAGACGGAAAGAGACGGCTATAGTTAAATGTTAATGTTTTTTATAAATTAGTAATTTCAAAGTTCATTTCTGCAAAGCCTCGCAGCGAGACATTCACGCGCGCAAAGAAAAAAACACTACCTACCTACTCTACACCTATCCTACCTACATACCTACCTACCTACTTACCTACCTACATACCTACCTACCTACTTACCTACCTACATACCTACCTACCTACTTACCTACCTACATACCTACCTACCTACTTACCTACCTACATACCTACCTACCTACTTACCTACCTACATACCTACCTACCTACTTACCTACCTACATACCTACCTACCTACTTACCTACCTACATACCTACCTACCTACTTACCTACCTACATACCTACCTACCTACTTACCTACCTACATACCTACCTACCTACTTACCTACCTACATACCTACCTACCTACTTACCTACCTACATACCTACCTACCTACTTACCTACCTACATACCTACCTACCTACTTACCTACCTACATACCTACCTACCTACTTACCTACCTATACACCATAACAACACCTATTTTACCTACAAACCTTGTCCTGAGAATAACGAACAAAAAAAAGAATAATTATCCAAATCGGTCCAGCCGTTCTCGAAGTTTAGCGAGACTAACGAACAGCAATTCATTTTTATATACATACTAGCTGATGTCCGCGACTTCGCCCGCGTGGTGTCGGTTATTATATACTAAAACCTTCCTCGAGAACCACTCTATCCCTTGGTGAAAACAGCATGAAAATCGGTGCAGTAGTTTTTGAGTTTATCACGACAGACAGGCGCGGCGGAGGACTTTGTTAACCCCCGTTTTATATTATGTATAATAATTATACAAGGTGGAGACGACAATACAACAAAAAATGAAACTCCGTATATCTAATGACGTTCTTGGTCTACATACAAAAAATTAATCAAATATTTCCAGTGGTTTAGTTACGATAGCTAGTCAAAGATCGGCAAACCCCATAGTCGGCCCATCACTACTATTTGGTTTGTTTGAAAAAAATGACTTTTTTAATTTCGATGTTAGGATTTATTTGTTAGTTCCAAAATACTCATGCGTTAGTATTGCCAGTGTTTTCATTTATTGTTGTATTGGCGTCTCCACCTTGTATATGTAAGGATAAGATTACTTCTGTTTCTTTTACTTTTACCAAAAAAAAACCCATCAATACACAAAAAGTTTATTTTGTCGTTTTCAATTTTTTTTTTATTCGACCGAAAATAAATATCGGGCCTAATTTCGTTTTCGTTTTTCGAACTCTACCAAAGAGGCCCTGCCGACATTGTTAAAAGTTTTAAAAGTCTACCTACTTGTTTGTACAGCCATCGGATTGCCACTGGTTTACTTCCGAGAATTCTAAAATCAAGTTTACGTAACTTTGAATGCCAAAATCTTAAGTTACCTTTGTCAGTCAAAGCAGAATATGCAAATCTGTGAATAATCTTCTGAGACGAAAGAAAGTATTTCCAAAAGGGAACAATACAGGGTGTTTGGGGTAAATACCGTTATCCTTGGAACCAGTGGTTTGGTTTCATTTATAGAACGTAAAATCAATGAAAAATAACGACTTTAAAAAAAAATACTTTTACTACTAAAGTATTTCACACTTTCACCTATGCGCTAGGGCAACGAACTTGCGTCTCAACAAGGGTGGAGGGCGTGGGAGTTGACCTGACAGGCCGCGCGCGCGACCCCTCTCTCAGTCAGTCAGCTGTTTCGCTAGCGAGCACGGTGTCGCATAGAAACTTTTTAAAATCTTTTAATGAAAATAACGTTTTTTTTTTGTTGTTACTCGGTCATTTATTTTTAAACAAGTATATAGTATGAGTATTTAAGTCAACTACCCATGGTTTGTATGACAAGACTGTTTACCCTTACAGTATAAAATCCTCTGGTAATTAAGGAATTTTGCGAAAAATTTACCAACAAGCAATGACTTCGTAGTAAAAAAAAGTTGTAATAGCAATGAAAACATTATGATTCGTTACCCAAATAAAACAAAAACATAATTGCAAGAACCTACAAGTATGTTGGGGTTGGCTTCCAGTCTAACCGGATGCAGCTGTGTACCAGTATTTTACATGGAGCGATCTGACCTCCACAAACAAGTCACTGGGTACGATACCCCTTGCTATTACTGGTTGTCAGACTTTCGGGCTTCTGACGACCCGTAACAACTGTCAAAGAACTACAAATGACAGCCGGGACCAACGGTATAATAAAGTAACAGTATTATGTCTCGGCAGTAACCTGTAAATAATAACCTACAGCCAGTCGGTAGATAAAACCTTCCGCGTCCGTGCGTAACTGCCGCGCAGTCAATTCTGTTGCGTACTGATATAGACTGAGAACTGAGATTGCAAGGGCCGGCCATATTAGCCGTAGTACCGATGACCGTTGGGGTAGAAGTTAAGTGAAGAACGCAAATCGGCAAACGTAAGGTAGGACGCCCTCAGGCTAGGTGAAGCGACAATCTTCGCAGGGTGGCTGGTAGCAACTGGATGAGAGTTGCCGATAATCGAGCTGAATGGCATGCAATTGGAGAGGCCTATGTCCAGCAATGGACTGCTATAGGCTGATGATGATGATACACTGAGATTTGGATGCGCGTCGTTTCGGCCGTTTTCTATGAAGATTTATTACTGTTACTTATTTATACTGTGACGATACGCCTTGGTAAGACCTACAAGAACCTACAACTATATACTTATCTAAAAAAATACAAAAATAAACGTTAACAAAACAATACCTTCTATAATTCTTTCTTCATTGTAGTACGAGAAACAGTAAGAAATATAATATTATATTATTAACAAAAAATCAAGTAATAAAAACTAAAACCCAACTAGGTACGACTTAAAAGGTATAAACAAGACACCACAGACAGACAAATTGAAAATCCGGGGTCACACGTGTTAGGGCATAAATCGAACAGATTACGTGTGACTCCGGATTTTTAATTTGTCTGTCTGTGGTGTCTTGTTTATACCTTTGTCGTAGTTGGGTTTTAGTTTTTATTACTTGATTTTTTTTAAATTCTTTTGGGGTTATAATATATATATTTTTGAAATGTGCTCATTAAGCCCTTTTATTTGATACCCAACATGGTACGATTAAACCATATTTTTTTTAAGTTCCTCACTTTATGTCGTCTAGAGGGCGCCATTTTTAATTTAATGTGACTTCACATAGCCTATAACCAGCGGACAATCACGACGCTCCTAACGATACCTCATTTGTCAAATTGTGATAAGTGGTTTGGAAGATAGGAGGGAACAGATGAACATACATACATACATACCGGTCAAAATCATAACCCTCCTTTTTTCTTCGCCGTAGTCGGGTAAAAAGCAGCAACAATGTGATAACGCTCTAGGCAACATAATGTCTTTTGCAAAAAACAAAGCAATCTCCTTTGTACTAATTAGCTATTCCAAAATGAACGTTTTTTTTTCCTTGTTAATGTTTTATTTTATTTTATTAAAGTTAAATTAAAAACACAAAGCACGCCCCAAATTTTATGAATTTCTTCCAGCAGGCGTAGCATGAGCACCGTTTTGTCGACGGAAGAATAGACAAAAATGACGTTTCCTGCAGGCGTAGCATGAGCACCGTTTTGTCGACGGAAGAATAGACAAAAATGACGTTTCCTGCAGGCGTAGCATGAGCACCGTTTTGTCGACGGAAGAGTAGACAAAAATGACGTTTCCTGTAGACAGTAAACAGTACGAGACGGCAGCAAAATAGAAAGAGTCAACTGCACTTTTTACGAAATTCACTCTTTTACATAATTCGACTCAGAATTCTTTGTTTTGTCATAGGATTTATCGGTTGTCAGTGTGATTTTGACAGTAAGGATAGAAAACATTCTTCCGAAATAGTCTACGTACAAAAAGACCTAGACAAAGATCGTTAGAAATGAAAGACAAAATGACAGATTGTAGAAAGATTTCTACGGTGGATGTCAAAAATGAAGAAACGAACTGTCACTTTGTATAGAAAAAGCTGTGTCTATTCTTCGTAGAGATATAATGCGTCTTGCTACGCATGCAGGTTTTTAATAAAAAAATAAAGTTTCTACAAGGTCAAATTTTAATGCGTGGTTAGTTCTTGTAGGTAGATTTTCAAAACCCATAACTTCCATTCTAAATCCTAAGTTGTCCTTACTAAATTATTAATTACTTGTTTGTATTTCTTGTTACGCTTTCACGCTAAAATGGCTGAACGGATTTAGATGAGGCACATGGGTAGACCATGAATTGGAATAGGACATGGGATACTTTTTATCCCGATGTTCCCACGGGATCGAGACTTGACGCGAATGAAACCGCGGGTATATCGTCAACTCGGCTCATCCCTACGACCCATCTAAGACGACTTGCAGAATCAAAAGAACGTCCTAAATGGGCCGTAGGAATGTAGGACGAGTTGACAAATTACTCGAAACCGCGTGGCGCAGCTAGTATTATCATAACATTACATCACGCCTGTTTTCTCCGTAGGGTTAGGCAGAGATTTACTTAAAAGTACACCCCAATTTCGCCAGTTATGTTTAAGTCCCATGTAAAAGCGGACTCGGGACTGCTACTGAGAAATTCCGTATGGAAAAACCAAATTGGTAACACTATTGGGGATGGAACTCAAGACTACGTCATAATACCAGGGAGGCATTTTTTTTTTACTTCTCTCCTATCCTTCGTTGTCCCACTCCTGGGCAAAGGTTTCCAGTCATTTTTTCCATCATTCGCGAGAGTGCGCGTCCTCCTTCCAGTTTTGTCGGAACCTAACCAGCTCGTCCCGCCATCTCCTAGGTCTGCCGCGACCCCACCTCACTGTCTCAGGGCACCAGAGGCAAGTCCCGTAATTTTTAAGAACGTTCGAGTGTCAAAAATACAATCAATTTACCAACATTTTTGACAAGTTTACTGACAACAGATTGCGACTTGAATATGAACGTTTTTAAAGTACGATTAGCCTTCACTTCAGTGTTATTTGGGCCCACAGTTTGTCCGGCATGCGCCAGACATGTCCCATTTAAGTTTTGACCCACGTCAGCTATCTTTGTGTTGGAGCGCACTATTGTGTTTCGAAAACGATCCGTTAATAAAGGATATCTGAGCGAAATTCAACAGACAAATGACCTAAACTCCGGTACTGCCCAGTAATTGTTGTTTAGTAAATTGTTGGGTTGTTGTACTACATGACAGTCGAACCATCAGTCGCATCTGGTTACTTTAGCAGCCGATCGCAAGTAAATAGGGTAAAGGCCTTTTTGAAGAATATGGGAACAACTTTGATATTTTATACCTATTTATGAATAAAAGCTTTTGCCCGCGACTCGTACCTTGTTTTAAAATCAATCTGCCTAGCATTTTCCCATCTATGTTGGGGTCGGTTTCCAGTCTAACCGGATGCAGCTGAATACCAGTATTTTACATAGAGCGACTGCCCATCTCCACAACCCAGTTATTGGGTAATAAGATACCCCTTGGTAAGACTGGTTGTCAGACTTTCGGGCTTCTGACGACCCTGTGGCTAAGTAATAACAACCGCACAGTTCGATTGGTCAGGTTAAGCTACGTGTGCCGCGGTTGGTCCGTGGATGGATCACAATCTCATCTTGGTATGTAGAGATGTGTCCCGAAATATACGTTGAGCCGTTGATCACGGCTGTCATTTGTAGATCTTTGACAGTTGCTACGGGTCGTCAGAAGCCCGAAAGTCTGACAACCAGTCTTACCAAGGGGTATCGTGTTACCCAGTAACTGGGTTGTGGAGGTCAGATAGGCAGTCGCTCCATGTAAAATACTAGTACTCAGCCGCATCCGGTTCGACTGGAAGCCGACCCCAACATACATAGTTGGGAAAAGGCTAAGCAGATGATGTGTGTAGTTTAAAATAATTTAGAGGTGACACAGACATAATATTTATAGTTTTGGTGACCGTAACATATTAGTAACCGGACGTCACTAACAATATTACTAATAGAAAGAATCAATCTGAGATGACAAAATTGTTTGACACCAAACCACAAGCACACGGCTACACATCGAGCTATACATTTCCAGTTTATACTGATCTCGCATTGTATAGGATTTCCGAACAATGCGAGGTCATTGTATACTGGAAATGTATAGCTTGATGTGTAGCCGTATGTACATATTGACAAGACCGTAGACGCGAAAAATGTAATCTCATAGTCAACAGTCTTATAAAACAAAGATAGTCGACGGATAATTTATCCTCATACAAAATCTCATATTATCTTGTATCCTTGTTTACTAAGATAACAGCAAAATTGTGTGATATTTCTCCGAAGCGTAGTGGGTGGCTCCTAGGCCAATTTATTTAGTATAATACTTGTCTTCAAGCAAGAGGAAATTGTCGTGAAATATTGAGTATGAATATGGAAGGGAAGACCAAAGAAACGGTGGATGGACTGTGTGAAAGATGATATCGTCGGCGTAGGTGGAGAACTGCCAGGGTTGCGGGTTAGCCCGAAAGGGATACCGGGACCTTTTCAACAGGCAACTGAAGGAACACGGTTGGGTTTTAGTCAATAAGTCAAGTCTGACACGCCCTTCCGCTCCACCCAGAGCGGGAGAAGACATTGGATGACTTTCCACCCTCAAAAAAAAAAAAAAAAAGGTGGAGAACTGAATAACTCAACTTTTCTAGTTTGGAGAAAATTGCTATTTACCTACTGTATTTTTTTTTTGAATTTGTCATTTCTAAATGGGAGACAATTTTGCCGGTAATTTTGTATTCTTCGGGTATCTGAACTCCTATCCTTTTTTTATATGCTTAAACAAACGAAACTCTTTCTAGAAGTAAAAAAAAATAAAAAACTAAGTTTTCTCATTTTGCCATAACATAATATTGTAAGTATCCTGTATACTTACAATATTATGTTATGTTAGTTGGCTACTTCTTACAAGCTTTATATTAGCTTGCTCTGTTCGTATGTGTTTCCGGTTACTCCTTTTGTCATCAATTTTTCAAGCACTTCCTGGCATCCGATTGAGCTGAAACTTGGCATACTTATACAACTACCGAGACATTTTTAAGATTGATTGTTTAGTTTCCTACGCGTCAGAAGAAATGACAAGAGTAAATGGCTAGAAAGGGGCTGACTACCGAGATGACGGCTAATAGAGACGTATGGAATAAAAAGACATGTTGCGGCGACAACAAATAAATTGGGATGAGGGCAAAATAATAATGAGGAGCTCGTGTATAATGGGGGCCTAAACCGGCCACATTAGCAATTCCTCTAAAAGCAATTAATTTCCTGAATTCCCAACACGCATAGCATGACCACCGTAGAAACGGGTTTTGTCAACGGAAGAATAGACAAACTGACAGATTGCGATTGTTTATCTGTCATCTTGTCAACTCTTCCATCGACAAAACTCGTTTCTACGGTGGTCATGCTACGCGTGCTGCTGTCATTAGCAATTCTTCTAATTAGACACAAAAGTAATTCATATTCTGTGGACCATCTTACGAATCTCCATAGAAAACTGTCGAACAGTATTTCATAAATTGCACGCAGATCATATTATCAATTGTCAGTTTGTGACATTTTACGATGATTTCATAATACATATTTTCTACCACGGGTCCAGTGCGGGTTGGTAGATGTCACATGTCTTTTGTCACATGTCATTTGAATTTTTGGGTCGAGGAAATGCCGATTTCCATACGATGTTTTGTTTTTGAGAGCAGTGGTGATTAAATTATTTACACAAAGTAAAGCACCTGATTGGGTTTGAACCCATAATCTACATCTCATAAGTCGGGGCTGTTACCACTAGGCCACCACTGGGCCACCATTGGGCCACCACTGGTCCAAGCACGAGTGCTCAAGCGATTAATAAACGGTAAAGTGAAAAACAAAAGCTTCGCCCGTTTTTGATTTTCACTCCTTACGTCACGTCTTTTTTTTTTTTTTGGCCTGGTTAGGTATCATATAACTTCCCCCGCTCCTCAGAGCGGGAGTTATATGATATGTCTGGAGAGGTTATTGTATATAGTTATGATCTCAGACTCTTACTAACTGAAACCCACACACGTGTTCCATCAGCTGTCTGTAAGTTGCCAGAGACCACGGTATCCCTTGCGGACTTTCCCGCGACCAATTCATTCAATTCGGACCTCTACAATCTTCATTCAGATTAATAGCAAGATCCAAACACTACGGTTAGAGGGCACGGACGGTCCTAAAAATATCTACACCTATTTATTTAAATGTTCTAATAGGATCCCAGTTGAGGGATAAATATACGAGGATTGACGTAGGCTTTTATGTCCTCAATTTGATTTTATACGTAGCTACAGTTTTCGATTCAAACTTAATGGCGGCTCGGAACATGAGGCGAGTCGCTGCGCAGTAACAATTACATGTGACAGCGGGGGTGAGGGGTGGGGTACTGCGCAGATAAAAGCAAACTTCCAAGCCGCCATTAAGTTTGAATGGATCTGTACCTAATAAACGTTATGTTTCTATAACTACATAATATACTTTTATTATATTATCTATACAAATTACGTACAGGCTGAAATTGAATTTAAGGGCATTCTCTTAAAACAACATGTAGGTAACAGCTGATTTTTTTGTTGTTTACTTTTTTTATTCTGTTCTTTGTTTTTGAGTAAATATTGTGTGCCTTTAAACGAGATAGTTTTTTATGGTCCCACTGTAATTGTAACGTCTATTAATCGCATTATGCTTAAAAAACAGTTACCGATTTATCGAGTTACCGAGTTACCGATTTTTAGAACCGGAACCTCGAAATCGTAACAAAGAGATTATATCTATAATTCTTTATTTATTCCTTACCTGAGTACTGAAAGCAGGTGAACTGGGAAGTAGCATACTGCGAACATGATGACCACTGCCACTAACATCTTGGCTGCCTTCCGCCTGGAACGCAGCTGAGCTGGAATTAAAAAAAAAAAAAAAAATAGAACATAATTAAAATAAACTGTTCAATATTTATTGTTTCTATAAGGTATAACTATTCATACACGAAATATATTATGTTCACATAACTCGTCTAAATGTAGGGAACAGCTGATTTTTTTACGAGATACTGCTATGAAATCAACGCTACTGCTTCGAAAACTCCGCTGCTCCACATATTTATGTTTGCATAACGATATGTCATCGATTGAAAAATGGTCATTATACAAACTTCCAACATGTGAAATCCGACAAGCAAAATGGAGGGTTTCCACTTTTAGCACTGATTTCAACGGCACTTCTCCCAACCGCACTTGAGCACGTCTACTAATAGCACTGAAACAAAATGTTGATAAGTGCGGTTCGGTGGAACAGTTTGTTCATATTATTTTCAGTCTCCGAACAGCACCTGCGTACAGTTTGTAGTGATGGGACGTATGTATTCTTTGTCTAGGACATTACCAACATATCGATACGGCAACTGCATGTCGACCCACGCACAGTAGGTAAGGCCGCTTGTAAACGCTAAGAAAAGTAGCCGCCGTCGTTTCTACACACGAACTCTTGAACACTGCTTTTCGGCGCTGACCAAGAAAAAAATCTTATCTGCGCTAGACGCGACACGCGATATTACTGCGGTGCGGAAGGGGTGTTCGTGCCTAGATCCGACACAATCCTTGTCGTGTACATGATGAATTGGTCCTGACTGCAGCAGACACGGTGAAATTTCTTAACGTCTACAAGCGGCATAAAGGGCTCCGTTATTGTACGTAATGGTGATTATGGAAGACATCTGTCAAAATGGCGCAGTCGTATCTAGTTTCTACAATAAGCTAATAGTATAGGAATTATTTTTTGCGAAAATAACCCGTTGTTGTGTTCCTTAATATTTTGAAATTGGAGTCCACCTTTTACGAGATACCGTAAGAATAGTAGATTGTAGCTTAAAGCTCAAAAAGAATTTAAATTGATCGTAAATTTTTTGAAATGAAGTTTTTCAACGTGGCTTGCGGTAGACTGGCAGAAATCGTCACGCGAAAAAGCATTCATACTTGCGACTGTCTTCTTCTAATTCAATAAGGACGAAAAAGAGAGAGAGGGAAAGAGAAAGTGTGAATTTGGTCAAAATTAAAATCTACGATTGCAGCTGCAATTTTCATATTTTTCGTCATGGGTGTCGTTTTCACACTTTTCGAGAGCGCTAAAGTCAATCGTGAGGTCAAAATGTAAATCCATGATGACGTCTGCGAAAATTTACTATTTATTTTAAATCATATGTGAGAAGGAAGTTCCTGACGGGGGTCATTGTTTGTGTCCTACTGCTGGGCAAAAGGGCCTCCCTCTCTTTTTATTTTTTTTAACAGAGTTCGAGGGTTACGTCAGAAAGAAAAAACATTATAAGTGTTATTTATAAAAAACTCGCTAATCACTGATTAGCGACTGTTTAGCTAAGCAAATGATTAGCTCTTAATCAATGATTATCTTTTCTTTATTTATAAACACTACTTAGCAAATGATTAGTTGCGAAACGAAATAGAGGTAACAATATGCGTTCGGCACAGATAATAATCAAAATAGTCGACTATAAAACAGAATTTTAAGAAAAAAGTTGTCAAAACCACTCTTTCTGTATTTGTCGTGACTTTGACAGACAAAAGTCAACAATTTCATCGGAAAATTACGAAAATTAGAATTTGAATAAAATCGTATAATAAGTTTATATAGGTACGTAGCTTTTCTTTAGTTCTGGGCCTTAGAGCTGGCTCAATAAGATGAGGGGCACATGGGATAACACATTGGATAATAACTTCCGATGAGCTTCCTCACGAACTCGATTCTCTTCAAATCTCCTAAACACCTACTGAGCTTCCTCCTAATTGAGGTTTCCAGAAATCCTTTCATCGTGACTGTGTAATTCGAATGAAGATTAAATGTAGGTGTAGTTCCCGCCGGGCGGCGTTTCAAAATTATGTAATCTTTCTACGTCGTTCTGAAATCCCGTAAAAGATTGTCGAAATCCATATTTACTAAGGCACAACTCGTTATTACGATCAACATTACCTCGAAGCACACCTATGGGATCTATCAGCTGATTCAAATTAAATCTTAGCATCCTCTTAACAGTGGACCGGTGGTGTTTAATTTTGACAGCTACTAATCAATTGCTTAGCGACCTCTTAGCGCTAAATAGCGTTTATATATAAAGATTTCGCTAATCATTTGGTTAGCAATTGATTAAAATTTAACTAGTGTTTATAAATAACACTGTATATGATTACCAACCTTCCCCATTAAAAAGGAGAATATTCATTTGTAAAGGAACCTCTGTAGTAAAAACTATTCAATGACATTCTAATATGTAACGCCGTTAGTACCCTGAAGCCGCGAACCGCGGTGCGACAAAAGGGTTACCTCACTTAGTTTTTTTATTTCCTGATCTCGTGTACTGAATTGACTGGCGTTACATCGAGGTATTGAGATGTTTGTATGATGCTGATGATTGATGTGATATCCCCATAAATAACTGTTCACCAACGATAATTTTATAATTTTTCGGCCCGTGACTAAGATATAAAATAGCATAAAATGGAGTCCGCAGCCGGTTGCAGTAGCAAAAGTGACATCAGTTACGGATCAAGTAGAAAAGGGGCCGTAACTCTTAATTATAATAAAAAGCAGTATAGAAAATTTAGGGCATACAGAAGCTGTCACTCTTTTTGGCGGTGCTTGTCTCAACCACCGTGTACAGGGTACTTGACAATGGATACGGATAGTAAAAATAACCAAGCACACGTGCCCAACAAAAATTATTAAACAAGATCTTAAAGAAGTCTAAAACCACCTTAAACATCAAGTAACTACTACTGACGAGCCCAATACCAAAGATTTATAAAAACGTTTTTAATCATTTAAGAGATCAGGGTCTCCCCATGGCTGTCGATTTTATTCGAAAACTCATTACAATTATTACGAGGTAACACGCCAAAGATACGCGTGAAAAACATAACCATGTCTTTGCTGTCACGCAGTAGGGTAAAATTTTAATAAGTCTAAAAAGTAATTCGTATTTGGAGCACTTATGGATACTAATTTTAGAACCCCCGACAAAAATAAAGCATCTTAAAAGTAAAAAAAATAATAAGTATGTATTGGCCCTAAAAGTTGTAGGTCACATTATCTACTCCTTGCTTCAGGTGAACAAGGTGGAATTATCCGGTACAAGACTTAACTAAACTTCTGCTGATTTGTATTATTTGGATAACTCAGTATCGGAATTGTAATATCGCAACTTACGTTCCAAGATTCCGATATTGCGATATTCCGAGATTCCAAGATTCATGCCCTAATTTGTATCGATATGTTTTGTTTGATAATGCCTTGGACAAAAAAGTACGTCCCATCACTAAAAAAATATTTTACGTAGGTGCCGTTCGGAGACTGAAAATAATATTAATAAACTGTTCCACCGAACCGCACTTATCAAAATTTTGTTTCAGTGCTATTAGTAGACGTGCTCAAGTGCGGTTGGGAGAAGTGCCGTTCAAATCAGTGCTAAAAGTGGAATACCTCGCAAAATGTGACGTCATACAGCTCTATCCATTCCAAACTCACATAAGACCAAAAAGTTTTATCAAACATTTCTATTTATGACTTAGAAAACAGCAGGTTTTTTTTCGCGATTTCTGTTTTGTTCCCATGGTAAAAGTTATTCATAATGACGAATGAAACCCGTTGAGAGCTTTTCAGTTATTTCAATAACACTGTAAATATTAACTCTCTTTCTATGAAATTGTATTTGTACAGTCACGGACTTTAATTGATAAGCCACCTTCAAACTTTTCAATTTTGCAGTTTCATACATTCACGAGATTACACGATTAAACACGAACTCAAATCGCACGCTCGTAAACAAGATGACAAATAAATTACTTTTAATCGGAAATATTCATAGAGGTTGACTTTATTAGTTAACCTCTATGGATATTTCCGATTAAAAGTAATTTATTTGTCATCTTGTTTACTTTCATACATTCACGAGATTACACGATTAAACACGAACTCAAATCGCAAGCTCGTAAACAAGATGACAAATAAATTACTTTTAATCGGAAATATCCATAGAGGTTGACTAATAAGTTCTCAATGATAAAAATAAATACAATGTTGCGTTAAGTTTATCCAATCTATTTGATACCGACCTCCTTTGAATCATAGCTCATTAACTCGATAATTATGAAAACATAACTGAAGACAGTGACAGTTGAAATATCAAGATGACAAATAAATTACTTTTAATCGGAAATAGTCTTATCCATAGAGGTAGACTAATAAGTTCTTAATGATAAAAATAAATACAGTTTATCCAATCTATTTGATACTGACCTCCTTTGAATCATAGCTCATTAACTCAATAATTCTGAAAACTTAACTGAAGACAGTGACAGTTGAAATATCGATGTCAGAGAATTTCTCCGTACGCTAACGTTACTATGCAGCAGTAACCTAGCAACAATTGTTTATCGTTGCTAGGTTACTGTTGCTAGACCTGCAATTGGTTGACTTTGAGTAGTCACTGCTGTCAAGTTTGTAGTTCTGCTCTCAGGTTAGCCAACCGGTAAAGATATGAAATATAATTTTCTTCTTCTAATACGAAGACATATGACTTTGCGTGTCGGGAACCGAATAAACCCGATTACACGGCTAAAATGCGAACAGTACCAGGTGGCTCATCAATTAAAGTCCGTGACTGTACTAATTATGTTTAGCTAAGTTAGGTTTTGTAAGTATTAAGATTTTATATTTATTTTTTGTGTATTTACACCTTTAAGATACATATGATGAGATGACTAGATTTTTATATTTAAGTATGTGATTATTTAGAAATACTATGCCTTGCCTCGCCTGAAACACAGGTGACCTAGTTCAGGCACATAAAACTGTTGGAATTTTCGTAGATTTGAGCAAATTTATATTTAGTGTTTACTTTGTTACCAGAATAAACTTTTTTTTTTTTTTTTTAATAAGTATTATCATCAAATATTATTAACATTCGCAATATTTTAGACCTTTTTATTATTATGAAACACCATCGTATTTTACGTATTTTTTGTATTGAACACAATTTTACAACTTTTAAAGTTAAAAAGATATAAGCCAAAAACGAAATTATTTTTTGTTTTTCGTTGATTACCAAAAGTGCTATTTTGGTGTTTACGACCTTTGTTGTCGGAAGCATCGATATCAAAATCTCCGCAATATACTATAAACTACTTAATCCGGGTAACGTCGGGCACCGTGTTTGAGTTAAAACTCATTAAAGAGATTATAATCTGTCCTAACTCTATAATATCCTCCAACATGTATTTGTGAACTTCATACCTCTAAAAGTGTGTCCAAACATTGCGCGGCAAGAGCGCGGCAGCAATACGCGGTATGTGCAGGACACATTTCTGCCGCGCTCTAGTGTGGACTAAACCGACGAATGTTTTCTCGGCATATCCGAGACACGCCGCGCACATCAGTTGGCATGAAAGCGGTTGCGTGTGTCGTGCCTCTGCTTATAATTCGTCCAAACACAATTACTGACGAATGTTGCTAGAAATTTTTGTGCGCGTCAGGCTTATGTCTAAAGCGTTCGCGCGCGGCAGTCGTCCAAACACAGCGCGGCAAGCTGCGCGTGTCAGCCGCGCACGATTAACGCGCAATGTTTGGACACACCTTAATTTAGCTATGGAGAGATTTAGAAACTTTCACAAATAGAGGATGTAGTAAGGATTAACTAACTACTAATGAGGGCAAAGGGGTTGACCCTTATCAGGATCTACAATTTTATTATACCCTTGTTATACAGGGTAAAATTTAATTACCTAGCGAAACTTCGCCGACGTCATAGGTCTCAATATTTATAGGATCATCGCCATTTATATTAACGCGGCAAAGATAATGTGAAAATCTAACGCCGTATTATGAAGTCTGAAAAGGGATGGTGTTATCGGTTATGTAAAGCTCTGTCTCTCTCTAGCACTGGAATCATGATGACATTAAAACGCTCTTATGGCCAGAGATCACAAACCGTAGAAAGTTGTGGAAGGAGGATGAGATGAGAAAATGAGATGGGGGCCTATGTCCAGTCCGGACCCATTAATTATTTTCAACCGAAAATGAAAAAGAATTTTCGGCTTTATTCTTACTTTTGGCCGAAAACGAAGCCGAAATTGAAAATGATTTAGACTTTAAAAACATTAATAAGTACTTCCGCCGCACTGAAATCTTTTTGTTTTTGTTTTACACCTAAGGAGAGAAACAGAAAATATAGGCATTAAAAGGAATAAAAAACAATAGAAGAACGTCACCTAATATTGCCGAGGTTAACGAACTAGGCCGAATGACGTTCAATAATTCACTAACTTCTGATTTACTGCTTGGCCGAAGCTTCAGGTGGTTTATGGCCGAAAACGAAAACTAAAAAGAGGCTTCGACCGGTCACTAATTATTACCCATTAAATATTAGAATTGGAACACACACAAATGAATGGCAAACAAATTATTGTAAAGTTAGGGAAATTAACTTTTAGGCAAAAAATTATCCGTATATTCAAATCACAGCTTTCATAATGTATACAGGATGTCCCTGGAACTATGGATCAAATCGAATAGGGGCTTCTCTATTCTCAATTCTAAAATTCTCGGAAATCCTGAGATTTTTTTTTCGCTAGTGATACTTTTTCCATGAAAATCGCTCGAAAATTTAGTAAAATTTTTGCCAGATCAAAGCTATTGCAGTAAAGGTTGTTTCTTATTGAACACTGTTTTCTTGCTACGTAAAAGTATTACCACAGGAAAGGCCCACTCCCCTAACAAGTCCTAAAAATAAAATAAAAAATGATAGCTCTGATACAAAGTTGGTTATAAATTTTAAACCGAAAAAATGGCACCAACATTCTCAGGGTTTGAAAGTTTTGAAATTACCTTGCCCACGCCCGATTATAATATTACACTATATACTATTGCTTATTATAATATTACACTATATACTATTGCTTATTATAATATTACACTATAAATACTATTGCCCTATTCGATTTGATCTATACTTCCAGGGACAGCCTGTATAATATGTGGATGGTGGATGTGTCATGGTATCTATACCTACTGCGCACGGACAGATAAAGATTATAAAATATTGCCAATAAATTATGATACTCGAAATAGTAGATATTATTATGGAATCTCCATAAAATTGTAGGAGTGAGTGCGGACTGATGTTTTCAATCCATTTGTTATTGCAGAAATATTTTTATTATCTGTGTTCGGAAATAGAATCCGATCTCTTGTTTCTGATAAATAAGATATTACGAACTGACTTTATTAGATATTACGAATTGACCTTCACATCTCAATTACATAAAAATAATAATATTTCGGACTTCCCAAAATACTTAAGTACTGGAGATTGTTGTAGATATCCGATTAGATTTCATTCGGACTTCCCAAAATATCGAGGTACTCGAGATTTTTGCAGATAACCGATGAGATTTATCGGTTATCTTATTTCAATCCTTACTATCCTTACTAATATTATAAATGCGAAAGTAACTCTGTCTGTCCGTCTGTCTGTCTGTCTGTCGCGCTTTCACGCCAAAACTACTGAACCGATTTAAATGATAGTCTAGAGCCTGAGAAAGGACAAAGGCTACTTTTTGTCGCGGACAAAGCCGCGGGCGGAAGCTAGTTATTTATAAATAGCGACCTGCCCCTGCTTCGCACCGTTTTTTCGTCTTAACAAAACATTAAGTAATTAAGATTTTATCTATAGGTATAGACTAGAGCATGTACTTGACAGATAGTGCGGTGAAGCAGTGTCGATTCGCCCGGTTCGGGCGAGTAAATTGGGGTAAATCACCAAACGAGGCCGAAACGTCAACCTGTGGGCCTCAACTGGCCACATTAGCGAATCCCAGCTGTCATTAGCAATTTCCTCTAATTTGACATAAATCAATTCATAATTTGTGGACTATTTTACGAATCTCCATAGAAAACTATCAAACAGATGACTTATTTCGCAATAAGAATCGCACGCAGCACGAATTGTCAGTTTGTGACATTTTACGATGATTCATAATATTTTCCTATTATGATTCTGCCAAAGTGAGTGTTTTAAGCCCCCTGAGGCCCTAGTGCGAGTTTCTTTTAACCATCTCGAGTTTACGCATCGAACGCGTTCGGCACTCCAATTGGCCCTTCACCAGTGAAAGCCAGTAAAGGGCCAATCGTAGCGCCGAACGCGGTGGACGCGTAAAGTCGAGATAGTTAAAAAAAAAATCAAGTAATAAAAACTAAAACCCAACTACGACTTAAAAGGTATAAACAAGACACCACAGACAGACAAATTAAAAATCCGGAGTCACACGTGTTAGGGCATAAATCGAACAGATTACGTGTGACTCCGGATTTTTATACCTTTTAAAGAAGAAAGAATAACAAAAAAAATCAAGTAATAAAAACTAAAAAGTTTTTATTACTTGATTTTTTTTGTTATTCTTTTTGGGTTATAATATATATATTTTTGAAATGTGCTCATTAAGCCCTTTCATTTGATACCCAACATGGTACGAATAAACCATTTTTTTTTAAGTTCCTCACTTTTTGTCCTCTAGAGGGCGCCATTTTTAATTTAATGTGACTTCACATAGCCTATAACCAGCGGACAATCACGACGCTTCTAACGATACCTCATTTGTCAAAATGTGATAAGTGGTTTGGAATATAGGAGGGAACAGATGAACATACATACAAACCGGTCAAAATCATAACCATCCTTATTTCTTCGCCGTAGTCGGGAGTCACACGTAATCTGTTCGATTTATGCCCTAACACGTGTGACTCCGGATTTTTAATTTGTCTGTCTGTGGTGTCTTGTTTATACCTTTTAAGTCGTAGTTGGGTTTTAGTTTTTATTACTTGATTTTTTTTTTAACTATCTCGACTTTACGCGTCCACCGCGTTCGGCGCTACGATTGGCCCTTTACTGGCTTTCACTGGTGAAGGGCCAATCGGAGTGCCGAACGCGTTCGATGCGTAAACTCGAGATGGTTAAAAGAAACTCGCACTAGGGCCTCAGGGGGCTTAAAACACTCACTTTGGCAGAATCATAATAGGAAAATATTATGAATCATCGTAAAATGTCACAAACTGACAATTCTGAATATGAGCTGCGTGCAATTCTTATAACGAAATAATTCATCTGTTTGACAGTTTTCTATGGAGATTCGTAAAATGGTCCACAAATTATGAATTGATTTTATGTCAAATTAGAGGAAATTGCTAATGACAGCCGCGATTCAGGAAATGAACTGCTTTTAGAGGAATTGCTAATGTGGCCAGTTGAGGCCCACAGGTTGACGTTCCGGCCTCGTTTCGGCATATTGGTGATTTACCCCAATTTACTCGCCCGAAACGGGCGAATCGACACTGCTTCACCGCACTATCTGTCAAATACATGCTCTAGTCCATATAGCGCATATTCGATATTCATTCTTATATGTCGAGTAAGATGGTTAAAGCCGTGACATAGTTATATCCCTAGGGATATAGCTATATACCGTAATATAGTTAGGATAACTATGAAAGCAGTTCATATTGTTACTGCGACCAATTTTGGCTTAGTTGGTCACAGTTTTAACCTAACTTATTTGTTCGGAGTGCCCTAATAGTTATATTACTAGATCGTGGTCGTAAACCGCTTTCATATATCTTTAGTACTCTAGGGATATAACTATATCACGGCTTCAACCATCTCACTGCGATAGGCACAAACGCAAAAATACAAATCTTTTCTCTTTATATGATACCTATTAGTATAGTTCTCGAAACAGGAATACATACCTACGGACAAACAGTCTTCCCCCACAAAAATAAACTCATTTTTCTTTTGTAAAAAAAATCCGCAAATCAATGGTTATGCCACATTTCCTTTCAAACAATTTTTTTCTTAACCCATGAACGTCTATGTTAGTGGTTGTTATAAACAGCATAAATATTGGTTCAAAAGAATGCATAGCGCTCCCGCACTGCCACGTAAAACTTTTCTTCATAATTTATTGCAATTATTATAATATGCTGCAACGTGTCTGGCATGTTGGTATTTCATGCAAAAAAAGCATGAATTTGTATGTGAATTTTGTTTGATAAACGGGCGAAAAAACGATGTTTGGATACGCGTCGTATTTTAAAATAAATTGACGATGAAAGACCTTGAGTAATCTATGAGAAATGTGGGTAGTATTTGAATTTTTAGAAATATTTTCTTTTTATTTTATTTTTCTCGGACAGCGAAGAATTCTCTGTTGTGACTCGTCATTAATTTTCATATTAAGTCGACTACCCATGGTTTGAGTGACAACTGTATTTACCCTTACACCCTGTATATAGGGCCTTTAGTTTATGTGGATTTTTCCAAGAATTACAAATATTGTAAGGGTTTACTTACCCTGTTCAGCAGGTGCCAACTTGACGGTTTCAGCCTGTCCCGGTATCTTCTCGGAGCGCCACAGCACCTTCACTATCTGATAATAAGCCACGGTCATCAGCAGAAGTGGTAGTCTGAAATAATAACATTTATTTAAGGCGCCGTAAGGAGCAAATCTTTAGGTATTGCAGGAGGTGAGGCGACAATAAAGAAAGAAAGAAAATAAATTTATTTGACCCAGGTCATACATCTGCCTAGCCTTTTCCCAACTATGTTGGGGTCGGCTTCCAGTCTAACCGGGTGCAGCTGAATACCAGTATTTTACATGGAGCGACTGCCTATCTGACCTCCACAACCCAGTAGCTGGGTAATACGATACCCCTTGGTAAGGCTGGTTGTCAGACTTTCGAGCTTCTGACGACCCGTAACGACTGTCAAAGATCCACAAATGACAGCCGGGACCAACGGCTTAACGTGCTTTCAAAAAAAAAGAAAGCACGTCTTCCGAGTCTCGGTATGCAAACATGGTCACCCATCCACGGACTAACCCCGGCAAGCGTAGCTTAACCTGATGGATTAACCCGTGTGGCTGTTATTACTTAGCTCCTCCCCTATTATTGACCCAGGAGCAGTATTGAGCTTATTTGACCCAGGTAAGGCACATAATATTTACACAAAGAACATAATATTGTGCGCCTCATGGCTTCGCCAAACAGGCCCAGTTCAGCATGAATGCCAGACAACTAGTGCCTGACACTGGTTTTCAACTAATTCGCTTTTCCAATAAATAGTACATCGTGGTATACAAATACGGTTGAAAATGGCGATGCGTTTGATTTTTGTTGAATCTCGCGTCCACCAGTAGTATGAAAGAGGGTAATTTTGCAGTTTTAATTTTATTTAAAAAAAAACGTATTATTTAAAACATTTTATAATTTTTTTTTTTAGTTGATTAAATTTCCTCCTTTATAGTTACAAAAATATTGAGTAAATCAATGCGAAAAAGATTTTTCATGTGCTGTCTTGAAATTTTTTTTTCAAGATTCTAGATCGTTTCTAACAAAAATTATTTTTGTAATATGTAGCAATACGGCTAATTGTTAGACGAAAAAGTGGACGTTTTACGGTGTCCCTGTTAGGGCAGCCTTAAAATCATGCCTGTATTCCCCAAATGGATGCATAGAACGTAACGCATTTCGCTGGACAAAATCAAACTGGTTGCTAATCTAGTTGTATAATTTAATATTTGTATATCATAGATTTTTTACATTTTATGATTATTACACTCACACACTGTCCTATTAGTGTTACTTGTAAGTTTGTAGGAATATTGTGATATCGTATACTTTTACAATGTTTGTAAATATGTGAGCACCATGTATCTATCACATACTTAATTAATTTATTTGTCATTGCTTCATTTTTAATTCTTCTTTATTTTACCTATTGTGGTACAGTAATTGTATTCTCGGTGCATCGTCTTCACATGTAATTATATAATTGATGTATACCAAATATTGTAAAACATTTTTTTTTTTTTTAAAGAGTAACGGTGGAGTTTCTTGTGCCTTTAATGTGCCTAGTTGAAATAAATTATTTGACTTTGACTTTGACTTTTGACTTTCGCCAGTCCCATTTAAAGTAGGGCACAAGCCTATTGCCATCAACCGTACACAAATCCAGACTACGGGTTGTTACTGAGATATTCTGAAAACCCAATAACACTGCCCAACCTGAGAAGTAAGTTCTAAAGTGGCGTCCTAATTGGGAGCGATCGTACGATGGCGCGATGCGTTTTTCATCGCACGATCAAAGTGGTCGTGTGATGACCTAACAGGTGTCCTAATAGATCGCGCGATGTCCACCGTGTGATGCCCTCGCGCGTCGACGCATCGCGTAGGTAACCGATTAGGACACTCAAAAGAGATCTGTTGCTTTGATTACATGATCGCACGATCAAACGCATCGTACGATCGTTATTAAGCATTTCATGTGGTCGCACGATTACTTGCGAGGTTCAAATAGGACACTCTGATGAAATCTGTATGTTTGAACTCATCGCACGACGAGAACGCATCGTGTCATCGTGCGATCTTCGCCAAATAGGACGACGCCGAATAGTCCAGTTTTTCAGTGAGACGTAAGTTCCAATTGATGTCCGCCACATTTATTACAGGCCATCTGATCTTACGTCTCACTGAAAATCTCGACATTTTATACTATAGGTGGACACATAGCCGAAATGTGCAAGGGATGGACACGATCCAACAAATAATTTGTAATTTCTTCATTTTTAGTTATTTTTACCCATCGTGGTAGATACCGTAATCTTATCTAACTGCATCGTCTTCACATATAATTATATACCTAATTGATGTAGGTACTTATACAAAATATTGTAAAAAAAAAAAAGACTAACGGTAGATTTCTTGCCCATTCTTCTCCATACGAAAACTACTTTTTGAAACCGCGACTAGAATTAATTCTTTTTTTTTTGGTCACTTCAATACTTGACGTTCAAAAGTGCTTTATATGTGCCTAATTGAAATAAATTATTTGACTTTGACTTAGACTTTAATGCTACGGCTACACTTCGCGTTGATGGTCGCGTTGGTGGTTGATGGTTATCGCGAACTTTTCTTCGTGCGCTCTCTCTCGCACACCCCTCGATTACTCGCTGAGCAACAGAGAGCGCACGAAGAAAAGTTCGCGATAACGCGAAGTGTAGCCGTAGCATGAGCGTAACAAGATGTGTTGGAGACAGTGTTTTTTTGACATTTGTAAGTAGCATCCCATTTTGTGGCTTTTAACTGAAAGCAGTTCTATTTACCGACAGCTAGTTACTCCTGTAATTCTGAGAATTATATTTGTAATTTTATGGTCAGGAATGGAATTTACATTAATTTTGGTTTTCCTGTTTATCAATTTCGCTTAAAAACAGATAAAATAAACAAGTAGTTTGGCTCAAAATTAATTATTGCGGTTCCCTGTATATACTCACGCCTGGACGTTTGGTGTTCCCATCTCTCAGAATATTACAAACCAATATCTGCCTGTCGGTCTGTATTCTGAGAACGATTGGATTTATAAAAGTGGATTATAGTCTTGCAACTATTTTTATTTTATTTTATTTAGGGATAAAAAACAGGAGTACAACTGTGCCGCCTGTGATCAGTGATTTAAGTCGAGTTGTACCCTTTTTGTGATTTTTACATATAAATTATCAGAAAAAAAATTCGGTTTTTTTGGTCTAACTCACGTTCTTCTATCTGCTATAGTTTCGGACATAGTTTGGTGCAAAGTGATACATCTGCCAGGATTTTGGCAAAAAAATCGTGATTATAGATGTATGTCAAGTTGTAACCCCTTAAAGTAATTGCTCCACACATTGTTTTTCGTGCTTTGTGGTATAAGAGTGATTATATTCCTGACTGACAAAAATTCGAAGACATGTGACATCTACCAACCCGCACTGGGCCCGCGTGGTGGATTACGGCCCACTCCCTCTCACAGAGAGGAGGCCTGTGTCCCAGCAGTGGGAACATTATAGGCTGATTATGATATGATGATTATAGTTAAATAGTACAACATAATCAAAGTTAAGGGATAACACGCGCGCACAATAATAATATAATATGCAAACGCTTGAAACAGTTCAAAGTTTTAACATGGATGAGTCTAGGAGCTCTTTAAACGTATTGGTGCTAATAGTACAGTGTTCTACCACAATTACTTAACAAAGTGATTAACTTAGTTTAACTTGTCAGAAACTTTAGTGAAACAGTGAATATTCTTGCGGTCATTAAATTGTCCGTTTGTGGGTCAGGTATACGCTGAGGGCATACAACGCCCTGCGTGTCCAGTATAACAATGTATTCAGGATGCTGTTGGGTCTACCACGCTTTTGTACGCGCCTCCGGGATGTTCGCCGAGGCCAGGGTTGATGGTTTTCATGCCATTATACGGAACCGGTGCGCTTCTATTCTCGGTAGAGTGCGTGCTAGCTCCCACAGCATCCTGAGTGTATTGTGTGATAGGTGGGAATGCTGGCTCACTGGATACGGCTGCACACGTAGGTGTCAGTCGTTGCAATTTTTGTATGTAGTTGGTGTTAGTTTTGTTTGTTTAGTGTGGTTTTTTACTAACATTAGATTAAGACCTTTACTAACAACGTATGGATCATGTGATCTGATATAAATAAATAAATTTAAAAAAAAATTATTAAATAGCTAGTATCGTAGATAAGCTACGCTTGCCGGGGTTGGTCCGTGGATGCGTGACCAGCCTTACATACCGAGACTCCTTCGTGGCTCTGAAAGCACGTTAAGCCGTTGGTTCCGGCCGTCATTTGTAGATCTTTGACAGGCGTTACGGGTCGTCAGAAGCCCGAAAGTCTGACAACCAGTCTTACCAAGGGGTATCGTATTACCCAGTTACTGGGTTGTGCAGGTCAAATAAGTCGCTCCATGTTGTAAAATACTGGTATTCAGCTGCATCCGGTTAGACTGGAAGCCGGCCCCAACATAGTTGGGGAAAGGCTAGGCAGATTATGATGATCGTAGATTACGCATAACATCACTCTTGTCTTGATTCTCGAGCTTTTCTTCATAAGTCGATAAAGAAGTAATTCTTAGTTCTTTTGGAATTATCAAAGGAAAATCTAACGTAGCAAGCAGTGTGCAAAATTTTAGAGCTGTCTTCACTCGCTCTTGTTTTCTACATTTTCATATAAATTGCCTGGCCTGCATAAATGGGCAATGTAAATCCTATCCAATCAAAAACATAAATGTGAAATGGGAGCCAAATTCAAAGTGTGGTTATCGACTTCGCCGACAAAAGAATTGAGATCTAAATGGGTACCTACCATTTATCGAAAAGCTGGCGACCAATTTAACAGCATCTTACAGTACCACCCTACTTTTTTTTTTGACATTGGTTAATCATCAAATGAGTCCTCCGGCTCTGGGTGGAGTGGGAGGGCGTGTCAGAATTTACTGAATAAAACCCACCCGTGTTCCTTCAGTTGCCTGTTGCCAAGGTCCCGGTATCCTTTTCGGACTTTCCCGCAACCAAGACCCGCCCTGGCCTTTACCCGACCTGGGAATTGAACCCAGGACCCATGCATACCTATCAGTACCTAGCTAAAAATAATAAATGTGTAAATAAATAAACATGTCATATACAATAAAAGCTGAAGGAAGAAAACCGTTGCCATTGGCAACCAATTTCCTATAACCTGGGTTCTTTCCTTTTGTATATAATAAATATTATAGTCTCAGTATAAACACAAGACATCCTGTATACGTTATACAGGAAGACATTAGAAACATGCGTAGTCAAGGATGATACCTCCTCGTTTTCTACTAATATTATTATAATAATATTGTAATATTAATAATAATAATATAGTAATATTGTAGTTGAGCAGTGGTGGCCCAGTGGTAACGGCCGCGACTTACGAATTGTAGGTCGTAGGTTCGAATCCCGACAGGCGCTTTACTTTGTGTAAATAATTTCATCACCACTGCTCTCAAAACGGTGAAGGAAAACATCGTGAGGAAACCGGCATGTCTTAGAACCAAAAATTCGAAGACATGTGACATCTACCAACCCGCACTGGGCCCGCGTGGTGGATTACGGCCCACTCCCTCTCATAGAGAGGAGGCCTGTGTCCCAGCAGTGGGAACATTATAGGCTGATTATGTATGTATGTTATGTAATATTGTAACGGAAAATAAGGCGTTTTGATTTATTATTTTTAAATATATCACGAGTATAATTATAATAATATATCAAAAAAAAAATTACAAAAAAAACAACCGACTTCCAAAAAAATACACTAAAATGTGAAAAATTACTTTAATTTCGGAAGTCGGTATCTTTGCTATTAAATTTTTGTTTTTTGCCACCGACTTCCGAAATTAAATTAATTTACCAATTGTTAAGATTATTATTTGGTGAGGAGCTCGTGGCTAAGTAATAACAGCCGCACGGGTCGATACATCAGGTTAAGATACGCTTGCTGGGGTTGGTCCGTGGATGGGTGACCATCTTCACATTATAGAGTCGTTACGGTTCTTCAGAAGCCCAAAAGACCAACAACCAGTCTTACCAAGGGCTATCGTGTTGCTCTATCGTTCAAGGGTAATTCTATAAACCGTCGTGGACAGGTCCACTCAAATCTGTGTGGTTCTTTCCTCAAAAGACCATTTCAGACTCTAATCTACATGGTCCTCATATGGCCTGACCAAGATTATGTCTGGACTTTAAAAGAGACTGCGACCTCTGAGTTTGTTTCGGCCTTCTCAGAGTAGTCAGATAGGAAACGCCGACCTCATCTAGCTTATTTTTACAATTTTTTAATATGACGTGTAAAAGTGATTCCAATATCCTATTAACAGAATAAACAATTTCATTTCGTACGGGACTCGATAATTCCAATCTTAGTGAAGTTACAATTTAATAGGAATTGTTTTCAAAACTGATAAAGCATTTATGAGGTCGACTAATACCTATGCAAAAATAAGTCTGCACCACATTGCAAGCATAATAATATCCTAGTCCTTAATGTAAGTGCGTACGTTGTTCTTATCATTTCACCTTCATAAGTTATTGGAAATTAAAATCCATTTTTAATCCCCGACGGAAAAAGAGGGGTGTTATAAGTTTAACGTGTGTATCTGTGTATCTGTGTGTCTGTCTGCGCCATCGTAGCTGCCAAACGGCTGAACCGATTTTGATATTTTTGGTTTTGTTTGAAAGGTTACTGGACGGCTAATGAAAATAGGAAGTTAACAGCAGCTATCCTTTCTACAACAGCATACATTCATTATGCCTAGTGTGTGTTGGCGTTTGCATTAGCCGTCCCCCGACACGACGACGCTTGGATCAAAATATTACCTACAACTTTTATGATATTAATTTTTTACTTTTTAGACGCTTTGTTTTTGTCGGGGGTTTTTTAAATTTTTAATTTAATTATAATAAGCTGTAACGCGGCTATAATAACGGTGGTGAGATACATCGCACTTCAAATATGTTGTTGGAAATGTCTTACTGGAAAATAATGTCAAAAGTGTTAGAGCATTTGCGAGGTCAATTATACAAATTGTTTTCAGTATAGCGCCAATGCCAAAAGGTCTCTCTAAAATAAAAAAATATAGCCAGAGATCGCCAAGCAAAAAAAAAAAACAATGCCAGAATTATTCCATCTGAAAGAAAATGAAAATAGCCTTGATCCCACTAATCAAGTTTATTTTTTGTTTATTTACCAATTAAGATTTAAACAGAACAGCGTTCTTTATAAACATAATTGAAATTAATTAATTACTCAATTAAATAAGAATTTCCGTGTTTTTCACTCCCAATGAAAAATACGAATTAATCTGTGAAACACCAAAATCTTTGAGTGTTCTGTTATTTACTCATTAAATACCCCGAGGTTAAGAAATTTACGGGTATAATAAATAAAAATATTTTAAATTTTAATTATAATTATTATGAAAATCACAGCGTGTTGCCGTACCTATGCTAAGTAATAGTCAATTTCGTTATTGCAAAGGGGTTTTATTTTTACGCTATCACGTCCTTCACCGTAATCGCGTAATACTAAAATCCCACTATCCGCGATTTTGTGGACACCGACGAGCCCGGACGACGGACCGTGGGAAGGTACGTGCGGGGTATCGCAGACATCTGAAGTTCCTCGGTGCGCGGCGCGTGGCGGTCTGCAATATTGCCGATCTTCGGATTCCACCATAACATGTTTAAAGTTACGGATTTCCGGATAAAGCAAAATGATTTTGGTTTTTCGTTAAAAAATAATTCGTTTTTAAGGTTCCGTACCCACACCTCCGGTAAAACGACTAAAAACGACCCTATTACTAAGACTCCGTTGTCTGTCTTGAACATTTCGTGACTGGCAGTCGGACATACTGACAGTTGGTATATTGAATAGTGACAGAAATTCAAAATATATCCGTAAAGACCCAACAAGATGAATGCCAACACATTAAAGTTCATTATGCCATAACAAATTGTTTTATCACAGCAGTAAAAAAAAATTACAATATACCAAAAGATATTTAGGGAACTCCCTCTGAAATATTTTAAGTCTAAATTATTTAAATGGCTCGTAAATAATACTTTTTTATAGTATAAAGGAATTCTTTGATAAAAAATTAAAGTAATAAAAACTAAAACCCAACTACGACGACTATTACTTTAATTTTTTTTTTATTATTTCGGTGTTATAATATATATATTTTTTGAGGAGCTCGTGGCTAAGTAATAACAGCCGCTCGGGTCGATCCATCAGGTTAAGCTACGCTTGCCGGGGTTGGTCCGTGGATGGGTGACCATTTTCACATATCGAGACTCCTCCGTGCCTCGGAAAGCACTTTAAGCCGTTGGTCCCGGCTGTCATTTGTGGATCTTTGACAGTCGTTACGAGTCGTCAGAAGCACGAAAGTCTGACAACCAGTCTAACCAAGGGGTATCGTATTACCCAGTTACTGGGTTGTGGAGGTCAGATAGGAATCAGCTGCATCCGGTTAGACTGGAAGCCGACCCCAACATAGTTGGGAAAAGGCTAGGCAGATGATGAGATGATGAATATATATATTTTTGAAATGTGCTCATTAAGCCCTTTCATTGCATACCCAACATGGTACGACTAAAAGACATTTTTTTTTTTTAGTTCCTGACATTATGTCCTCTAGAGGGCGCCATTTTTAATTTAATGTGACGTCATATAGCCTATAACCCGCAGACGATCAAGACGCTTCCAACGATACCCCATTTGTCAAATTGTGATGAGTGGTTTAGGAGATAGGAGGGAACAGATGAACATCCATACATACATACATACATACCGGTCAAAATCATAACCCTCCTTTATTTTCGCCGTAGTCGGGTAAAAAGTAAATGATAAATTAATATTGTTACTGATTTACTGATAGTTATTTAAATAAATACTGCCTAGATTTTAAAACATTGTAAACATTTAAGAATTACAATTATTTAGTTAAGTGTAATGAGTGTGCAATGATGCTAGTTGCATAACTCTAAGGAACTTGGTTTCTTTAAAATATTTTTATGCCAGTCCATGGCGAGACATGTAGATCATAACCATAATATTAAGACCATTATTGTACTATCTTTAAATGCAAATAAATATATTCTATTCTATTCTAAGAAAACTGCGTTTATTGGCTAAGCTAAGCTAAGCTACCAGCCGGAGCGCGTATCCATAAAACACCAAAGCTAATTAAAATGTCCTTGACGCCTTATGCAGAAGAAAAACCAACTTTATGTAACAAAAAACAATGTTTCTATTGCTTTGTACTCTTGCCATTTTTTTCGATATTTTTCCGATACTTGGACCAAAAGTCATGCTAACTGTATTTAATCCCTACATAGAAAAAACGAAAACAATTTGAAGCTTGAGTGATTTTTAAATGTTTTCCGGGTATTTAAATTTTCCACTTAAAAGTTTCATAAACACTTAGGTATTCAAATTCAAAACGAATGAAATATTGTATATCACAGGTGGAAAGATAGTTCTTATAATACCTACTACAGAACTAATATTATAAATGCGAAAGTGAGTTTGTTTGTTTGTTACACTTTCACACTAAAACGGCTGAACGGATTTGGATGAAATTTGGCACATGGGTAGACCATGACCGGGAATAGGATATGAAATACTTTCTAGCCCGGTAGTACGCTCCCGTGGGATAATTTCCGACTTCCACGCGGATTCCATATTGGATCGCTGTAATCTATCTTCTATATTATAATCGTTTAAAAGAGGTGTGAGTGCTGCGTACAGAGAATGTTATTTTACATTGAAATAAAGAAATAGTAACTAAAAAAACGATAAAAAAATGAAAACTTTCCTGAGAAAATTTCCGGTGAAATATGATTCAAAATAAGGAGCTGAATGCCCCCTGTTAATTTGCGGAGGGCTGCCCTTACCTGTTTATACACTTCTTGTCAACTTACCAACAATAATATACAGGGTGTTAGTGTAAACACCGTTTTCCTTGAAACCAGTGGTTTGGTTTCATTTATAGAACGTAAGATCAATGGAAAAATACAACTTAAAAAAAAAAAAGAAAATCTACATTTTTCCACAAGAATATTTCACCCTACACGCAAGGGATACGAACTTGCGTCTCAACACGGCAGCCGGCGGTTGGCGGGGGCGGGCGAGGCGCGCGGGACGTTACATGTTCCGTCAGCTCTCTCGAACGCGTATCCATGAGTATCGGGACAGTGACGGATATTTACTTTTAAAAATCTTTTAATGAAAATAAGGTTTTGTTTTTGTTGTAAATGGGTCATTTATTTTTATATTTAAGTCAACTACCCATGGTTTGAGTGACAACGGTGTTTACCCTTGCATACTGTATAATTTTCAACTTTTGACGCTTAGCCCAAGCTCTTGTACATACGAAGACAAAACGAGCATAAGTTGTGCAGTTTTTACCTCCTCTCGTCGGGAAAATGCAGAAGCTGATGATATTTTTACGAAAAAAAAAACAATTTCAACTTACGTGTAAATGAAAATGACTTTAATGATGTGCCACACAAGGTCGCTTTGTGAAGACCAGGTCGCGATGCACTGGACCAGGTACTCCAACTCGAAGCGAAGTGGCACTGACTTCTCAATTGTGAGTACTATCAGCTCTGGTGCATCTGTTGGTAACAAAATAATGATTAATCTCACACCAAAATCATCGTGAAAAAACCTGCACTAGATTTTGCCCGCATTTTCGCCCATGTATACCCGGATAACCCAGATCATGGTCTACCCGGGTGCCAAAGGAGAATGCCGTCCAATATAGGACCGGACATCCCTGCCGTAGGACCCTATTTCCAACACCGGCAGACCTCTATGTCTTTATATTTTTAAATGTTTTTTTTTTAATAATTTTTACCTTAAGAAATATTTAATTAACTACATAACAATATTATATTATTTTTCAAAATGTATTAATACGCAAGAAGCTCGGTGCGCTCACAACAGTTAGAACTCATTTTGTAATGAGACGGAGAAAGTTCTATAATATGTTTTCACCGCAACTCGCTACTTTATTCGCAAACATCCAATAAAGTTCAGCACAGTACATAGATTGAACTAAGCTTAAGCTCCTTCCTAATAAATTACTCTAAAGCTCAACACACACACAAGACGGGCGCGGGTCAGGACGGCAGTACGGCGGGCTTGATTCCTTGTATTTATATGGATGTCTACGCACAGGAGCCGCGCCCTTGGCCCGCCACCACGGACAGCGCGCAGGGCAAGCGGATCGGGAGCGGATGTAGCGTAACTACGCTAAACGCTGTATTACGACGAAAGTACCTAACAATATTCTTCTAGGCAATCACACTGACGCGGAAACGGGTCGAGCGCAGTGCGTGTCGTAATTTGTTTTGTGAATTCTTACAAAAAAATATTGAATTGTTTCGAACTTTTCTTCCCTCGATTACTCGTTGAGCAACAGAGAGCGCACGAAGAAAAGTTCGCGATAACGCGAAGTGTAGCCGTAGCATAATTGTCTACGACATTTTTATCACACTGCAACCGCTACCGCCTGGCAAGATACTACGTCCGCACATGACCCGCCACAATCGCGTCGCCGGCGCCCGCCGCGCCGACCGCCGCAGACACGCGCCCGCGCTTTGTGTGAAAACGATAAACAGCGCGTCTCACGCGAATAAAACGACCCAACACGCGCAGCCTTGTGTGTGTGTTGAGCTTACAACATTCTGTCAAATCAAATTGAAACAAATCAAAATTAATTGGCCTTTTTGTAAGCCGTTTAAGGAAATTCCCGAAAACAATGTAACATCGACCAAGATCAATTCGAGGAAGTTTCTAATGCCATCAAAAACTTGGATCTTGATTCACGTGTACTTATTAAAAAGTTTTTAAGTTCAAGTTATTGACGCTTACCTGGGGTATTAATTGTTATTTATTAAGGGGTATTAAAACACGAATGTGGGTTTATAATAGTATCACACGAGTGTTTTAATACCTAATTATTTACAGTTGCATACAAGATTTTATCTACACCCATGATATGAATCTTCTATAAAAGTTTCTTTGCAATACCAATATCGAACAAAAATGACGCGGTACGACGTGAATTCGGATTTTTCGAATTCGAATGTTTTTTGTTTTTAAATTACGGTGCTTTGTTAGTGAAACGCACGTGAATGACAATGGTGCCGATTCTCTTGTACACCGAACTAAACTAATTAAAGTATCACTAAAATTCCTTACTTTTTACTATGAGAATCTTAGAGCTATTCTGCCAAAAAAAATCTCTAAATTTAAAAATTATTTTGACAGAACTAAAATCGAATTTGACAATCGCGACTCCACTTGGCACCTACTTGTTTGCCTACCAAGTGATTTTTTTTGAGCCGGAGATGCGCGCAATGTGGCCGTCTCGACGTATTTATATATGGAATTTTTCACTTTTTGGGAGAAAACAAAAAATTAAATTACCAACATGTTGAGTATTACGCGTTTGCGCGTTGCAAAGGGGGACAACATTTTAATTATTTTTGCGATAGGGCACACCGTTTTTGAGATATAAGCAAAAGAAAATAAAAAAAAGATACAGTACCGTTTTGCAACCGAATTCGAGGTGTTGGTTTGAATTGACATCTAATTTTATTCCACACATTTTTATCGTGACTAAAAATAGTCAGAGTTAGTTAGAGGATTTTAGATATAGAACAAAATTTTTGGTTAAAACGTCAAATTCAGAATAGCATTTTCACTAAATTAAAACTCAGTGCCATCTTAGTGCTGTCAAACTAAATTATAGTTAAGTTGTGCCACTTTAGTCTATTTTCAGAATGGGAAATCGTAGTTTGACAGGAATAAACTAAATTTTAGCTATTTTTAGTTTAGTTTAGAGAATTTGTGACTATTTGGCACCAATGTTCTTTTTTTGAAATGAGTTGCTTTATGAAATTCAGTACAACATTATAACACCCGTTTGGATGATATTATGGTTGAAATTGAAATTGAAATTTGAAATTGAAATTGTTTATTGAAATTGAAATTGTTTATTGAAATAATTGATTTACATAAATATTTTACAAATAGGGCCTTAAACTATAGGTTAAGGTATATAATAATTGGATTCTACCTGAACTAGGAATAAACCTGTATCTCAGGTATCTCACTCAACTGCTTATACATAAGTGTGATCTATGATTACAACAAAATATTAAAATGATTTATGTACTATAATTATAATTTATGTTTTCATTAAAATTAAGAAAAAAACTATCACGCTACTTTTTTGCATCAACATAAGACATTTTTGCAAAGATGTTCTATTATGATTATTGCAATTTAACATTAATTTTAAAAAGGTCGCCTTAACTTTATTATACTTAGGTACAGAAAATTTTACCGTGTCAACAAAAAGTGATGACTGCACGTTTATTTATGAATGCGAAATGTAAACACTAAAACGATTTTTATGTGTAAAGGGCACTATTACAGTAAGTACTTAAATAACATTAATTAAAAAAGACTTGGCGCTCTTACGCGACCTCATTATAATCTATAGAATTTATGAATCTTGTCTGGTTACTATGACACTGGCTGTTTTAATGTTGGCAATAAGCTAACTGTTTCAGAAACTTTTATAGAGGATTTATAGCATGGCTGTAGATAAAATGATGAATTAGCTTCATAATAATCCGCCTTTAAAAGTAGCAGTGGGGACTGCTGAGACACGGGCCTCCTTGTGTGAGGAAGTGGGCCGTAATCCATTACGCGGGCCCAGTGCAGATTGGTGGACATCACGTCTTCGAATTTTTGGTTTACCGCCTAGCCATAGGATATTCGCTGCAGCGAATTTTCGCACTTGCTTTTTGAGTTAGCTTCAATAATCCGTATTTTCCCTATAATAGATGATGTTATAAATTCCTGTCACTGTTACTTACATTGCAGGTAGTGGTTATTAGATTTTGTATGGGGTAGATACTACAAATAATAAGTGAAAAATAAAAACTTTTTACAAAAAAAAAAACAACCGACTACCAAAAAAAAACACAAAATAAGTGAATATTACTTTAATTTCGGAAGTCGGTGGCAAAAAACGAAAATTGAAAATCAAAGACACCGACTTCCAAAGTTAAAGTTATTTAGTGTTTTTTTTTGGAAGTCGGTTGTTTTTTTTTTGTAAAAAGTTTTTTGCGTCAGTAAAGTCCACTGAGAACTTATAAACGTTGCCCCGTTTTTGACTTAATGACTTTCAACTGGATTTTCATAAGTTTTTCGGTTGCTTATGTCAGTCCCATACATTTTCGATTTTTTCATCTTCTTTACTCATCGCAATAATTTCACTTTGTGTAGGCCCTCAGCACGCGTAGCATGACCACCGAAAAAACGGGTTTTGTCGACGGAAGAATAGACAAAATGACAGTTAAAAAATCACAATCTGTCATTCTGTCTATTCTTCCGTCGACAGTCGTCGTCTTATACCTCTGTAATCGGGCCCCTTCCTATAATTGCCCTTTAAATAATTTCCTATTTTTTGTTTTTATTAGAATTGGTGCTTAATACTCATTAAAGTACAATTAATAAGTATGTTAGAAGGAGATTCGTTATTTTGAAACGTAGCTCACAAAATTTATCGCTCGGTTTTTTTTTAACTGAGAGGTTTATTTATTTTATTTGTTTATTTTATTATTTATGTATACACAGTAAAATACATAGAGATACCTACGACATAATTTTCATTTTGAGTACAAAGGTAGGTACTGCTTATTTCTTAAGAAACTTCCAGCAGACCTGCGAAAGGAGATATGAAAAAGAAATGTACCTTCTGGTTGCGGAGATATTGAAGGTCAAAGTTTCAACTTTTTCAGATGTTTTTTAAAGAAAGCAAGTTTTAAATACGGCAAACCCTGAACCGTTGCATGCACAATGGCTTGCGTGCCTTACGTTGCGCACTGATTTTTCACACCAAAAATAAAAGTCGCTTCCTAGCAATTATTTTTGTGCAATGTTACTTAATTTGATGTACAGAATGCGTAGTTAACGGCTATGTGATGGGTCTTTTTACACTCTGTACATAAAATAAAAAACTTGACTTGCTGACCTTATAAAAAAATTATAAGGTCAGCAGAGATGCAAAATCGAGTATTAATGACCGTAATATGACACGCGGATATTTATGTTCCCGTTGCGTCCGTAATTTATGTCCAATGGAACTGTTACTAATTATTTAATAGATTCACAATTTATTTATCAATAGAAAGCATTAAATACTAGCTCAATATTGAATACTAGCTCAACATTGAATACTAGCTCAACATTGAAGCGTGCAGGTCATCAGAACGTTTTTTTGAAAGCTATGAGCGAATCAATCTACACGTTTCAATGTCATAAATAACAAATGCGCTTTTATAGGTATGCATCGGAAAAGACCAGATAAGTGATAGTGAGGACTGGGTCACTAGGCACGTTTGTGCAATATTTATCAGTATATGCGAATGTATTTACTTGGTACCTAATGTACAAAGTGTGTAGTACTTATCAATGTCACACACTGGACTACTTAAAAACGGCCAAGTGCATGTCGAACCACGCACAATGAAGGGTTCCGTAGTTGGAATGAATTTATCCCAAGAACAAACTTAACATTGTAGTTGAAAAACATGTTCTGCCATACGTTCCAACTGCAAATGTAAGTTTGTACGCACAATATTGTTTTTGTACCATGTTTTTTTAAGACCATAGACTTCTTATAAGTTTTCCTGTAATCTGTATTTTTTTTTCAAAATTTTACTACGGAGATAAAGGGGGAAATGGTAAATTGTCATCTATTTCTTAAATATCTTAAAAATAATTTATTTCAAAATTGTGAAAAAAATGTATTTGAGATCTTTGCCACAAGCCCTTTCATTTGATATGTCACACGGTACAGTTTGCAAACCTTTTATTTTCTTATTTGGGTCAGTGGGTCGTCTTTGTCCCCCAAAAGTGATCCCATCAAAATTCATTTATTTTTGTTACACGTCCGTGTTTGGGTCACATAAATACATATGTTAATCAGTCCCCAATGGACTGATTACATAATGAACATATTTATATATTCGGAGCAAATTGCCTGTGACAGAAGGGCAGACAGACACAGGAGTAATCCTATAAGGGTTCCATTTTTTCCTTTTGAGGTACGGAACCGTAAAAACTGTTTACGTCAGCACCCATTCAGAGATACGCAACCTTTTAATTTACGGCAATATCAGAAGCCCTGAAGGGGTACTTCTATCTTTCATGTTCATTAATTTAACATTCAAGTGGATTTCATTTAGCACTTATGAACAGCCCAGCGAGTTTTAAGGTATAATCTGTTTCAAAAGTTAAAATGTAAACAAATAAATGGGTTCGAAAATGTAGTTTTGGATGCCATTTGTAGTGCCTCATATTTTGTATTGATTTGATATATATATTAAGAATAAACAAAAAAAAAGTACATAAACCTGAAATTCTAATTTAGGGTAGCCCGCGAAATTCAAATTTTCTTACGTTTTTTGCAATTTGCAGGTCAGTATCAGGTTGTATGTTGATATAAATATTATTAGCGCTCGTAACAAATATGATTTTATAGAATTAACCATGTTTTTCATTTGATAAATTGAGGTTATGTTAGATGTATTTTTTTAAATAATTCAGTAAACTTTATTTATACAATATAGTGTTCAATATAGGTACCTAATAACATGGATTTTATTTGATACTTTACAGGAAATAACTATTTACATTATATAATAAATTAAATAAATTACTGATTTATTTTAGGTTAAGGACCGATAAGGTATACATATGCGTTTTTTGTGACCCAATTTTTCAATTACAATTTAATAATGATATTCAAACTATACAGGGTGTTAGTGTAAACACCGTTATCCTTGAAACCAGTGGTTTGGTTTCATTTACAGAACGTAAAATCATTGGAAAAATACAATTTAAAAAAAAAAAAGAAAATCTACATTTTTCCACAAGAATATTTCACCCTACACGCAAGGGCAACGAACTTGCGTCGGCCAGCGGTTGGCGGGGGCGGCCGGGGCGCGCGGGATGTTACATGACCGGCCGTCAGCTGTTTCGCAGCTCTTTCGAACGCGTATCCATGAGTATCCGGACAGTGACGGATATTTACTTTTTAAAATGTTTAATGAAAATAAGGTTTTTTTGTTGTTAGTGGGTCATTTATTTTTATATTTAAGTCAACTACCCATGGTTTGAGTGACAGCGGTGTTTACCCTTGTATACTGTATTTTTTGGAAAAAGTAGTGAGATTTAAGATTACAGATGAATGTGTTACTAATTCCCTTTAGTGAGTGATTGCGCAAGAATGTACCTGAACAGAGTTTGTTTACATTTTCATCAAATACTTTGGAACAGACCATACAAGTGCCCAATGAGGAATAAATTATAAAACGAATACGACGAATGAACGTTGGTAAGAAACTGTGAATAAATGTTGAATGAACATTAGCGTAACCCATAAAGGTATGTTCAACTGAATAAAAATTAGTTGACCAGACTATCAATCTTACAACTTTTTAATATGACGTGTAAAAGTGATTCCAATATCCTATTTACAGAATAAAAAAAATTCATTTCTTCAATTTCAGCATTGCATGTTGTTCTTCTAAATTGCGCAATGGATTTTGACTCAATTTTTGCAGGTTTTCGACATCATTTAGAGCATTTTTCCGAAATATGTATATCGATATTTTGTCATGTTGCCACATTAGTAGATTGCACCTGAGCGACGCAAGGGCGGGGTTCACTATAGAATATTTTCATAAACTAAAAGTATTACCTATTTGTTAGATTTAGGCACAGTGTAATAAAGTAACAGTATTCTATCTCGGCAGGACCTTGAAATAATTACCTGCGGCCGCTCGGTAGATAAACCTTTCGCGTCCGTGCGTAATGTTGTTACGTACTGATACACATTGAGATTTCGAAGAGCGTCGTTTCGTCCGTTTTTTATGAAGGTATAATACTGTTACTTATTTATGCTTTGATTTAGGTATCTTTAGAAAACTTACATATTTAATAACAAACAAATTACAAGCTCGAAGCCCCTACAGCGTTTATTTCCCACCCACACACGGAATAGGTTACAAAATTAAATATTACATCACAAAACAACTCAAGTACCTACGAAAGCGGTAGATATGGACTATTATTTTCTCGTTGCCCTATAAGCTGTAGATAAGTACGGTTATTATACACCTGATAACATCTGTTTAGTGTATGCCGTTATTGGCTTAAATAAAAGTTAAAACACTAAAGCCCGAATCCAGGAAAATGATATGAAAAGCATGAATAATGAAAAACATGATTGTCGCAAAACCTCTCACATACGTTTCGACTCGAACGAGTAAAAATCATCGTGTGGACCGCAAAACTCACAACTCGAAGGCTCGCATCGAGCCGGCTCGATGGAATTAAATCAAAGTAATTTCCTTCGCACCTATTCAAAGCGAGCCGTCGAGCTTGACTCGAGCGTCTGTGTGTCTGTGAGTCGGCCGTCTGTCCGCCATTATTAATCGTAGTTCAAAACCATCTTTTGGCTCGAACTGTTCGGTGAACACTGAACGCCGCGCGCCACTCGATAGAATGTGTGGACGAAAGCCCGTGCCGTGTTTTTTACTCGACATACTTGCTAGATCGAGTAAAACTATATGTGAGTACTTAACTCTCACTAATAACCATGCACTCTGGATTGCAGTCTGCACCTTATTTGAGTAATGCACGATACTGACTAAAACCCACCCGTGTTCCTTCAGTTGCCTATTGCCAAGGTCCCGGTATCCCTTTCGGACTTTCCCGCAACCCTGGCAGGAGCGTAGGTTAACCTGATGGATCGACCCGTGCGGCTGTTACTTAGCCACGAGTTCCTCCACGTACGTAATATCTACAACATATTAGTCAAAATACTTACTGAAAAAAAGAGCCAAAGCCCAAATAATAAGTATGGCGGTCTTGACGCGTCCTGTGGTGGACTTGAACTTGAGCGGGAAGCAGATGGCGTACCAGCGGTCCACCGAGATGAACGTCAGCGTTAGCACCGACACCGTCACTGAGACTGACTGGAACAAGAGAGAGAAAGAAGGTTAATTACAATACACAGTACCCATACTAAGAAAGTAACTCTGTCTGTCTGTATGTTACCTTTTCACGCCTAAATCACTGAACGGATTTCGAAAAAAATTGGCAAGTAGATAGATAACACCCTGGGAAGGACATAGGCTACTTTTTATCTACATACCGCACGGGCGAAGCTGCGGGCGGAAGCTAGTTACAATATGCAGCAGTGATAGCCTAGTGGCGTGACCATCGGACCGCCAAATCATAGGTTTCTAATTCGAACTCAAGGCACACACCTCTGACTTTTCGTATTTCTGTACATATTTTATAATAATCACTTGCTTATGAAACGGTGAAGGAAAACATCATAAGGCATACCTGAGAGATATTTCTCGACGGCACGTAAAGCCAAGTCAGAGGCCCACGGGCGGCATAGTAACTCTGACACCAGGTTAGTCAATAACCACACGAAACAGAAGAAACAATAAATCGAAGGTGTAGTTAAAATAACTGAAAAAGGGGTCATTATGAGTAGTTTTAAATGTGGGAAAAACCCTGATATCGCGAAAATAATAGTTATCTTTTGTTAAGCAAGGCTGCAAAGTTATTTTTTGGCGCGAGTATTGTATTGAAACTCAGGTTTCAAGCGAAGGATTCTAGGATTGAACCATAAGCGAAGCGAATTGTTCAAATATAGAATCCTGAGCGTTGCGAAGGCTTCAAAGGTACGAGACGCAGAAAAACTTTGCTACCGAGCGAAACACACAACTTTTCACCTCGCTACAGCGAAGAAAATGATGTCTCCATGCATTGAACAAATATTGTAGGTACGCTTTTATGCTCTTTTTGCGCAATTTTCCGGAAGAAAGCTCAAATTGAGCATTATGTACCGCTTGCACTAACTCTGCCACTGCGAAACAAACAAAAATGATGGAAAGCGAATTGAATATACAGAAAAAAATTCTATAAAGCTTTTTGAAGTGAAAACTTTTTTAGGCGCTTTGAGCAATTTTTTTCGTGCTGTGCGATTATTCTAAAAATGAAGTTGGTGCACTGACATGAAATAAGTATTCATGCATTATCATGCCGTGATCCGACGGTGCACCATATTGCGGACGGACACAGACGAGCCCGCACGACGCACCGTGGGAAGGTGTACGTGCGGGGTATCGTAGACATCGGAAGTTCCTCGGTGCGCGATGAGTAGCGGACTGTGGTCGTCAGTCGTGCGTGTCCGTCCGCAAAATTGCGGATCGTCGGATCTAAAGGATAAGTGGACCCGGTGGTAGGTACAGAAAATTATTGAATAGAAAGGTTTTTTAAAAACTCTGACCACGCTAGCCGATAAAATGCATTTTTGCACTCAGATTTCGAATAATAAACAGACTCTGTCCGAGCTTGTGAGGTGAAAAAGCAGTTCTTCCTACACCATGCGGCGCCTGCACGAAAAAACAAACTTAATGTATGGAACAACAGCACCCTAATTGCGTAATGCACGATCGGTCAGAATTGGAATTGGTTTGGAAACAAATGTCTAATTCATTGCCTCATAAGTTCGAAAAAAATATCTGCTCAACAACGTAACTGACGAACTTATGAAGCAATGGAATAAAGACATTTTATTTCGAACCGATTCCAATTTCTGATTAATCGTTTATTACGCAATTATTGTGCTGTATTATTTCGCGATTTCTGGGTTATAATGTGTAAAATAACACATTCTCAGGTTTCAGGTATTTCAGTAACACTTTATGATTACTAGGTGTAACTGAAATACTACACAATAACAACACGCTTGTGAACAGCGCACCGCAGCGTGTTTGATTGGTTTGTCATTCAATCACGTAGCAAAGGATCAACGTGATTTTTAGGGTTCCGTACCCAAAGGGTAAAACGGGACCCAATTATTATGACTCCGCTGTCTGTCTGTCTGTCTATCCCTCTGTCACCAGGCTGTACCTTATGAACCGTGATAGTTAGACAGTTGAAATTTTCACAGATGATACATTTCTGTTGCCGCTATAACCACAAATACTAAAAAACAGAATAAAATAAATATGGGGCTCCCATACAACAAACTTGTTTTTTTGGTAGTTTTTATAGATAATGGTACCGAACCTTTCGTGCGCGAGTCCGACTCGTAGGTACTTGTTTACATAGATATAAATAGTTTATGAGCTGGAGCGTGACATACATAACTCCTTATTCCAGTCTAGATAATTATGTGCCCAGTTGATGGCAATAGGCTCGCCCCCTATTACATGGGACCTAAATCCGGGTGTACTAGGGTATAAGTAAGAGTAAGAATAATTTATTTGCAATAAATACAGGTGTTACCAGTTTTGTACCGGCTGTCATTAATTGTGGATCTTTGACAGTCGTAAGAGTTGTCAGAAGCCCAAAAGTATGACAACCAGTCTTACCAAGGGGTATCGTATTACCCAGTTACTGGGACGTGGAGGTCAGATAGGCAGTCGCTCTATGTAAAATACTGGTATTCAGCTGCATCCGGTTAGACTGGAAGCCGACCTCAACATAGTTGGGAAAAGGCTAGGCAGATTGATTGGTGTTACCTGTTGTAAGTTGGTGGTTTAATATAAAGTACATATTATGCCTGCTTAAAGGCAAGTAAATAATTATAGGTATCAATACGTAGAAGGAAAAACCGGCCAAGTGCGTGTCGGACCACGCACAATGATGGGTTCTGCAGTTGGATTGAATTTAAGCCAAGAACAAACATAGCATAGTAGTTGAAAAAAAAATTCTTCCATACGAAATGTATGGAAGAACACGATTTTGCGACTGCAGATTTAAGTTGGTCGATTATTAATCGTTAACTTGTAGAGCCTACTTATCTGTGATAGTTTTCCTTTTAATTTCGTTATATAAATATACGACTGCCGTGAATTTTTTCACATATCCAAAACCAACCATTTAGCTAGCGGGGGACACACACTTGACTCTAATTCACGTCAAAGCGTAGTAATTCACAAACGGATTGCTGAATCCAAAAATGGTTTTCACAAACTCTCAATGTTTTGAACGACCTTTCCAACCACACCCCACACCATGGGATAGACTAGAAAAAATAAAACCATCCCACCTATTTATAGGAGTGTAGGGGAGGTACCCAAAAAAAAAAAAATTTTTATTAATGATTTTATTTTACCACGTGATTTATATGTATACCCATACTAACTTATAGCTTTCTAGTACTAAGAGTCCCTGAGCTAAGCCGCGGACAGACAGACAGACTGTCATGGCGAAACTATAAGGGTTCCTTGTTGACTATGGAACCCTAAAAAACTTAAATGTTCTAATAGAATTTCCAAATAATAAATATAAGTACCTACTGGTTTATTTTTTTATTATCTAAAAAACTTTATTAACAATATAAAATATACCTACTTATAATTTTCGTGTACTTATTCGTCCTTCTTAGCGTCATGTTTGTCGCAAATAAATGTATTCTCTTTCTTTATTCTTATTTCTTTCCAATTACACACAAAAACAAAACTATAGGCGTCCTAATCCTTCGGAGAATACAGGCGACATGTTATGTTATGTTATTCCAGAAAAATGGAAATTCCTTTGGGACCGAAGCATAGCCGTGAGCCTGTTGTTACCTGCCTGCTACTAATGAACTCAGAAAAGGTAAGCAGTCGCGCTAGCCGACACGGCAGATAACTAATTACTAGGAAATATTTAACTAGCCTCTAAACTACTTAAAACTTATTGATCTTCTAATGATGGAAACATAATTATTTAAATTAATGACTCTCAAAAAAAATATGGCGCTTCTAATGCACACGTTTTTAAATCATTGGGCCTCTTTTTAACTTTCTCACTTTTGTCACTGTTGATCGTAATAACTAAGGTACAGTCACGGACTTTAATTGATGAGCCACTTTCAAACTTATCAATTTTGCAGTTTCATTAATTCAGTAACCAGAAATAGTCTTATCCATAGAGGTTGACTAATAAGTTCTCAATAAAAAATAAATACAATGTTTATCGAATCTATTCGATACTGACCTCCTTTGAATCAGAGCTCATTAGACAGTGACAGTTGAAATGTCGATGTCAGAGACGTTATTTTCGAATAAAATTGGTCGAAATGATTAATTAAAATTTCTCTGTACGCTAACGTTACTTTGATTACGCTAAAACAATCGTCGCTAGGGTACGGTTGCTAGACCTGCAATTGGTTGACTTTGGGTAGTCACTCTGCTGTCAAATTTGTAGTTCTGGCTCTCAGGCTAGCCAACCGGTAAAGATAAATAAAATTTTATTCTTCAATAATATGAAGACATGACTATCCGTGTCTGGATGTACGAGTATAACCGACAAAGCCCGATTTGCATTACACGGCTGAAATACGAACAGTGCCAAGTGGCTCATCAATTAAAGTCCGTGACTGTATCCCGACCAAACGGGTTAAGGCTAGCCTGGGCCAAGTACCAAGTTGGTCGCAGTTACTTGACTATTTACGACCTCAAAATAGGAAATAATTGATGTTCAGAAAAAAAGGCTCAATCATTATATTAAGAGTGTTCAATAACATTTTTGTCCAAACATTGCGCGGCAAGAGCGCGGCAGCAATACGCGGCGTTTGCAGGATACATTTCTGCCGCGCTCTAGTGTGGACTAAACCGACGAATGTTTGCGCGGCAGTACTGCGCGGCATATCCGAGAAACGCCGCGCACTTCAATTGGCATGAAAGAAAGACAAATAAGTTTATGCAGTTGCGTGTGTCGTAGCTCTGCTTAGAATCTGTCCAAACACAATAACTGACGAATGTATACTAGAAATGTTTGTGTGCGGCAGGTAGACAGAAGCGTTCGTGCGCGGCAGTCGTCTAAACACAGCGCGCCACGACGCGCGCGGCAGCCGCGCATGACTGCCGCGCAATGTTTGGACACACCTTTAAAGGTTCGATTAATTATATGCCATTACTATGTACCCTGACTAACCAATATCAGAAACACGCGATATTACCACGTACAACTAGTACAATTCATGTGTTAATCATAATTATAGTGATGTCGGATAATCTGAGATGTCTGCCGCCTGACCGACCATCTTAATTACGTAGGTAATAATATTATACATGTTCATTTTGATAGCCCATAACTCTAGGGTATTAATGAGACCATGTCAAAGAATCAACTGCCATATTATTATGAATTATTTTTCAATGAAAAGTCGAAAGGTTCTGGAGTGGAGACCGCGTACCGGAACACGTAGCGTTGGAAGGCCCCTCACAACTGGACCGGTGACTTGGTACAGGTTGCAGGAATCCGCTGGTTGCGAGAAGCATAGAACCGGTCGAAGTGGCGGTGCTTGGGGGAGGCCTATGTCCAGCAGTGGACGTCTTTCGGCTGAAATGATGATGATGATGACTTGACTGAGGTTACAATAAAAAAAAAACTAAACTAGCTTCTGCTCACGACTTCGTGGTTTTAAGGTAGGTATACAACATTATATTTTGTTTATACTAAACCCGAAAAGGGGTCATTGTACTCATCATTTTGAACAACTTTTTCTATGGAACCAACCTTGAAATCGCGAAAAAACTGTTCCATACATTTTGTCGATTTAAGTGAACACATATGTATGGAACAGCTGATTTTTTTTTCAAAAGTTGTTTCAAAGTTGTTCAAAATGATGAGTACAATGACCCCTTTTCGGGTTTAGCATAAACAAAAAATAATGTTGTGTAATTATCAAATATAGGATATATTATCAAATATATCCGATATTTGATAATATATACCTGTCGGCAATACTGTAGCTTCCTATTAGTGAAAGAATTTTCGAAATCAGTTCAGTCGTTCCGAAGATACCAAATGACAGATACAATGAGGAAAAAGTGAGTTTCTAACTAACAAATTTTAATATATTAATACAGATTTTGCACAACATGGTAAAATATTATGAGCCACATACTTACAAAAATATTTTTACAAATATTTTTTTGAAAGAATATTTGTTTTCCACAATCCATTCTAAAAATGGATCTGAAAATGCCTTTGATATGACTACTTACAGGAATTTGAAAGATTGTAGCAAACGTCAACAAATTATGGAGTATTTTCTTAGTAATTTTCAAGAAAATATTCATAAAAAAATGTTTTATGTTTGTACCTACTCAGAACTTTTTTGATTGACATAATGGATACAAACTTACTTACCGTCATTTTAGTCCGACTTTCCTGTTACAACTACCACATTTTTATTTTTGCTTTTTAAGATTAACACGAAAATATTTAAAAAAAAATTTAACAAAAAAAAAACCGACTTCAAAAAAAATATACTCCCAATAAGAAATAAGACTATTTCCCATCGGCAAAAATGATGAACTAACATACAAAGTTTCAGTAGTTTCGAAGATAAGGGCGAGCAATGGTCAATTTTCATCTAGTTTTCTTAAAAATCTTTTAAAGTACCTACCTATTCTATTTGTTTTAAAATTATAACCCGCGCGCGGACTATTATTATTACTATTATTCTTTATTTCATTTTGAGTACATATAAATTATGTTTTTAAATATTAGAATAAAGAATTATATAAAAACATTTAAAAATATAAAAAATAGTAGCCCATATTATTATTAGCACCCGTATTCAAGAAATACCTACAAGTTAAATAATTCCGTGGGAAATAAATTATAAAGACAGCAAAGTGCTTTCATCTGTAAACGCGACCTCAATAAAAAATAAATTCCCAGTATAAGTCAATGTTAAAAAACAAACTGTTTTCTACATCATACCTTGAAAGCACTGCAGCACTTCTTTCCTAGCGTCATTCCAGTTCATGAATAAATAAAAAAGAAATAACAAACATGAATACAGGGCCGGATTTAAAGGTCCCTTGGACCACCAAGGTCCTTGGACAACCAAGAAGTGGAGGCCCCTAAAATTTTAAGGAAAAGACGAAAAAAAAAATTAATTCGGTTATCGGTATCAAAGTAATTCAACATATCATTTTTAAGACCAACCCAGGACATGAAAAGAAAATTAAACAAGGTTCCTTGTGAATTAATATTGTTTTTTATTTTAAAAAATCATATCATGGCCCCTGTTGCCCTGCATTAAATTCGGCCCTGTGAATACTTAAGCTGGGCAGTAAGTAAGTAGTAAAGGAGCGTAAATAAATATAAGTACATCAAATGAGACACTGAGAAAAGCTACAAGAAAAATGTATATTATACTCTCCCTCATTTGAACTACGGTCTATGAAATGAAGCCGGCATTTAAAAGTATTTTTATGGTTCCGTAGTCAACAAGGAACCCTGAGTTTCGAAATGTCCGTCTGTCTGTCTGTCCGTCTGTCCGCGGCTTAGCTCAGAAATTGTTAAAAAAGATCTGTAATTTGGTATATATACATATAAAGCACGCCAACGAAAAAAAAAAACAAAAAATAAAAAAGGAAAAAAAAATTCAATTCCAATAAAGTAGGTTGCCAACCCTGGTCCATTGACCACTGGATTCAACTGGATTTAACAGCAGCTTAAATTATTCACGATTTCAACAAACTAAAACAAGCCGTGGTTTGGTTTGAAACTAGATTTACATCTAGGATTCTAAAATAATCCCTGGAATAATCAGTCTCGAGGGACACGACTTATGGAATATCCCTTTTGAGCGTAGCTTTACGAATAAAGAAACATTTTACTGAATTCATATTTTTGGCTTCTTTGAAGGATAAATCAGAAATGAGTTATCCAGAAAAAGCGGAGGTACCGATTTAGCTTGCAGAGTAAGTAAGCTGAATTAACAGTGGTCTGGGCATGTTTGTGGAAGAACCAATGGCTGATGGAGCAGACGAGACCTGGAGTGGACAAGGTGGAAGCCTGAAGCCTGGAAGCAGAAGGGTGTTGTGGCGCAACACCCTGCTGCGTCATAACACCCATAATTATATGGGCATAGGTCCAGTAGTGGACTGCGATACGCCGAGTTTCCGCTCACGTGCTACTGGGACATACGTTGTCCCGGTGCATGTATACCGTTAAATGCTCCTGGGACCTCTCGTTCCCACCCATCACAAGCGGGTAGTCATTTCAATTTAGTAAATTTTAGTCGATTTTTTATCTGTATCACGTAGTACTTTCTGTGTCCATGCATTTAGTTGTCTACCAAAAAACTTTTTACCAAAAAAAAAACAACCGTCTTCCAAAAAAAACACAAAAAAAGTGATTTACTTTAATTACTAACTTTAATTTAGGAAGTAGGTGTCTTTGCTTTTCAATTTTCGTTTTTTGCCACCGACTTTGTTTTTTTTGGAATTCGGTTGTTTTTTTATTGTAAAAAGTTTTTATTTTTCACCTTTTAGTTGTGGTACCTGCCCCACACAAATTCGAATAACACTACCTGCTATGTAAATAACAGTGACGGAGTCAAATAAAATATCATCTCCATAGACTAAGTGGAAAAAATATGTAATTATTGAAGCTAACTCGTTAAGCTAACTCTCTAAGCAAAGTTAATAAAATTTATATATGACCACATGGGAAGCATCATCTTTCAAAAAAAAAAGAATCATCAAAATCAGTTCGGACGAATTGATAACCTCCTCCTTTTTTTGAGGTCGGTTAAAAAGAAAAACTGTGTTTGAAAATGAGCGATAAGAACTACGCAGATAGCCTTTACGTAGCTAGCTGTGTAAGGTAAAACACAGTTTTACCAGTTATTTATAGTTACCTGGTGCCGTATTAATGCCACCATTTTTCCAGTGCGAGAGAGAGACAGAGCTAGACAAGGCCGCTAGCACCATCCCATTTTCGCAGTGGAATAATGATGGCATTAATACTTCATAATACTACCCCTGGTGCTTTTAGATACGACAAAGTTTTTGGTAACAATAATTGTGAACAGAAAAAGTTTCTGCAAACAATTTGGGAGCAGTGACGCTTAAATTGAAGTAAATTTAAAAAATGATAAAAAGAAAAAACTTTTTACAAAAAAAAAACAACCGACTTCAAAAAAAACACTAAAAAAGTGAAAAATAACTTTAATTTCGGAAGTCGGTGTCTTTGCTTTTTAATTTTCGTTTTTTGCCACCGACTTCCGAAATTAAAGTTATTTTTCACTTTTTTAGTGTTTTTTTTGAAGTCGGTTGTTTTTTTTTTGTAAAAAGTTTTTATTTTTCACTTTTTAGTGGTGGTACCTACCCCACACAAGTCACTACCTGCTATGTAAATAACAGTGAAGGAGTCTAATAATTATATCGTCTACATAGACTGTGGGAAAAATACGTAATATTGAAGCTAGCTCAAAAACTACGCAAGCAAACTTAATAAAATGTATATGGGACCATCTCGGGAGTATACCCTTTCGAACTAAAAAAGAATTTTTAAAATCGGTTCACAAACGGCGGAGTAATCGGTGAACATACATAAAAAAAAAAAAAAAAAAAAAAAACAATCATCCGAACGTAGTACCTCCTCCTTTTTTGAAGTCGGTAAAAAAGAGCCTTTCGAGCGAACCAGCAGTTGTAGACAAAACAATCCTAACTTATCCTACCTAATAATATTATAAATACAAAAGTAATTTTGTTTGTTACCCTTTCACGCTAAAATGGCTGAACGGATTTAGATGAAATTTGGCACATGGGTAGACCATGGTCTACCCATGTGCCAAATTGCATAGGACATAGGATACTTTTTATCCCGATATTCCCACTGGATCGAGACTTACGCATGTGAAACCGCGGGGTGCAGCTATTTTTCTTAAATACTAAACAGAAGGCTAATTCCCGTAATTAAAACCATTCAAAATCACGTCGTAATCTCATCTCAGCGACAATCAACGACAAAAACTTGTCAAAAATGTATGAAAGAAGTAAAATAATTGTGAAAAAGAGGCATTTTTGACTGATTGAGATTAAAATGCGAACGTTCTTTAAATTCAAAAAGCCAACGCCCGGAGTTACCTAAAAACATCGCAATTTCATATCAGTGACAATCAATGTCAAAATCTGACAGATTGACTTGACAGATTAAAACTGAGTTTAGAATGTGGACGTTTTAATCCATACTAATATTTTAAATTTGAAAGTAACTCTGTCTGTCTGTCTGTGTTACCTTTTCACGCCTAAACCACTGAACGGATTGCGACAAAAGGCAAGAAGATAGATGGCATCCTGGGGAAGGGTATAGGCTACTTTTTATCGATATACCACGTGGGCGAAGCCGCGGACGGAAGCTAGTAATATTATAAATGAAAATGTGAGTTTGTTTGTTTGTTTGTTTGTTACGCTTTCACGCTAAAATGGCTGATCGGATTTAGATGAAATTTGGCACATGGGTAGACTATGACCTAGAATAGGACATAGGATACTTTTTATCCCGATATTCCCACGGAATTTCCTGGGTGAAACTGCGAGGCGCAGCTAGTAATTCATAAAAATATGGAAATTGTCCGGTTTTGTGACGTTCCATGAAGTTTACGTAGGATCCATAAAAAAGAGGTCACTGAAATTGGAACTCAATCTCTATAAAACTTATAAATCTCATTGACAAACAAACAACATCAATTGTTTCTTGTGCATCCATAATATCACTCTGTTTCTTTTCTTAAATATCCATCTACCTATCTATAATTATTTTTATAAAATATCTAATCGAGTTATTATTATTATTTGCTACACATATCCATATTTTTATTTTTGTTTTTTATTTAAATATCTACACACACTATAAAACTGATTTACATCTGTAAGACGTCCTCGTAACATAAGGTCCAGTTGAAAACCAGCGTCAGGCATTAGTTGTCTGGCGTTCATGCTGAACTGGGCCTGTTTGGCGCAGCCGTGAGGCGCACAATACTTTTTTTTTATGTTCTTTGTTTTTTCTATAAATATTGTGTGCCTTACCTGGGTCAAATAAATTTATTTTCTTTCTTTCTTTTCTTTTCTTTCTATCCAATCAGTGCGTTTTGTAGGTCAAAACCAAGGAGCACGGAATCGTCAGAATTAGAGGCGTCTCGAGACGACAGTACTAATAAAATTTGTGAGACATTGTTCACAATGTTCACTCATCCTCTATAGAAAAGGAATCCTCGGACCAGACGGATGGGCAAATGCCCAAACTCAAACTCAACTCAAACTCAAAGCATTTATTTCAATTAAACCATTTACAGGCACTTTTGAATTGTCAAGGAGTCGGTCAGTCAGAAATATGAAGCTAGTTGCCCATTCCAAAGCGTAGTAGGTACCTATGGAGAAGAACGGGCAAGAAACTCCACGGACACTCTTTTAAATCAAAATATTGTTACAAAATATTGGTTACATCATTTATGTTGAAATTATACATGTGAGAACAATGTAGAAAGCACGTTAAAAGCGTCCGCAATTATAACAAACAAATCAAAAATTAAAATAAGCTATGGCAGCTAAGAGATGACCAGTCACAACTGACGGCGCCCGTTCACGAACATGACGCATGGATCAATTGATATCACGATTTTAGTCCTACTAATATTATAAATGTGAAAGTTTGTGTGTTTGGATGTTTGTTACTCAATCAGGCAAAAACGGCTAAATGGATTTAGATGAAATTTGGCAAACAGATAGCTTATAACCTGGATTAACACATAGGATACTTTTTATCCCGATATTCCCACGGGATCGAGACTTACGCGGGTGAAACCGCGGGGCGCAGCTAGTATTCTATATAGCGCATTAAACCCTGCTTGCGCGATGCAGGATTTGTTTGGGATTTCTGATAATCCATACTAATATTATAAATTCGAAAGTAACTCTGTCTGTCTGTATTTTTTTTTATTTATTTATTTATTTTATTTTTATTTAACCATTTATGCACACACATATAAATACAGAAAAGAAGAAAGGAACAGAAAAATTCGTACAAAGGCAATGCTTATTTCTAAAGAAATCTCTTCCAGCATACCTGCGATAGGAAAGTAGATAAAAGAGATGTAGACAACGTGTGTAAGAGTAGAAGAGAAACAGAATACAAAAATCAAAAACAATTCAAAAATTAAATATAAACATACATTATGAGAATATACTTACATACATACTTCTAAAATAAATATCACTTAAAAATATACAATTACAATATAATTTAAAATAACTATGCAACTATGACGAAATGGATAGGTAGTGTTCTTTCACTCTTCTTTTAAATACTGCAACAGTTTGGCAGTCCCTAATGTCAGGCGGAAGTGAATTCCACAACCGAACCGCGTGCACAGTGAAGGAGTAGGAGTAAAAGTCAGTCGAGTGGGGATGGGATTTAAGGAGGTGTCTGAGATGCAACCTGCAAGGTGCATCAAAAGGACGGGCGTAGGAAAAGCGTTCCCGCAAATAGGATGGGGTTTTAAGGCTGTATTTTACCTTTTCATGCCTAAACCACTAAACAGATTTCGATATTGGCAAGGAGATAGATGGCATCCCGGGGAAGGACATAGGCTACTCTTGATCGACATACCACGCGGGCGAAGCCGCGGGTGGAAGCTAGTATGTTATATAAACCTTCCGAAATAAATACTCTAAATGATGTCGCAGACCGCATTCAAATCCATTGTGCAGTTTAGAAGAAATAAGCGGTCACATGGTCAGACGCGAAAAGCAGTATAATAATACAGGGTATTAGGGTAAACACCGTTATCCTTGCAACCAGTGGTTTGGTTTCATTTATAGAACGTAAAATCAATGAAAAATTACAACTTATTTTTTATTTTTTTTAAATCAACATTTTACCACAAGAGACGCAAGTTCGTTGCCCTATGCGCTAGGGCAACGAACTTGCCTCTCAACACGGGCGGGGGATGCGGGATGTGACCTGACCGGCCGCGAGCGCGACCCCTCCCTCAGTCAGCCAGCTGTTTCGCTAGAGAGCACGGTGTCGGATAGAAACTTTTTAAAATCTTTTAATGAAAATGCCGTTTTTTTTTGTTGTGTTCGGTCATTTATTTTTATATTTAAGTCAACTACCCATGGTTTGAATGACAAGAGTGTTTACCCTTACAGCCTGTATAAATAGAAAATAAAAAGATTACTAATCTTACCTGAAAGTAAAGTAGCATCTTACACAGCACATCTCCCAGGAACCAGGTTTCTGTCACATCCCACAGCACTGTTGCAGGCAAGCAGAACAGGATCACCATAAAATCTGCTGCAGCCAAGTTTACAATGAAATAGTTGGTCACGGTCCTCATTGAATGGTTCCTATATACTGCCACACACACTAATGCATTTCCAACTAAACCTGTGATGAATACCAGTGAGTGTGTGCCAATCAAAATCCATTCGTAAGTATGCGGATAGATATAGTCATTCAACATTGAGACGTAATCTTCTCGAGATAAGTTACAGAATTCTTTCTGTCCAATACACTCTTCCGTCATATTGTCTTTTGTAGTTTCTTCAGCGTCTGTTACATTTTCGCCTGTAGTGTAGTTGTTTTCAGATGTCCTCTTTTGCCTAGATTTGATTAGGCTTGATTTAATTACGAGCCGTCGTGTGTGATTGAGATCTATGTTACCATCTTCGTCATATTTATCTGCATCGATTCTTTCAATGCTGGCAACAAGAATGATGCTTAAAATTAAAAATGTAACCTTCATGATATACATATTGTTCTTGTTTACTTTGCTGCTGAGTTTTCAATGATCGCGGATCTGTAACAAGGAAAAAGGAAAGATTAGTTCGTTTTGTATATGTATCTACATACACTATATCTATCTAACTAATATTATACACGCGAAAATTTGTAAATATGGATGGATGGATGGATGTTTGTTACTCTTTCACGCAAAAACTACTGAACCGATTTGGATGAAATTTGGTTCACAGATAATTAATAACCTGGATTACTACATAGGATACTTTTTACCCTGATATTCTCACGGGACCGAGACATATGCGGGTGAAACCGCGGGGCGCTACTAGTATACAATATTTTCATCTGATAATACGGTTGGAATTAATATCACAGGTTTTCCTGTCGTAATCCAGTAGGCGCTTATTGATGACATAACATAAATCACGCCTGTTACCCCATGGGGGTAAGCAGAAATAACAGAACGCCAACTGCTACGTTCCCTAAAAATTAATAAAATAAATATTTATATTTATATTTTTAAATGTTATATATATTTTTTTTAATTCTAATATTTAAAAATACAATTTATATGTATGAAAAATTAAATAAAGATAATAAAATAAAATAAATAAAAAAGCCTTTTCTTTCTTGTGATTTTTACAGGTTCTATGACTCTACTTAAATAAATCTCTATTATCTTTCTAGTATATAATGCTACGGCTACACTTCGCGTTATCGCGAACTTTTCTTCGCGCGCTCTCTCTCGCACACTCTTCGATTACTCGCTGAGCAACAGAGAGCGCACGAAGAAAAGTTCGCGATAACGCGAAGTGTAGCCGTAGCATTAAACTAATAGTGACAGTATCTTAAATTCTTTATCTATTTCCAGTATCCCTATTTTAAAAGTAGTTTCTTATATCTAATAATAGTATTCTTATTTTTTAGTTTTGTTAGTTTTATATTTCCTACAAGCAATTTAGTATTATTAGGGCGAATTTCACCAAACTTTTATTCCGAGTATAAGTCTTATCCTGCGAATAAATTTTGAATTTTTGACAGTTTTTCCATACAAAAACTGTCAGACGCCATTTTTATTCCACGGATAAAAGATATCTGACTTTGGTAAAATCAGCCCTAAGTAGTTTTGGTTTTCTAAGTAATTAATTAATCTACAATAACCCCGGGATGGATGAAGGCCTCCACCAAAAATCTCCATTTATTAATTGCGTCTTCCCAATGTCTCCCTTTTTCCTTATGCCTTGTGGGCCAAGCCACTCTGTCGTTATTGCGGTCCATCTCTGGTCTGTAAGTCTCGCAACCGATCCTCCAAAATAAACCCCGACACTTCTAAAAAGTAAAACAATAATATGGCCCTTTTAGGTATTATCTTGATCCAAGGGTCGCGCTTCGTCGCGTCGCGTGACAGCTACTGCTGGCTGGCTTGATACTTTTAATCCCGATATTCCCACGGGATCGAGACTTATGCGGGTGAAACCGTGAGGCGCAGCTAGAAATACAATATTTTTTGTCTAGCAGATTTATTACCCGCATCGGCGATTCCTGTTTTGGAGCGTATCATGGTGTTACGTATTCGATCGCTGAGTTTAATAACCAATACACTGCGCACTATCGCTCAAACGAAAATCTAAAATTTTGCGTTATGGGCGGTACTTCGTGAATCATGAATTTATTTTGCAAACATTCGTTCCACGAGGTTTTGTTACGCAATGACCATTCATTTGCGAAGCGAACTGAAACATATTCTAATAATTTGAAGCATAACTGATCTATTCGGCTGTATGCACGTGTCGTTTGGAGACTGAAGATAATATTAATAAACTGTTCCACCGAACCGCACTTATCAGTGCGATTAGTGGAAATGCGCAGAAGGCCAATAATTCTACTAATTAACGTGCAAAGAGAAAATCATGCGACCGGAATGCGGTTCGGACAAGTGCTGTTGAAATCAGTGCTCTCAGTGGAATACCTCGGAAATCTCACTGTCAAAACTCAAAAGTTGTGAGCTTCAAGTGCTTCAATCCTTAAATCACCTTTAAAAAATTACATATTTTATCGATTCTCACATTACAGTCATAAAACACATAAAGATAAACCCATAAGCCAATTACAATTAAAAGCTCATACTTCAGTTTATCTGACAGATAAGGCAACCTAATTAAATGGGGTTTTTTCGGCAGAATTGATCCTCGTGATAAAATAAAATCGCTGATAAAAAATATGGAATCGTGTGAAGACCTTTTATCTAGGAATTATTTAACAAAGCCGCTTTTTGAGTCCGTCTGTGTGAATATGTTTACATACTGCCGCTGCGGTTAGCGAAATCATCGCGAAAACAGAGACCCCCTGGGGGTCTACTCCCTAACCACGAAATCCGTAGTTACAGCCGATGTAACTCTGCAAAACTTGCGGGCATATCATAAGTTCGGGGCCCGAACTAATGAATGAATGACAATAAGATATGACAGTTGTCTCTAACAGTCTCTACTCCCGATATAATGACTGACAACACAATTTGACAGTTGTCACTACTCCCGATAAGTATTTGCCCGTTCGAAAAATTGAATTTGACACTAGTTTTGACGGGTCAACCACTTTCGGACGGGAGACTAGACCCCTGATCAAATTGTATGAAAAACTACCGCGTTACGCAACAGAACCCGATGGATGAACGTCAGTGACAAACAGGGTTATTATGTCTTCGCAATGGATTTCGATGCGATCAGCAGGCGTAGCATGGCGCTTTCTATCTCTAAGAAGAATAGACATAGCTTTTTCTATACAAAGTGACAGTTCGTTTCTTCATTTTTGACATCCACCGTCGAAATCTTTCTACAATCTGTCATTTTGTCTATCATTTCTAACGATCTTTGTCTAGGTCTTTTTATATGTAGACTATTTCGGAAGAAAGTTTTCTATCCTTACTGTCAAAATCAAATTGACAACCAATAAATCCTATGTTAAAACAAAGAATTCTGAGTCGAATTATGTAAAAGAGTGAATTTCGTAAAAAGTGCAGTTGACTCTTTCTATTTTGCTGCCGTCTCGTTTTGTTTACTGTCTATAGGAAACGTCATTTTTGTCTACTCTTCCGTCGACAAAACGGTGCTCATGCTACGCCTGCTGATCATAATTTAGAGCATTTATTCCGGAAGGTTTTTACGAACAATACATTCATATTTAAACCCAAATATTTTAATGTAATCTCGATGTTTTCGTAAAATCCGTACGAAGCTGGGGCGGGTCGCTAGTTATTAATACTTTAATGTGTATGGAGAATATGTTAATTGCTTTTGTTTGTTTTATGATAATGGCAATTGAGGTATATTGACATTTGATCTGGGTCATTGAACTTCGTCTACAAACTACGCAACCTATCAACGTCATTCGAGCGCCAACAGATTCTTGTACAAGTGTAAGTACCATTCAAATCAGATGTAAGTACCAAGAATTCATAAATTATGATCCTTATAGATCCCTTTTAATTGGATGTCCTTTTAAAACGCTACGGCTGCATGATAACCGGATCAGCTGGATACAAAAAGATGATGTAGATGCTTCTGGCGCGACACTACGGTAGTGTACATGTAACTTTATGGTGAACACATACTGGACGAATTTCACCAATAGAACTAAACGTGATCACCACTTATGCTTATGGGCTGTCAGTGTCATTAATCTCTGTGTAGGTGATATTGGCACTGACAGCTCTTCGCGATTCGTTCAGTTTCATCGGTGAAAATCACACAGGACTGCACGGGATCGGCACGCCTCAACGAGTCATTACTTAGTGTTCGTTGAACTTTAGACGTATCTTTTCCGCTGCAATGTACTCACTCTGCTTTGTACTTTCCTTGAGCGTGCTATTTATTGCCTCAATGTATCCCACACAAAAGACAGGTGGAATTCATCTCCATTAGGTATACGATTTATTACAAAACTGTTTTTTCACTGTTTCCCTTCAACATGCTAATGTATTTATTACTTCTATGTCTGTAAAATGTTTCAAAGAACAATATTGATTGGGGTAACCCAATGATATTGTAAGTAAAACAAAATGTAGGTACAAAATTCTATTTTCAAAACCGTTTCATAATGAGCAGTTCCGTCATATAACGGACGGTATGAAAATCTGACATTTTCACTAGTATTTGACATTAAGATGTCAAAAACGCATGTGTACGTATTTGAACAATATTTATAGTGCGGCCGTTCACCGCTTTCATAAGAAACCAATGCTAAACGCACACCTAAAATCGTAATAATGTAATGTCACACTATCTGTAATATATGACACGTGGAAGTAGGATGGCATGTCAATATTATCGGGAGCGAAAATGAGACAACCATAATTAAACAGCTGTCAGTGTCAATATTCCACAAAATGATGACACTGACTGCTCTTGAGCACGGTTCAAGGCTCATAAATACTGGCGCGACTTTTAACAAAACAATTTCTGAGAAAACTTCACGGCGAACAATGCGGCGTGGCGCGGCGTCGCGTTGCGTGACAAATCGCGCCAGTTTGTAAAAGCCTTTAGTTAAGCTGATTGCGTTCAATTTCATTGTTGAAATAGAACGTCGATACACTATCCAAAATCAGAATCAAAAAGTTTTATTCACCATAAAAATCAGTATAAATTACAAAAAATCAAATTTCCGCTTTAATCAGTTTAAATCATCCTAAACGAATTAATTAATAAATCAACGCCACAATTTATTTATTTTATACTTGGCAACACCTTGTCCGTCACCTATTAGCGGGTTAAATAAAATAAACATGGCGGTTTTTACGTTCCATTTATAAATAAACACATCATAGTTGATGGTTCATAAATCTACCTCGTTTTCACCAGAAATGTTCAGTTGTAAATATTATTTTAACGCGAGCATCTAATGGGCTTATTTCGGTCCTATTTTTTTAAACGTCAAGTAGATTAATGTTTCCTACTTAGTCAAAAAGTTAAATTAAAATAAACTTTGAATTTACTTTACAAGATGGATTTTGAGACGGGCACGGTAGGGTACAAGTATGGAATTAACGTGATTGATTGAAAAAAAAAAAAAAAAAAAAAAAAATTTGATTAAAAAAAAAACATACAGACAAACTACTTTAACCTCCCCCTTTTTTGAAGTCGAATAATCAGCCGTGATTACTGACATACGATGAAATAGGTGATCGTACACACGGCTACACATCAAGCTATACAAAACCAGTTTAAGCTGATCTCGCATTGTATAGGATTTCCCTACAGTGAGAGATCAGCGTAAACTGGTTTTGTATAACTTGATGTGTAGCCGTGCGTACCTGCAGCATATACCGATTAAAAAACAAACTACTGGCGCCCGTCAATTGTTTTTTTTACATAACATGGACAATATTTCTATTGGTTCAGTACCTCCTCATCATACTATCAGATGCACAGTAGGTACAGTCCGGCCGTCGAGAGAATGTATTCCTGACACCTGTCAGACATTTTCTAGTAGTAATAAGGATCAAATTCGCAAAACACAATATTCGTTAGTATGAAACTGACGTAAAAAACGTAAGGTAGAACGCCCTCAGGCTAGGTGGAGCGACGATCTTCGCAGGGTGGCCAGTAGCAACTGGATGAGAGTTGCCGGGAATCGAGCTGAATAGCGTGCAATTGGAGAGGCCTATGTCCAGCAGTGGACTGCTATAGGCTGATGATGATGAAATTGACGGGTGTTAAGAACACATAGTCTCGAGGGCCGGACATACACATGTGACCCTTCCTTTTTTCCGTAATCTGATAAACATTATTGGTTCCGAGTTTTTCTTACATTTCGTGTTTATTTTTGGACATAATTAAGAATTTCTTTTTCCTAAAAAATAGATCGTGTTTATCAAACGTACCGTATGATAAAGCGAACCATCCTTTACAATGGCAACGATTCTCGCAATTTCTCCCGCTTGGGGGCGCTATTGTCAATGTAGACCTGTCAAATATTTTTCGTGGAACTATTTTGAAAATTGTCGATAAATACAATAGCTGGACCGTAAATGAGCTGAAAACTGAATTATGGAGTAGAAATGTGAAATGTGTTGGCAAGAAGGAGCACTCTACTGCGTTGCGTGGATTAGATAAACAACGCGGACATACAGGCAAACACGAAAAGCTACTTTAATTTATAATAATATGTATAGATTGTACACCACAAAAATACATTACAAAAAATAAATCAAACACTTATACACCTCATATTATTATATAAACAATGTGGAGACGACAATACAACAATAAATGAAAACATTGGCAATACTAATGCATAAGAGTATTTTGGAACTATCAAATAAATCCTAACATCGAAATTAAAAAGTCATTTTTTCAAACAAACTAAATAGTAGTGATGATGATGGGCCGACTAATGGGGTTTGCCAATCTTTGACTAGCTATCGGAACTAAACTATTGGATATTATTTGATTAATTTTTTGTAGGTCGACCGAGAACGTCATTAGAGATACGGAGTGTTATTTTTTGTCGTATTCATAGTCAAAGTCAAAGTCAATTAATTAATTTTAACTAGGCACATTAAAGGCACTTTTGAACGTCAAATACATAGAAATAGAACTGATTGTAGTTGCCCCTTCCAAAAGGTAGTTTTCGTATGGAGAAGAATGGGCAAGAAACTCCACCGTTACACTTTATAAAAAAAAAAAAATGTTTTTCAATATTTGGTATACATATTTTTGTCGTCGTCATTTTTATTGTCGTCTCCACCTTGTATACACCTCTGCCGAACCCTTTGGGGAATACAGGCGTAATTTTATGATGCTACAAAATCTGTTTTGATCGTCTTTTTGACTTGTGTGCAAACCTTTTTGCGTTCAGGGTCAAAAGTGTTGAAACCAATGTTAAAACCCATTAGTAAAACGTAACACTTCGCCTGTTTACTCGAAATTTCAAACGTTATTGTGGAAGAAGCCAATGTAGTGTGAAACAAAAGGGCGTAGTAAAGGTGTGTCCAAATATTGAGCGGCAATCGTGCGCGGCTTTGTCTGAACGACTGCCGCGCGCGAACGCTTCTGTCTACATGCGGCGCACAAACATTTTGTAGCAAACATTCGTCAGTAATTGTGTTTGGACGAATTCAACTCAAACTGAAAGCATTTTTTTCAAATAAACCAATAATATGCACTTTTGAATTATCAAGGGGTCGGTCAGTCAGAAAGATGAAGCTAGTTGCCCATTCCAAAGCGTAGTAGGTTCCTATGAAGAAGAACGGACAAGAAACTCCACGGAAACTCTTTTAAATCAGAATATTGTTACAATATATTGTTTACATCATTCATGTTGGAATTATACATGTGAGTACAATGTAGAAAAAACGTGCGTATAAGCAGAGCTATGATATACTCAACCACTTTCATGCCAAATTAAGTGCGCGGCGTGTCTCGGAATATGCCGCGCAGTACTGCTGCGCAAACATTCGTCGGTTTAGTCCACACTAGAGCGCGGCAGAAATGTGTCCTGCAAACGCCGCGTATAGCTGCCGCGCTCTTGCCGCGCAATATGTTTGGATACACCTTTACAATACGTGAACTTCGTGTGTGGTAAAGTTTTCGCACGTGGGAGTGGGTAGTTTCTATCGTCGAGTAGTTTTGATTCGTTCCAGTTTCAGCCTATGTCCAGAAGCTACTCAATAGTATCCTCTCACAAACTCACCAATGAGTCTCCTAATGGTGGTCTGTACTACAAACCACCATTGAAATACTAGGAGCTCATTCATGGGGAGGTCTAATAAGCAAATCTATGAGGTTTCTGCTTCATTATTGGTAAAGATACAAGTCTTAATTTGAACTAATAACGTTCCTAGGAATCTATTTATGTATTACATTTGGGAAAACAAACAGTAGCATAAACAATGTTGTCTTATGGCCGATTCCTATAATTAACGGACCGTTATTGGTTAAAATTAAAACTCTTGTATCTTTACCAATAATGAAGCAAAATTCTCAGAGCTTGCATAGTAGACCCTCCCATATGGAAGTAGCTATCACAGGTAAAATTAGCTTACGAGTTTATTTATTTGCCCAGTTTGGCAATAAAAAATGCTACCATTGGTAAGCAAAACGATTCGTTTTTGTTTATAGGAACCGAGCATTAAACTTAACAAAAATACCCACATCATTTTACACAGATTACTATGATATATGTATAATTATATATAGTATAGTTAACGTTTATAATAACTTTGTAGCACGGCTAACTTAATTAAAAGGAAGTTAAAAAAGATAAACAGTACATAATCTAAAAAAATTAACAAAAAAAACAAAGATTCATGCGTCATGATTGCATCATACAGGTCGGCCAATAAATAGTATATTATGCAATTAGTGAATAAAGGACGGATTTAAAGCCAGGGCCATAGGTGAATCACGAGCAAGTAAAGGATTCTAACGACTGAATCACGACCGTAGGGAGTGATTCATGATGATTGTATAGTATATCTTTATTCACCTATCTTCATCGGTATCTTCGTCGGTATCTTCATCGGTATCTTCGTCGGTATCTTCATCGGTATCTTCGTCGGTATCTTCATCGGTATCTTCATCGGTATCTTCATCGGTATCTTCATCGGTATCTTCATCGGTATCTTCGTCGGTATCTTCATCGGTATCTTCGTCGGTATCTTCATCGGTATCTTCATCTTTCCCGGGCGCGGGCGTGATCTGCAGTGGCTTACCACTGCAGATCACGCCCGCGCCCGGGAGGAAGATGGGTCATTTTCAGAAAAAGTGCACAATATCAAAAATATGGCGAATTTTTTTTTAATACTGTAATTCGTTTTTTTTAATTTATTTTACAATTGATATTCTTTACACTACATGAAAATTATAATAAAACCTCTTAATCAGTATTATTTACTAAAATACAATTAATTTATTGTCCCTGGGGAACAAAATTTATTCCATTCCGAAACTAATGGCTTTCAGCTAAAAAAATAAAATAAAACTCGTTTGGATTTAATCAAACAGTATAATTGGATAACAATGTTTTTTACTTCAATACAAAATAGATAAAACATATAATCAACAATAGCAAACATACTTTATCACCAACTACTTTGGACCAAATTAGTTCAATACTTTCTGTATATTTCTCAAGTAGGGTACAACTTAGGAACTCTTTTTATAATTACATTAATCAAATGATTACACTCCAGGGTATCAAAAGCTAATTACCAATTAAATAGCGTTTCACTCTAAAAATAATATTTAAAACAAAATATAAAATAGGACAGTCACGGAATTGGTCTGCGTCAGGATGACTGGACCAAGGAAGATTTTGGAAGTTTGGGCAATACCAAGTTTTAGTACCTATTTGCTACTATTTGGTACCAGACATCAAATAATTGGTACCTCGCTAAAGAGCGAAAACTATTACGAGGAAAGTGGCCAGCCATTCTGACTTCAGAATGGCTGGACCAAGCAGGTTTCACCTAGTTGTGGGCGTTATAAGTAGTTCATCTTTTCATTAAAATTTAGTACCTTATTGGTACCTCAACATATGTTTTTCCTAGATTTTTTCGATAAGCCAAAAAAAAGTTAGATCTAGAAGAAATTTTGCATGTAATTCGGAGCACGTTGATTTCACCTAGTTGTAGGCGTTATAATTAGTTTATCTTTTCATTAAAATTTAGTACCTCGTTGGAACCTCCACATATGTTTTTCTTGGATTTTTTCGATAAGCCAAAAATAAGTTACACCTACAAGAAGCTTTGTATTTTTTTTTTATACAGTGAATTTTTTTTTATACACCAATAAGTTTAAATATTACATTCACACAAATACACATTAATCTTTGAATCTTTGTAAAATATTTTTATACACATAATTTAACGAATTAAAGTATACCCATACAAAAAACGTGTTTTTTTAAACTCAAGTATTTTTTTTTATGTATGAAAAAAAATATTAATGTATCAATCAATGAATAAATATACGTAATATTTATGTGTGCTATGATTTATTTTCGGTAATTTTCTTTGGACAAAAATAAGCATTATTATATATGCAAAAGTTTTTGTAGGTGTAACTTATTTTTGGCTTATCGAAAAAATCCAAGAAAAACATATGTGGAGGTTCCAACGAGGTACTAAATTTTAATGAAAAGATAAACTAATTATAACGCCTACAACTAGGTGAAATCAACGTGCTCCGGATTACATGCAAAATTTCTTCTAGATCTAACTTTTTTTTGGCTTATCGAAAAAATCTAGGAAAAACATATGTTGAGGTACCAATAAGGTACTAAATTTTAATGAAAAGATGAACTACTTATAACGCCTACAACTAGGTGAAACCTGCTTGGTCCAGCCATTCTGAAGTCAGAATGGCTGGCCACTTTCCTCGTAAAAGTTTTCGCTCTTTAGCGAGGTACCAATTATTTGATGTCTGGTACCAAATAGTAGCAAATAGGTACTAAAACTTGGTATTGCCCAAACTTCCAAAATCATCCTTGGTCCAGTCATCCTGACGCAGACCGGAATTAACTGTTCCCATAACGGAATAGAATTCTTAAGATTATTGCACATTATCAACCAATTAAAATAATATTATGAAAAAGCCATTTTACTAGAAATTGTGTCATTTTGAGTACAGTTGTGTCACACTATGTAGCAAAATCTCAAAATATTTTTTTTACAATAAATAAGTATTTGTTTTTTTACAAAGTGACTCCGTAAAAACTTTACGAATTAGATTTGGATGTCGGCTCTTTTTATTTTATTATAAATAAATCTATATACAAATTATAATGTATCATCTTCCTAAGAATTCCATTCCGAAACTTTTCAATTCCATTTCTACGTTACCTGCGTTTTGGTTACGGAACGGAAGTATCGGAAGTCTGACTTTAAACACTTTTATTTTAATTATTTTAAACTAACACATCAAATCAACAAGCTTGGTATCAATTTAAGTTCACTGATAGCTAATGAAGATATCTAAATAATTTGCAAGAAATAAACTTGTAAACTTACTTTGTAATTGGTCGCGGCTCTGGAAAACCAAAACCGGACCACTACCTGAGGTGATGTTGTTCGTCCGCCAGCTGCCGTCAAATGTCCGAAATACTTGTTTTCACCCGTTGACAGCATTAAAAATGTTGCCGAAAAAAATACGCGTAAACGGTAGTTTTGATAGCTTCATCTCGCAAAAATTACGGTTTCGGAAGGGAAGTTTCCATTTTAACTAGTTTATGTCCCCACAGAGATTAAATTATTTAAATATTTTAAGCGACATTAGACCATTGCTGTAATTGTTTAACAAATCGTGCTTAACTATACTTTCCAAAATATCAAACACTTTACTATAATAAGTCAACAAAATTCATTGAAGTTACGTTATTTGAATGAAAATGGGAGTGGGACAGCGCTAAAATAGATACCTTCTACCTTCATTTTTGAAAATAATATGATAGTATTGCTGTGTTTATAAGCAGCAACATTATACAATATTGTTAAAAACTGACCACAGATCCATAGTTTTAATGTTTTTTTTCTTATATGTAGATATTATTCTTCATTAGAGGAGCTCGTGGCTAAATAATAACAGCCGCTCGGGTCGATACATCAGGTTAAGCTACGCTTGCCGGGGTTGGTCCGTGGATGGGTGACCATTTTCACATATCGAGACTCCTCCGTGCCTCGGAAAGCACGTTAAGCCGTTGGTCCCGGCTGTCATTTGTGGATCTTTGACAGTCGTTACGAGTCGTCAGAAGCACGAATGTCTGACAACCAGTCTAACTAAGGGGTATCGTATTACCCAGTTACTGGGTTGTGGAGGTCAGATAGGCAGTCGCTCCATGTAAAATACTGATACTCAGCTGCATCCGGTTAGACTGGAAGCCGACCCCAACATAGTTGGGAAAAAGGCTAGGCAGATGATGATGTAGACATTATTCTTTAAAAAAATACTAAAGTTGTGGGACACACCCAAACTCGAATGTACACTTTTTGTGAAAATGACCCAGATGTGTAGTGTGTGTAACCGAAATCGAAACTTATAAAAACACTGGAACCTATTGAAAATTCCAAATTCAACGAAATGTATTACTACTACCTACTGAGTGTCAATACTCCAGCCGTTTGAGAGAGCGGTTTACGCTCAAAAATATTATTTACATTATATAAACGAAACGTGGCCGCGTGGTTGATTGGAACTGATGTGTTTTCCTTTTAGCCTTTTAGGGCCGGTTACACCGAAAATTACTGAAACGCTAAACGAATTGAAACGAACGTTTTTTTTGTTCAGAGCCAAACAAACGCTTTTGTCGAGTTGTGCGAACGAAAATGTTCCATTTAATGCATTTTTCGCAATTTCAGGGTTGGTCACATAGTAAAAGTTATTCATAACTAGCTGATGCTCACGGCTTGTCGATATCCGGGTTTATTATATACTAAAACCTTACTCGAGAACCACTCTATCCATTGGTGAAAACAGCATGAAAATCTGTGCAGTAGTTTTTGAGTTTATCACGTACAGGACGACAGACAGACGCGACGGAGGACTCTTTTATATAGTAAGTCATAATATGTAAGGATGATGACTATAATTACTCCTTTTCGGGTTTTCAATTAGGTATTTTAATAAAACCTTGTGGTCACACGTACACGAGTACATTATTGTCGTGGCCTGCAACAGGGGCATAATTGATGAACGAACGTGAAAATGTGGCCTGAGGAAAAGCCGAGCCGTTTTAAAACCGAGATATTTAACGATGGTTTGCACTCAACGGGTGTCGAATCGCGATTAAAGGATTACAAATTATGAACGCCTGAACTCAGTTTAATATGGGTAATCCGCAAATAATCTCTGAAAGCTGGAACTTATCACGAAGCTGAAAACATTACGGTTTTATTTATTTAATTGAAACTAAAATAAAGAGGTAGTGTTATTTGTTTGTTCGTAAAAGGTTATCTCTGAAAGTACTGAGGCCCTAGACAAAGTGAGTTTATCAGCGATAACGATGATGGAAAAGGCAAAAATGTATAGCACTGACATAAGCTATCGAAAAGCTTTATGTCAATCCTATTGAAAGTCTAAATTAATCGAATGAAGTCAAATTATCTCTTATCAAAAACCATTAATTATGATATTAACTGATTCAGGCGTGACTTTGCGGAAATCCATTATAAAATACAATAGACGTAAATATATTTAGTAACCTATTCCGCTTAACTATTCTTCAAGAGTCATAAAAACCCTGTAAGTAATTCGAAACCAGAACACGACGTGTTACCACACGGAGCGCTGGACGCGCGTCCAGCGCTCTGTGTGGTACCACGTCGTGTTCTGGTTTGCAATTGGTCAATCGTCATCCTGAGGATGCCTCGTTAAGAGGTGAAACACGGTGTCGATTTCTTACAGGGTTTTTATGACTCTTGAAGAATAGTTTAAGCGGAATAGGTTACTAAATATAACTACGTCTATTGTATTTTACCATTCATTATAATCTTAGTAGCAAAACTATGGGCATAACGGTATCCACTTAATTACAATAACAGCAATACCTGTAGACATTTTACGACTACATTTTACGAGAATTTTACGATTCAATTATTTTATTAGGAAGTGCCATTACGCGGGCGAAGAAAATGACATGACGTTAACAAGGAGTGTCCATATTTATGCTTTTATCGGACGTCTGAAATTATCAACGGTCCTCAATCCGATTATTGGACAAAACGTTTCTGTTCGAGGAAACACTTTGACCTTCAATACTCGTGCCTATTGTCTATGTCTATACGTAGAGATTGTGCACATGTCCCATTCCAGACTACGTAGGTTGTATCGGAATTTATACAAAGGTGGGGAAGCGTCAGCTGGTGCTGCTGTTTTTTTTTCATGTTAGGTACCACAAATTAAAAATACGCTTTTTTGTTTATTGTTTATTATTCTGGACACGAAATTAGGGCTAAGTGTACGCTAAGACGCAGGTGTACGCAGGTCCACGCAGCGCAAGACAGAGCAGATTTTCTAATGCATGGAACGTACTGACAGCTTCGTACGGTGCGGCGCACGTGGGAAGCAGACATGTGTCTGTCCTGCTCTGCGTCTGGTTGTAGAGCCGGCACAGATTACTGCGACGCGTGCTGTTCTGCGTTACCTGCGTCTCAAAAACAAGTGACGACCAGCTCAGTACGAACAAAATCTGCTCTTCCCTACGCTGTGTGGACCTGTGTCACCTGCGTCTCAGCATACGTTGATTTCATAACTTTGTTGCAATCGTCTATTGTTTTGTACTAGCTGGGACGCAAACGTGTCACAGTAGCTGCGTCGCAGCATGCGTTCGCGGCCTATGTCTGCCTCGCCTGCCCTGCCCTGCAAAATAATTGTACTGGACTGTGCTGCGTCACCTGCGTCTTAGCTTATGCTTAGCCTAAGCAAGATCGTAGCAGCTGGCGATAGCGGTCTGTAGTTCTGCCTACATGCGATAGCCCTCCATTTTTGACTTCGCTGCAGTCGGATAAAAAACGCGTTATGTATGCATGCATGTAAGTATGTGTACCTATGTGAAATTATGAGTACTTTTATTAAAGATTTTAATAGATATTTTAAAGAACAATATCACTGAAATTGGTAGCAAACGTACCTACTTACATGCTTGCGTTGCTATTGTAACAAAATAGTCTGAAATTGTTAAATTTATTTACGATCATGTTCATTCACGCGAAGATCACTTATATTCAGATACAGGATAGCAATATTTCTATAAATGTATGATGGAAATAACTCCCTCTAATATCAAGTAAGCTCTATTCCTGTCGCATAGGCTTTCTATAAATATGGTCTCACACCTATTTCTATAATTTAAATAAAACTGACATAAGGTAAAGGCTGCCGTCCACTAACTAAAAGGCAGCTAAGTGCAAAAAGTAGTTTTCGAGAAAACGCAAAAATAAGTGGGAATTGATGTCTCTTGAAAAGTATGCTACCTAGGAACAAGGTTGCAAGTTATATACGTAGGCAGTCTTTTTGCACAATATGTGATTTAGTTCATTCATTTATATTAATCACATTTTATTTAAATTCATTTTCTAACTTTTAGCTAAGCAATTTTTTTTCATTTTTACATAATATACTATAAGGCCGCTAACCATACCTTAACTGCTTTATAGTAAAGCAATTTCTTGTAGCCGCCACGTCTTGTACTTATAGTAAAAGTGATCAAAATATACTTAGTTATAAAGCAGTTAAAGGATTTTAAGACTTATAGCCTAGTAACTAACACTTGGAAGACTAACTTCGCTTACTTAGAAAGCAGTTATGGGATTCATCTAATTAATACGTCTAATTAAATTGTGTAGGAATACAAATAGCTTATTATTTAATTAAACAATATAAAATAAAAAAATCAAGTTTAATCAAACTTTTACAAATCTTATTCAGTAATGAGATCACAATTACATCTTTAATAATAATCAGTATTCGCGAAACCATAGGAAAAATTATATTATAATTATTTTATAAAAATACCCAAAACATGTAAGTATCGTTTTTGACAGCTTTATGGCACATCATGACACTTGGTTTCAAATTCTTATGCACTTATGAAATAAACATATCACAATCAGAGATCAATAATTGCCAAGTTGAAATAATATAATTGTGCGTAACACATAACGTCATAATCAATTAAATATTAGACTTTATATAAAAAAATATAAATTCGGCCATTTTTTATGCTTAAATATTAATTAAAAACTTTAACAAAATGAGTAAATCAGATTAGGTAAATAAGCAATTATACCTAGTAACACTCGTGTAGTATTATCAAAATTAAGTAATAAAGTAAAGAAGAAGTAAGATGTACGTCTTTTCTTAGGTAACCGATCTCCAATAATCTCTTCTGTTCTTGTAAATTCTTGAGTATGTCGTCGCGTTATTAATTTTTTGGGAAACGTTTTTTGTCTTTGCATGTCATAACCATATTCAGTATCATCACTAAAAACTTCTTCACATGGTTGGTCCTTATCCTTAACAGAGTCATCACTGTCATAATCTAATATTTCTGATATAATGCAGTGAAAAGAAGATGGTATCGGGGAAGGAGGGGGCATCGATTCGTGGCAGTATATGGAATGTGTTTCACGCTGTTGAGTTAATGTTTCTATTGTAAGCTTCAGAGTTTCTTCTGGTTGGCTATAATTATATGTGATTTGTGTTTCATTGAATTTTTGAAACACTTGTGATGTCATCGAGTAAAATTCTTGGTAGAGAAGATTAACTAAATCGTTATTGTTCATGCGGGGGTACTATGATTCTTTTTGGCTAATATTAGAGCAAGTGGAAATGCGTATAGATGGCATGCTGTTAGTATCAAGGCGTTGTGCAGTTAGAAATTCCTGGTCCACCAACACACTATTCATCATAGTTTGGATCCTTGATGATACACCGGAACGTCTAAAATACAATGAAATATAATCAGTTAACTAATGAACCAATTATACGATACATCTCTTTCGCACTCGTAGGTATAAAACAATCAGCAATCGAAACAGATACCTACAACAACAGTTACGATGAACTTAGAAACAGTAGGTACTTTAAAACCCTCTTGCAATAGGTAGGTACATAATGAAAACTAGCAGCACGCGTTTTACCTGTGCAGGTATTGCGGAATACAGAAAAATATATGGTAACAAAAACAGGCATTTATAAAGTTAGATAAATTAAAAACCATTCATTCGTTTTTGCTTAAAAGATTTACAAACATCCAAACATACTTTCGTATTTATAATAATATTACAAATAGATATTTATTAAAATAAATGAAATAATAATGTCCTTAATAAATGAATTAATAATAATGCATATTTTGCGCCATCTCGTAATTGTGGCGCCAAAAATCAAGAGACGCACCGCACGTCCGTCCACTTACGAGCACCCGAAGTGAAAAGGCAGGAATTATAGCCTGAGCTGGTCAAACGCAAACGCAAATCACGAGCGTTTAACTGCTTTTTAGTCTAGTATTGTCGTTTAGCTGCTCTCTAGCGATTGATATTTAGCTAATACTAATTTCAATACATAACTTAAAAGCCGCTATTGGCGTATAACTGCTTTATAGTTAAGGCACGATGTTCAGATGGTTATTTGTGACACAATACATGAAGGTAGTTAAAGACGTTTAGCTGCTTTTTAGTCAAGCATGACTAGATAACGTACTTTTAGTTAAGTAAATTTAGAAAAAAATGATACATCAATTTGCCGTTAAAGTATGTTAACGTCTTTCTAGAGAAGTATTGTGGCTTAGCCGCTTTTTAATTAAGAACACGGTGACCGATGAATTCTCCATACAAACGTAATACCAAAATCATTTGCAATTTGAGCATATTTCCACCATATTGTGTTGTTATTCGGATTGAGACAGTATTTATCTAGGCTTATAAATCCTTTTTTTTTCAAAAAACCTACCTAAAGTAAAGTTATAGCGAATTGAATTTCGAACATTTTTACAGCGTAAATGACATGTTTTCATACTGTTTTTTCTGTATTATAAACAACAATATTTGTAATATTGTTTCAGCAGAAGCACAGTCTATATTATCAAGTTACAAATTATCGATAAAGAATTGGAAAAAAAATAAGTTTTCATTAATCATTTTTGGTATTACGGAACACATCCAAATTTCTCATAAAAATTCAATAGAATTCTATTCGCTTCACGCGTGTCAATGTGTGCGTGGTCGTGGTAGCTGTCTGTATCGCTCCGACAGGCACATTAGCGTAACGCGCCTCTACTACACGCGGGGTTTGTGTGGGATTCTTTCGGGGTGTTTGTTATCTTATCAGTGAAGTTTTGTTTTGTTTACGGACTTGGAATATTTCTTACGATTTTGATTTGGTTGAAGACATGGACTCCGAACGTTGGGATTTGGGATGTACTTACCTACTTATCTCACAGTAAGTATTACCCAATGATATAGGTACCTATTATAACGTTATAGGTACCTCTTTAGCTACTAATTGTTTACTTATAAACTCAGCCTAAGAAAATAAAGACATTTTTGAAGTGAAAACTTCTTTAGGCGCGTTGAGCACTTTTTGGGTGAACAAAAATCATGGAACTCGCGTCATCGTCACCGCCAGTGCCCGTCCACACGACGCCGCGACCGCGCCGCCGCCGCGCCTCTAAACTGTTCACACGGCACCACAGCCACGCCGCGACCGCGCCGCCCGCCGCCGCGCCATTCCACTTGATCGCCGGCTGCTTGCAAAAGTGCAAGCTACCGGCAGCGGCGCGGCGACGGTGAGGTGGCGGTGCGCTACCGCCGCGTGGCATAATTATATCAAGAACACTACTCAATACTTGACAGTGATGTTTGTCCAGCGTACCCGGGGTAGGGTGATTTGTTTGGACAAGTGCGGCTTTATGGCCTCGGCCTCGGTACGGTTTTTGATCGAACTTTTTTGTGAAATTCCTATTACATATTATACATACATTACATTGATAAAACTAAAATGAAAAGTTCAAAGTCGTTGAAGTTTATACACTTTTAGTGCCAAGCACCCGGCTCGCAGGTAGAACGATAATTCGTATGTATCAATAGTTATAGGCAGTGCGCCGATGGACTTGACTGACCGGCTGTTATAGATTTGTGAGAGTTGTTGTAAAATAAGTCAGTCTAATTGTTGTAAAACAAGTCATTATTTAACTGTTGGACTTTTTTGCATGTTTGTTTACGCATAAAATGATGTCGAAAGTAAGGGAATAGGAGTGCACCTGTGCCTCTACGCACACACGTAGGTAGGTAATAAAACTTCTTGCCGTTTGATTACGGTGGATTATCATCTTATGTAATAGTACTGCAGATAACATAAGGTAACAAGCCAAATCCTATAAATCTGCGTGTTTTGTGTGGATCTTTGAGACTACATTATGTATTCTGATAGTTGTATTTTTTGTAAATAATTCGCCCAAACCACTGAACGGATTACGATAAAATTTGGCAAGGAGATAGATGGCCGCCCGGGGAAGGACATAGGTTACTTTTTATCACGCGGGTGACGCCGCGGGCGGATGCTAGTATAAACATTCATAATATTAGTAGGATTAGTGATATGTAAATATATACATAATATCACTAATCCTACTAATATTATAAATGTGAAAGTTTGTGTGTTTGTTACTCAATCACGTAAAAACGGCTGAATGGATTTGGATGAAAGGCAAACAGATAGTTTATAAACTGGATTAACACATAGGATAATTTTTATCCCGATATTCCCACGGGATCGAGACTTACGCGGGTGAAACCGCGGGGCGCAGCTAGTAGATATATAAAACTCGTGTCACAGTGTTAGTTGCCATACTCCTCCGAAACGGCTTGACCGATTGTTATGAAATTTTATATGTATATTCGGTGGGTCTAAGAATCGGTCGTAATCTATTATTCATACCCCTAAGTGGTAGGTAGGCTAGGTAGGTAGGTAGGGTAGGCAGGTACTTAGTGCTACCCGTGCGAAGCCGGAGCGGGCAGCTAGTAATATTATAAATTCTAAACTATTCGAAAGTGAATTTGTTTGTTTATTTATTTGTTTGTTTGTTACTCTTTCACGCTATAACGGCTGAACGGATTTAGATGAAATTTAGCACATGGGTAGACCATTACTTGGAATAGGACATAAGATACTTTTTATCCCGATATTCTTACGGCATCAAGACTTACGCGGGTGAAATCGAAGGGCGCAGATAGTAATCTAATATCTTGAGATATTGACATGGTAAAGAAATTTCCAAAAAACGCATTACTAGTCTGTACATTCAATAACGATTCCTCAAATTAGTCAACAAAAATATAGCAAATAATGAACATACCTAATTATTAATAATAAATATAAAAGCCGATTGAACGACTCGATAAGAATGAATGGCAAATAATAATATCTACTTATCTCTTATCTCACCACGCACACATACACGGCGGCGCACCGAACGAAGTTTGCACGAACTCCAAATTGTAGTTGAGAGCATCATTCGGTGGCCCCTTAAGGGCCATAGTTTTCTCATTGACCTTCCGCATGTGGGCGGAGCTAAACTCCCTACTCCCTGAATACGCGCGCGGTGGCGCGCTGAACTAAAACGACGATCAAAGAAAATGCACGGACGCAGACTTGCGCGCATAGGCCGACAATTTTGCCTACGACTCCAGAAAGGAATGGCGCAGATGCAATGCTGATATTTGTATAGATAGATACGTAAGTTACGTATAGGTATTTTAAGTTTTTACTGGACATTATTTTTTTGCAGAGAGGAGGCCTGTGTCCCAGCAGTGGGAACATTATAGGCTGATTATGTTATGTTATTTTTTTGCATGTGTTTGGAAGAAAATATAAGGTGTATCTTTTCATACACGAAATATTTTAAGGGGTCATTGTACTCATCATTATGAACAACTTTTACTATGGGACCAACCCTGAAATCACGAAAAAAAAATCAGCTATTCCCTACTTTATGTTCGCATAGCTCGTCAAAATGTAGGGAACAGCTGATTTTTCTTTCGCGATTTCAGGGTTGGTCCCATATGGAGTGAGTTGTTCATAATGATGAATAAACACGAGTACACATCAAGCTATACATTTCCAGTTTATGCTGATCTCGCATTGTATAGAATTTCCGTACCTACAACGCGGGGTCAGCTTATACTGGAAATGTGTAGCTTGATGTGTAGCCGTGTGTAGGTACAATGACCCCTTAAATATTTCCTACCAACATACCTAACTACATACCTACCTATATACCTACTTACATACCTAACTAAATCTCTAACTATATACCTACCTAACTACCTACATGTACTTATAGTAAACGCTCAAAACTCCAGTACTTACCTACATTATTATCATTTATTTCTGTTGCATTTAGAAATCGAGTTTGGTACTATAGCATTGCTAAAATTCGCGCATTCCTAACATGTTCTTGTAGCTGTATGGGCTAAGTATTGGATTCGCGATCAATGAGGTCTGGGTTCATATCCTAGTCATTTGTTTATTTGATATTATAATAATTATCTGTTAAGTATTTATGTTTATTTATAATCTATTCATTCTTATTATTTATTTTTTATGAAGTTAAATATTAGTTATTGTATTATTATTTAACTATTTATAGGTATCGGTATTCAGCAGACTTTATTGAAACTAATAATATGATTATTTTAGACTTTATGCATGTTTTTTTTAATATAACGTAACGTAAAACTCGAGCACGATACAGCCAGTGTGCGTGTATGAGTGATGTGTCAACATTCCTCAGAGAACACACAAATATGAACTGTCGTTGTACCTACCTACTACGCAAAAAAATATAACATTGTTGCATTTAGAATACGCGTTATAGTGGCGAACTGTTCTTATCAATTCACTGCTAAAATTCGTGATAAAATATCATGTGTTCGTAGCTGTAAGGGGTAAGCAATGGATTCGCGATCTATGAGGTCTGGGTTCGAATCCTATATTACAATTCTGATTTTTGTTTCTTTGAAACCATAATTATTTGTATTTTAAGCAAACACTTGTTAATGAATAGGGTATTTATATTCTATTCATGCTTATTATTTATTTTTTATGAAGTTAATTGTATTCATTACTTCCAAGTAAAAACTTACAAAAAGTTTTAGTACTGCGTGAGATTTGAACTCACGGCTCACTGATACACGCACACATGTAGCTGCTCGCTAAAGTCATCTTGACTTGACTCATAGTCACAATATTAGAACTAGAAGAACCACACACTGATGATTCATGTGTCTCTTGAAAATAGAAGGTCATAAGCATAGAAATATAACGGTCAGCTCAGACCGCGACGTGAAGCAACGCGCACTTTTGAACAATTATCAAAAGGTATAATTTCAGTGCGAGGGTTGAGTGGGTTGGTTTTAGGGTCAATGCCCCACTTCTTCCGTGTCTGTGTCCGCGCGCCATGATCAAGATGCTAATGTCGTAGGCAAATGGCCGTCTCCGCGAACTTACGCTTTCGTCCGCATCATTCATGACATGACAACCTAAGATGCAGTTCAGTGGTTTCTTCTAGAAATTTAAGCCAAACTAAAAAGTTTATAAATTATGAAACCACTTACTACATAATTATCAGCACACGTAGGTATTTTATTACCTATATTTGTCTTGAATATCATTATTCATGATAAATAACAAATTGGAAAATATTTCTTGCCTTTACTACGTTATTTTTGCTTTCATATTATCACAGCGACTGTACTATGTTTCCAGGAAATACATTGCTTCTTCACCACTACCTAAGTGTGTCGCTAAGTGACTGGACAAGCAATGTAAAAATCACAAAACGATACTTTATAGCGGTTGCATCGCGCGCGTAATACAGCCGTTGTAAGGGTAGCTTGCGACAAGCCAGTGATTTCGTGTGACCTGATGAGATAAGGTTTATAATTGATTGTACAGTACGTTCTGATTTATGAATGTGTGTTCGCGACTTCGTATCTATTGGTTTTACTTTTACTGAATTCCATGTGTATGTGGTGACGTGGATGGTTGTACATATTATTATTATAGATTTAGACAATATTTTATGTCACGACTGCCCCGTTGGTCTAGCGGTCGCAAGCGCTACTGCTGAGCATGAGGTCCCGGGTTCGATTCCTGGGTCGGGCAAAGTGTTATTGCGTTTTTAAGGTTCCGCATGTCGTTGGAAAGGTCGTTCAAAAATATTGCCAGTGTATGAACACTATTTTTGGATTCATGGATCTATTTGCGAAATATTAAACTTTGAAGCGCTAATTTTTATTCGAGTCAAGTGTTGAGGCCCCCCTGGCAGGTAAATGGTTGGTTTTAGATATGTGAAAAAGTTCACGGCAGTAGTAGGTATATATTATAACGAAATTAAAAGGAAAACTATCACAGCTAAATAGGCTCTACAAGTTAACGAGTAATAATCTACCAACTTAAATTTGCAGTTGCAAAAACAATGTTGTTCATCTACAATGTTGAGTTTGTTCTTGCAATAAATTCATCTCAACTACGGAACCCTTCATTTTGTGTGGTTCGACACGCACTTGGCCGGTTTTTACATCTGGAATTGCTCAGTAGCAGCCCGGAGTCTGGATTTGTGCCTGGTTGATAGCAATAGGCTCGCCCCTATTACATGGGACTTATCTGGCGAAATGTGAGTGTACTAACTAAAGGTACATCTCTGCTTAACACTTCGGGGAATACAGGCGTTACGTTATGTTAGATTTTATATTTACATTTTTTTTGGTTTACTTATATTGTAAATTGTTAATTTGTATGTAAATTTTGTCAATGTAAATAAAAAAACTATTTTATAAGTAATTCCATATTTAAAAAAAAACTCAACGATATAGCGCCTACGCGCACAATGAATTGGGCTCTCTGCAGCTACAATTCGTACGTAAATATTTGCACTAATACACGCAAACGCGCGTAGTCGGTCCATAGCCGGGGCGGAGCAGCGAGCGACACAGCCATCCCGTCTCAATGCTCACGGCCGACTGCCGCCCGCGCCCGCGCAGAGCACCTCTGAACCTCTATCTCTAAGTGGGGTCATTATCTTTGCAAATATTGATTGATTTAAAAACGCTCTTTCAATTTTGTAGTCCTTCTAACCATCAATTTTTCAGTGTAAAAATATTTCCAAACATCAAAGCCGTTTAGAAGTAGTAGGGAATATTAGCCAAAAATAGCGTTTTGGTAAATATTTTTTTAAGGCAAAAGTATTAGTCATACGCAAAAACCCCTTTCCAAAAATGTTGTACGTGAATCTATGACAAACATATATTTTTTTCAGATCTTTAAACCCAGCCGTTAATGAGGAGTAGGCTTTTTAATGTGACCGTTTTACGGTACTAAACCGGACTTAGTTTAACTGCTCAGCAATGTTTTGTATCTCTAAAACTATAAATCATAGAAAAATGATTCTTACACCAAAAGATAGAGCTTCGAAAGTTGTATAAGACTACATTACAAAGTGAAAAACGACCAACTGTGGCTTAACGGCCTTTTAGTTAGTGGACGGCTGGAGGAAAATAGTGTATCATTCAACAGCAGTAACAGCGCTTGTTTCTTGCAAAATTACTGCCTAAATATATAATTATGTTACTTGCTTCGGATGTCCTTTGGGGAATTGAGACCTTGAGACCTACTTGTACCAGGGCCAACGTCGCGGCTTCGCCCTCGTGGTATGTCGATAAAAAGTACCCTATGTCCTTCCCCAGGATCCCATCTATCTCCTTGCCAAATGGCAAAATCTGTTCAGTTGTTTAGGCGTGAAAAGGTAACATACAAATAGACAGATAGACAAACAGACAGAGTTACTGTCGAATTTATAATATTAGTATGGAATATGGAGTATATGGTATGGTTGAGGAGCTCGTGGCTAAGTAATAACAGCCGCTCGGGTCGATACATCAGGTTAAGCTACGCTTGCCGGGGTTGGTCCGTGGATGGGTGACCATTTTCACATATCGAGACTCCTCCGTGCCTCGGAAAGCACGTTAAGCCGTTGGTCCCGGCTGTCATTTGTGGATCTTTGACAGTCGTTACGAGTCGTCAGAAGCACGAAAGTCTGACAACCAGTCTAACCAAGGGGAATCGTATTACCCAGTTACTGGGTTGTGGAGGTCAGATAGGCAGTCGCTCCATGTAAAATACTGGTACTCAGCTGCTGGTTAGACTGGAAGCTAAAAAGGCTAGGCAGATGATGATGAGTATGGAAGTATGGATTATATTATTATTCTGTAGATAACACTAAAATCTTATAAACTAAATACCTACATATAAAACTATAAAGATTTAAACATTTAAAATACTCGTTTCACAGATTATATTTATTTTGTTTTAAACTAAATAAATATAACTGCGAAACGAGTATGTTCTATTTTAAAATCATTCGAGATCACGTTATGTTTACTCCGAGCGTTCATTCTACGCCCACAGTCCTGTGACTATCCCACCGACTAACAGAAAAAGGCACTTCCAGACATAATCGCTGAAGAGATTTTAATATTGGGTCCCCACCTATGAAATTGCCGTTTTTTTCTCGCTAATAGAGAACCTCGTCACTTCTATGATTTAAAATATTCATCAATTGCTTGGTATTATATTGAATAATGACCATGATAGACAACTACCAATAGTAAAAAAACCTTATTACTTATAGTTTTCTTAACATAAAAAATACCTTAAAAATTACTCCTCATTTTGTTAGCAGAAATGACCACAATTTTTTTTTTAACTTAACCAAACAAATTTTTTCGCGTTATCTAAGTGGCATACGTTATATTAGTTTTTAAACAGTAGTGCATAAAAGTTTTAAAACATTAGTGTTTATGGTTGCTATAAGTATAAATTAAGAAAACGTTAGTATGAAAAATGCAACTTCTTTAAAATTAACCATTCAAAACGCCAATTTCATAGGTGGGGACCTAATTTATGTGGAAGATTCCTTTGAAGGCGTAGAGTGGAGCTGCACTTGCAGAGTGCGTGTTGTTCATAAGTAAGTACGCGTACAACCAGATGTACCTATGAACGTAAACGAAGCAAAATGAGTGTGTAAGGAGCGTAACATGGGAAGACGGCGTAAGTTTATACAAGGTGGAGACGACAATACAACAATAAATGAAAACACTGGCAATACTAATGCATAAGAGTATTTTGGAACTAACAAATAAATTAAAAAAGTCATTTTTTCAAACAAACTAAATAGTAGTGATGGGCCGACTATGGGATTTGCCTGATTTGATTTATCTTTGACTAGCTACGTGTATCGTAACTAAACTACTGGAAATATTTGATTAATTTTTTGTATGTAGACCGAGAACGTCATTAGATATACGGAGTTTCATTTTTTGTTGTATTGTCGTCACCACCTTGTATATACAGGGTGTTTGGTAGAAGGACTGACAATTTTTTTGAGGGTTTGGGGGCGCATTTGTATGCATAAAGTTGTTTTATTTTTCGTTTTCAAAATCAACTCAACTGTTATATAATATGTACGAATGTTGGTTTATTACACGAGGCGAAGCCGAGCCCAATTATTTACAGTTGCATACAAGCCCATGATATGAATCCGGGATAAAGGGTTCTTTGCAATATAATAATACTAATATCGAACAAAAATAGAGGGATACGAAAACGACACACGTGAATTCGAATTCGAATAACCTATAAGTTTTTTTTTTTATTACGGCGGCGGCGCTTTTGTAGTGAAAAGCGCCTGCATGACAATGTTCTTTTTTTTGAATGAGTTACATTATGCAATTTAGTACAACATTGTAACACCCGTTTGGATGATATTATGGTTACTATTTGGATACTACTGCTTGTTATAATGTTGGCAATAAGCTAACTGTTTCAGAAACTCATGTAGAGGATTTATAGCATGGATGTAGATAAATTAATTCAGAAGTTGAAATTTTTCGTACTTTAACACAATTTTAAGACTTAAGAATCACAAAAGTCGTTTTGTAAAACCAATCAAAAATGATTGTGTTCTATTACAATCACAAACATGAAAGTTGTGACGACAAACCGGGTGATAAAAAAAAAAATATTACATCAATTACCTATCGTGACACTTAAGGGCGCACCCTACCTCAGATTTTATCCCGCTGAAATGAAATGAAATGAAATGAAATGAAATTGAAATGAAATGAAATTGTTTATTCTGTAAATAGGATATTGGAATCACTTTTACACGTCATATTAAAAAGTTGTAAAAATAAGCTAGATGAGGTCGGCGTTTCCTATCTGACTACTCTGAGAAGAAAGGCCGAAACAAACTCAGAGGTCACCGTCTCCTTTAAAGTCCAGACATAATCTTGGTCAGGCCATATGAGGACCATGTAGATAAGAGTCTGAAATGGTCTTTTGAGGAAAGAACCACACAGATTTGAGTGGACCTGTCCAGTCAGTGCAAGCATTTGTCAGTAATAGTGGAGCTCAACTCAGAACTAAAGGAGCTCAACGACTCGACGAACAATACCAAAGAAAGGACGTTTGGGTAGGTCGCATAAAGTTCTCAAATTGCCAGACCTTCGCTAAAACTAACAGAACGAAAAATAAATATCCACATAGTCCTCACATTCACAATAAAACAATACTTATAAGTAATCATCATGTCATTTTATATATAATATTCAATAATGTCAATTTGTATATAAAACTGGTAGGTATATTTTTATGGTTTTCCATAATATTCAAAATGTCACAATGCTTAGCAGAGCGAGCAGCTCAATCCCATGCATTTTTGTCTTCTAAATAATCTGTGATTTTATAGTACCCTTTTTTACAAAGTTTGGTTTTAATACAGCTTTTAAATCGTTTAATGGGTAAGTTTCGAATGTCAATGGGAAGTTTGTTATAAAAGCGTATACATTGACCCATGAACGAGTTGCCTACTCTGTGGAGACGAGTGCGATGTACAGCAAGATTGTGTTTATTCCTGGTATTTAAACTATGAATATCGGACATTTTCTTAAACTTTGATGTTTTTGTGTACATACAATAGGTTTTCAAATATATATTGTGAGGCTACAGTCAAAATATCTATTTCTTTGAATTTTTCCCGAAGGGAATCTCTTGGACCTAGGTTGTAAATGGCTCGAACAGCCCTTTTCTGTAAAACAAAGATAGCATTAATGTCCGCACAGGCTCCCCAGAGAAGAATCCCATAAGACAGAAGACTATGAAAATAACTAAAATAAACAATTCTGGCTGTATCTACGTCAGTTATCTGTCTAATTTTTTTAACGGCATAGGCGGCCGAACTAAGCCTACCTGACAATTTTTCTATGTGTGGGCCCCATTGTAATTTACCGTCAATGGTTATTCCAAGAAAAACTGTCGATTCAACGGGGTCCAACTCTATTCCATTAACTTTAACATTGGTAGATAGCTGCCTGACATTTGGCGTTGAAAATTTAATGAGTTTTTTTTCATTCAAGAGGAGATTATTTACATTAAACCAATGCACAACTTTAGAGAGTGCATCGTTAACTTGTTCAAAATTGACTAACTGGCGTTTGATTTAAAAAAAATACCATACCTGTCGCGACCTGAGTGAGAACGAGACGGAGTGAAAATAATGGTAATTTAAAAAAAATTACACACATAAGACCTGCTTTATAGTTAGTTCACTTATCATGCAAAGTTTCACATAAGACCTAGCATCAATCCTCAACTTTGACATATATTTATTTCAAAATTAATGCTGCAGTATTTTCGGCATAACAGAGGATCATGCTAAGCAATTCGTGATTGGGTGTGCCCTTAAGACATAGGTTTTATTGTTGAAAAGCAGGCTATGATGATCCCTAAGAAAATTGTATATTATCACACATTCCCGCATTGTGAAAAATATATCAAAGTAACCCATTACAGAGGAACCCGAAAGCACATTACTTTTCAGTCCGTTAAACCGACATGACAATAATCATTAACGCCGTGATTGAGGCATCAAGTTCAACAGAGCGGTTTAAAGTGATAACAGCAAATTCAGCAAGTTTTAGAGACATCTCGTGCTCGTAAAATAGCATTATAAATGTATCGAGGAGTGAAGGTAGAAAGTTCACAGAGCAAATCTCGTAAGGAAAAGTTTGGAACAATGTACTTATAGTAGCTTCCGCCCGCGGTTTCGCCCGCGTGGTATGTCGATAAAAAGTAGCCTATGTAAGGACATAGGCAACTTTTTCGGATTTCGATAAAATTTGCCAAGGAGATAGATGGCATCCCGGGGAAGGTCCCGGGATGCTATCTCCTTGCCAAATGTGCAGTGGTTTAGGCGTTAAAAGGTAACATACTGACAGACGGACAGTTACTTTCGAATTTATAATATTAGTATGGATTTGAATGATTAATTAATGTGTAACTTGCTGCGCCCCGCAGTTACACCCGCGTAAGTCTCGATCCCGTGAAAATATCGGGATAAAAAGTATCCTATGTCTACCCATGTGCTAAATTTCATCTAAAACCGTTCAGCCGTTTTATCGTGAAAGCGTAACACACAAATAAATAATCAAACTCACTTTCGCATTCTAACTATCCTAATATTATAAACTGCGGATCCATTTTATTTGTGCAGTCACTTTTTTTCCACCGCACCGTGAACAGCACGACAACGAGAAACGACATGACGGACGCGGCCATAGTAAATGTCACTTTGTCTGAGCACAATAAGCCTTCTGCGTTTACCAACATAGGTAAATAATTAGTATTCAGTCTCATCAACGCCATCAAAATTTGCTTTAACGTAATTTAAATAAGAAACGTTTTCATGATATGAAAGGTTAGGAGAAGGGTTGAGAGGTCAGCGGTGTACAGAGGTCAACTGTATACAGAGGTCAACGGCTTCTGTTTCGGACAGTCATAAATTCACGCCTGTATTCCTTGAAGTCGTAGGCAGATGTGAAGTCGTGTACATGGGTAAGTAAGGTAACCCTTTTTTTTTGAGCTTGGGAAGTCATCAAATGACTTCTCCCGCTCTGGGCGGAACGGGAGGGCGTGTCAGACTTTTACTGACTAAAACCCACCCGTGTTCCTTCAGTTGCCTGTTGGCCTTGGACATCCCTTTCGGACTTGCCCGCAACCCCAGCAGAGATAAAGGTACCCCTACATTTCCTTAATTATTCTTAAGGCCTTAACGAAGCCTTTAACTGAGCACAAATGCATAATACAGTTTGCTACTGAGAATAATCTAATCTAACTTATAATATTATAATTATAATAATATAATATCCTACTAATATTATAAATGTGAAAGTTTGTGTGTTTGTGTGTTTGGATGTTTGTTACTCAATCAGGCAAAAACGGCTGAATGGATTTGGATGAAATTTGGCAAACAGATAGCTTATAACCTGGATTAACACATAGGATACTTTTTATCCCGATATTCCCACGGGATCGAGACTTACGCGGGTGAAACCGCGGGGCGCAGCTAGTAATATTATAAACGCGAAAGTTTGTAAGTATGGATGGATGTATGGATGGATGGATGTTACTCTTTCACGCAAAAACTACTGAACCGATTTGGATGAAATTTGCCCGTTGTACCGTATGCACCATTGACCTGCACCATTATTGGTGCAGAGGAGACTAATTAGTTTCGTTTCCACCTCTCATTGTACGGAAATCCTATGCAATGCGCGATTAACATAAACGGGAAATGTATAGCTTGATGTGTAGCCGTGTGTACTGTTCATGCGATTTATTATACGAGTATACTGCATTTATTAAAGCATTAGACAAATAACGACAGTTATTGTGTAATATTATGGAAATTACTGCACATTAGAATTAGATTTTTTAATGTAAATGGTAAATAGATTGCATTACTTTGTACTTATAAATCGTGAATAACGGAGTACGTTTATATCGAAATAACAAAATGGTGATAACCGTTCTTTGTCTAATGTTATAATAAATGCAGTATTTTAGATTCTATTGGTTAATATTGGCACAGCTCCTTTCCTCTCTTCTCCGCTCCAGTGTACAGGCAGCCTTATAATATGTTATGTAATTATGTATGTTATTTAGATCTAGGTTAAGATTTAGGATTTATTATTTATCGCATTGGATCGCAGATCTGTAATGAATTTAATGATAGATGTTGGTAAGATTTGCGTTAATAAATAATGAGCTAAATTACCCCATATTAGGATCCAGAGGCCCTAGACGCAGGTCCTCACCGGACACGGTTGCTTCGGGAGGTTCCTGTTTCGTATAAGGCGGGAGGAAACGCCCGGGTGTCACCACTGTGTGGATCGCCCGGAGGACACGGTGGAGCATACGGTGGAGGTCTGCCCCGCTTGGGCGGAGCCCCGCCGTGTCCTCTTGGAGGCGATTGGCGGCGGTGACCTCTCGCGTCCGGCTCTGGTCCAGGCCATGGTACGGAGCGAGAGGGCATGGGAAGCAGTCACCTCCTTCTGCGAAGCAGTAATGCTCGCGAAGGAGGAGGCGGAACGCGTGAGGGAGAAGCAAAATTTGCGCCCTCATGCCCCTAACCGCCGCCGCCGCTGGAGACGCCCGGGGCGTCGGGAATCCCAGGCGGATTCCCGGCCACCATAGGCGCGGGCTTGCGGACGGCGAGCAATGGGTAGCTTGCCGTCCGATCAGGACCAGGCCCGGGTCGATGGCGCGTCGTGTTCCACGCGCGCCTCAAAGAGATGTCAGCACAATTGGCGGGGTCCGCTAGGACCGATGCCTGCCAGGGTTGCGGGTTAGTCCGAAAGGGATACCGGGACCTTGGCAACAGGCAACTGAAGGAACACGGGTGGGTTTTAGTCAGTAAAAGTCTGACACGCCCTTCCGCTCCACCCAGAGCGGGAGAAGTCATTGGATGATTTCCCACCCTCAAAAAAAAAAAAAAAAGAGGCCCTAGACAAAGTGTCATTCTATCAGCGATATCGATGATGGAAAAGGCAAAAATGTATAGGACTGACATAAGCTAACGAAAAGCTTATGTCAATCCTAATGAAAGTCGTTGTAGAAATACGAAACGCTTTCGAAGCGATTGTCACTTGTCTAGGCCCTCAGTGACATCTTGTAGAAACGTTGATAGGCAAAACACCCGGACACTATAACAATGTTAGTGTCTATAATATAGTATAGTTATACAGCGGCTTTTGTAGTAGTTATTTTTCTTTTAATTTTAGGATTTGATGAAATACAGGGAACTATACAGGGCGTCCCACGGATATGCCACATGGAGGGAAAGTACCTTGAATATTGTAGACGGAACATTTTACTGAAAGAAGACATTATTTTAATTTAAAAAATAATTTAATCTGCATTCATAGATATTTAAATAATTACATGGTTGAACCAGGAATCGAACCCGTTACATGAGAAAAATAATCACCCTGTAGCTTTATCATACCGATCGAAAGGCTTCATCATTAGGATTATTTTTTGCAAAGTAACATAGTGTCACAAATAAAAGGAAGATCATGAATTGTATGATTAAGCTACAGAGTGATTATTTTTCTCATGTAACGGGTTCGATTCCCGGTTCAACCATGTAATTATTCAAATATCTATGAATGCAGTTTAAATTGTTTTTTAAATTCAAATAATGTCTTCTTTCAGTAAAATGTTCCATATACAATATTCAAGGTACTTTCCCTCCATGTGGCATATCCGTGGGACGCCCTGTATAGTTCCCTGTATTTCATCAAATCCTAAAACTAAAAGAAAAATAACTACTACAAAAGCAGCTGTTTATTTCAGTCAATAAAACCAGGTATTACGTGGCTTTACTTGGGTTTTATTGTAACTATAATTGATTTCGGATCATCCCGTAATGCGCAAAGGTACGCAATATGTCACATCAAAGTTTCTCCAGACTAAATTGACCCCGCATTGTATAGGCTTTCCGGAGAATGAGAGGTCTGCCTACACTGGAAATATCTTGATCACGTCGTCGTGTGTGCATAAGAGTAAAAGTGAGTACTAAAGCCAAACTAAAAGAGGATTTTAGTAAAGCCGGTAATAAAAACGTACGGGTTTCAGACAAGACTATGTACTTATGTTTATTTGTCATTAACTATTGTTACTTTGTGACCTTTTCGTTGAGAAATCAAAATCAAAATATTTTATTTCACATAAACCTACATGGGCACTTATGAAACATCAGAAGCTAGGTGTAAAAAGTCACTATAGGCCGACCGCTTAAAAGGAAATAGGGCGGGTCTTTTTTTCCATACAAAAAGTCATAATTCGAGGTTCGGCTCTCGTTTATTTCCTCCTCCAATACCAATTTGAAAGATATTTTATAAATTGAATAAGAAGGATATTTACTGTGCCCCTATGTTTTTCTTTTTTCATTTATAGTTGTCAAATTTGTACAATAGGCCCCAATGACAGCGGTCTAAACAGGAAATTTTGAGCATTTTCTGAGGGTTCTAGTGCTTCTACAGATAATGTAAGGGGTTGGTGTCGTAATGCGAGAGCTCAGTGACTCGTCAACTTGTGACAACTGTGCGCGCACCGCGCAGCTACCTTATGAACGGTCTTAGTTAAGCGGTCGGCCTATAGCTACTGCCCACGACTTCGTCCGCGTGAAATTTGTTGTTCCCCGACTGCGCCGCATCGCATCGTCCGCCTGCCCTTTTACTTCGTTTTCACTTAGAGTTATTTCTAAGTTTTTTTCATTTTGCTCGGCGCCTAATGGTCGTAGCGTGATAATAGCCAATAAACCTTCCTCAAGAACCAGGGCAATCAAATGCAAAATGAATTTTTAAATCAAACTAGTATTTCCAAATTAGCGCGTTCAAACAATCAAACTCTTCAGCGTTATTATTTATTATTTATTATTTATTATTTATTATTTATTATTTATTATTTATTATTTATTATTTATTATTTATTATATATTATTTATTATTTATTATTTATTATTTATTATTTATTATTTATTATTTATTTATTTTATTATTTATTATTTATTATTTATTATTTATTATTTATTATTTATTATTTATTATTTATTATTTATTATTTATTATTTATTATTTATTATTTATTATTTATTATTTATTATTTATTATTTATTATTTATTATTTATTATTTATTATTTATTATTTATTATTTATTAGTTATTAATATAATAATAAGCCTGTGTTGTCCCACTGTAGGGCAAAGGCCTCCCTTCCCTCTTTTCCCGGTCTACTGCGATTGCGTGCCAATCTTTTAAGAAATGAAATGAAATGAAATGAAATGAAATGAAATGAAATTGTTTATTCTGTAAATAGGATACCGCAATCACTTTTACACGTCATATTATTAAAAAAATAAAATAAGCTAGATGAGGTCGGCGTTTCCTATCTGACTACTCTGAGAAGAAAGGCCGAAACAAACTCAGAGGTCGCAGTCTCTTTTAAGGTCCAGACATAATCTTGGTCAAGCCATATGAGGACCATGTAGTTTAATGTCTGAAATGGTCTTTTGAGGAAAGAACCACACAGATTTGAGTGGACCTGTCCAGTCAGTGCAAGCATTTGTCAGTAACCGAGGAGCTCAACTCAGAGCTGAAGGAGCTCAACGACTCGACGAACAATACCAAAAAAAGGACATTTGGGTAGGCCGCAGAAAGTACTCAAAACTGCCAGACCATCATTAAAACAGGGAAAGAGGAGCAAAAAATAAAAAATGATCCACATAGTCCTCACATTCACAATAATCAAAACAAAATAATACTTACAAAGTAATAATGTCATGTTGTATAAAGAATAATCAACAATGTCAATTTGTAGGTATATAAAACTGGTATAATTTAATGATTTTAGATACTAATTAAAGTTAAAATGTCAAGTTCTAGGGTTTTTTCAAGGCTTAGCAGAGCGAGCAGCTCAATCCCATGCATTTCTGTCTTCTAAATAATCCGAAATTTTATAGTACCCTTTTTTACATAGTTTGGTTTTAATACTGCTTTTAAATCGTTTAATGGGTAAGTTTCTAATATCAATGGGAAGTTTGTTGTAAAAGCGTATACATTGACCCATGAACGAGTTGCCTACTCTGTGGAGACGAGTGCGATGTACAGCAAGATTGTGTTTATTCCTAGTATTTATACTATGAATATCGGACATTTTCTTAAAATTTGATATATCCTTGTGTACATACAACAGGTTTTCAAATATATATTGTGAGGCTACAGTCAGAATATCTATTTCTTTGAATTTTTCTCTAAGGGAATCTCTTGGACCTAGGTTGTAAATGGCTCGAACAGCCCTTTTTTGTAAAACAAAGATATTATTGATGTCCGCACAGGTTCCCCAGAGAAGAATCCCATAGGACATAAGACTATGAAAATAGCTAAAATAAACAATTCTGGCTGTATCTACGTCGGTTATCTGTCTAATTTTTTTAACAGCATAGGCGGCCGAACTAAGCTTTCCTGACAATTTTTCTATGTGTGGGCCCCATTGTAATTTGCCGTCAATAGTTATTCCAAGAAAAACCGTTGACTCAACAGGGTCCAACTCTATTCCATTGACTTGAACGTTGGTAGTTAGCTGCCTGACATTTGGCGTTGAAAATTTAATCAGTTTAGTCTTTTTCTCATTCAGGAGTAGATTATTTACATTAAACCAATGCACAACTTTAGAGAGTGCATCGTTGACTTGTTCAAAGTTGACTAACTGACGTTTGATTTTAAAAATGAGCGAAGTGTCATCTGCGAATAATACGATCTTGTTATTATCCCTTATATGATAAGGTAAGTCATTTATATAAATTAGAAATAAGAATGGACCTAGAATTGAACCCTGTGGAACGCCCATAGTGACCGCAGATCCTGCAGATCTCTTGCCATTAACATCGACCCTCTGAATTCTGTTATTCAAATAAGAAGTCAGAAGTTCGAGAGCCTTGTCCCTCAAACCATAGTGGTACAGTTTCCTGATGAGTGTATCATGATGTACGCAATCGAAGGCCTTGGACAAGTCGCAGAAAATGCCAAGAGCATCTTGCGACTCCTCCCAGGCCTCGAATATGCTCTTTAGTAATTCCACGCCCGCGTCTGTAGTAGAACGACCTTTTGTAAAACCAAACTGTTTCAGATGTAGTAAATTATGTGCATTGAAATGTCCTAACATTTGTTTTAAAATTAATTTTTCAAAGATTTTGCTCAAAGTAGGTAATATCGAAATAGGCCGAAAATTCGTAGGATCAGTTGTGCTGCCAGATTTGAACAATGGAATCACTTTACTAAATTTCATCAGATCAGGAAATACACCAGATGCAATACAAGAGTTAAAAACAATTGCTAAAAAGGGTGAAATAACATCAATTATTGAAGACATGGTATGTACTGACAACCCCCAAAGGTCAGCAGTTTTTTTTACATCTAGATTTTTAAAAGATTCTAAAATGTCTTCGGCAGTAATAATTGTAAATGCAAAAAGCTTGTCACATTCTGGTACACATTCTTTTAGTATTGAATAAGCAGACGTGGAGGACGATGATGATAGAGTTTTGGTTGTTAAAATGGGAATATTTGTAAAGAAATTTTCAAACTCAGTCGCCTCAGTCGTAAGAAGGAGTCCAACTCAGCTTTATTATTACTATAGATTTGAGCCGAAGTAAATATACCAGACTGACCTTCATTGTCAAGTAGAGGCAAAGTTCAGAAGTTCAAAGCTCAATTGCCAGTAATTTTACGTACGTAAGCCTAGAAAATTAAATTGGTCCTATCGAAATAAGCGTACCCTCTACAAGAATTCATTTAATTTTATCATCTACAATGTTTGTTCCATGATATCGTATCAATGTGTATCCACAAAACATATGACACATTGGATACTTAACTCTAGTAACATTGATACAGTATTAAGCTAATAATAGCTACTCATGCCGCCTGTGATACAGGTTTATCCTAGTTCCTAGTACCTACACAGGCATCTAACATTAAAATACCTTTGTAAATTATTTCTAAGATTTTATGTTAATATTTTAGCAATTTTATACTGAATAAATATATATATATATATATATATATATACCTATATAGTATTAAGCTAAGCGCTCATGGCAGCCGCAACGGCGCAACGCATTTTCACACGCTAAACGTGCCTCACAAACTCACAACCCGCCTGATGTGTGCGTTGTTTCATAGAAATGTACATAAGTGATAAAAGAAAATTTTGACAATAAGTTAAGGCTCTTACATACTGGCGCGATTCGCCGCGCGACGCGAATTTTAACAAAACAATTTCTGAGAAAACTTCACGGCGAACAATGCGGCGGCGTCGCGTCGCGCATCGAATCGCCCCAGTATGTAAGAGCCTTTACGTTGCGGGGCGGCCCACCCCAATCTGACAAAGGGGATCATTCATTTTGGGCTAAATTATGAGTGCCGGCCAAATAAAAAAATGATATATTCCGTTAGAACATGTTATTCTCTTCACTTTTCACTATCGGGCCAAACCTGTACGGCAATTCCCTGAGCTGTTGTAAGATTTTTAAAAATACTGTTTTCAGTATATTTTGTAGTTAAAATAATAAAAAGTAATCTAATTAAAGTTATAGCTTGTAGTAATAAAAAATGAAGGGAAAAACGCACTCTTTCGGAATATAGCTTTTTTTTTGTTTGGCCGTCACTTTCACCTCTTGCCCAAAAATGTATGGACGGTGAATGATCTCCTTTACGATGCATAACGATCTGTTTAGTGGTTTTGGGATTGTACACAAAACTGCGTTGCAACCATGCGACGTTGCATCGCAAAAATCAGCGACGGTACCTTAAGATTTTCTTATGAATGTAGAAGAAAATCTTAGGGTACTGTCGCAGATTTTTGCGATACGACGTCTCAACACAGTTTTATGTACAAGCCCTTAGGCGTGAGAACGTAACAGCCAGACTGATAGACCTACAAAGTTACGTTCTTGTCTATAGCATTAAGTTTTCGCATTCACAAAGGAGAACTTCTAGGTTTCACGATAAAATCTTGGTATTTCCATGAAAATATTATGTATTAACAGAAGAAAATAAACACAAGTCACATCAATTTTGACGTGACACACGCGTCAAACTGCAAAAATAAAAAAATAAAATAAAAAAATATGGTTTTTAATGAGTAAGCCGACTAGAATATCTATCTGCCCATAGACTTAAATTGCCACAGACGATAAAAACCCTTATTTATAAGTAGAAAAAGAGATTTTTACCGCGGGAATCGCGTGAACCCGCTGGAACGATATCGTTCCAGTGCAGCTCTACGACGGTTTCCATTTGGAACAACGGTGATCCACAACGCATTCTTACAGGTTCAATGAGCAAAGCCTACTTCACTAACAATACTTTGCTTGGCTTTAAGGCTTAAAATAACCTAAAAGGCCCTGTCAGAATCGTGAACGATCACTTTGTTAATAGACAGATAGAGTTTTAGGATAAATAACTAAGGGCGCCCACTGGCGGCACGGCATGGCAAGGGATATTTATGCGACGAATAGAAATATAACTTATATGTATGTTGGAGCCGGTCAATAGTACGGACACGAAACGAATCGCAAGCGCGCCACTGGCGGCATCGCGTGATCTGAGGCATCACGTGATCTACCCACAGCACAAGCGCGCTTTACAGAGTCGTGATGGTGCGGACAGTCAGTGTCTGATCGCATCGGAGTTAAGACATCGCGAAACTATACTCGATTCGTTGTGCTCAGTTATTGTGATTAATTGTAGTTCTTGGCTGTAGTGTTAATTTGTGATTTTTAATAAACAATGTGTATCGCACCCAGTGTGTTTTCATTGCACGAAACCCACCTTCTGCCCACATGATGTTTTCTGATGATTCTAATGGAATAAATCCTGACGTATCTCCGACATGTATGACAATAACGTTGACATTTCCATGGTGATGCCTAAGGACACCTAAGGATACCGCTGCATCGTTGCCGTTGTTATTTCAATTTTATTGTCATACTATTAAGTTCTATTTCTATTCTTCGCATAAAAATCCCTTGCCGTGCCGTGCCGCCAGTGGGCATCGGCCCTTAATAAACAAAGGAATGTTAATTTTATTTTGAAGCCCTTTTGTTGAGAAGTGATTTATAGCTTTTAGCGAGTTACTGTAGCGATTTTTAAAAAGAAGAAAAAAAGGTTGCCTACAGACTGGAAGCAATTACAATGGAGCTAATACTTCTTCAGTGACCCACTCACCGCACAAACTTCATACACTGTTGCTTCTTCGTTCAGTCCATAGAAAATTATTATCTATGGTTCAGTCTATCACTCTGTGGAATGCGCTCCCCCAGGAAATCAGGATGGCAACCACCCGAATATCCTTTATAGTTAAATTGCAAAACAAATCAATCAAATCAAATCAAATCAATTTATTTGTGAAACATAGGTATTAACATTTTCGAGTGATCTTAAGAACTAGATAGTGCGCTGTGTTTTGTCAATTTTGACATACAAATATTTATAGAAAAAATATGCATGCATAGGTAGTTATGAACTTTAAATATGAAATTAATAACATATTGGAATTGAATAGAATAATTAGTTTACATTAACTTACAATACTTGAAATCGTCCACATTCGCAGTATCGCCGCAACGGTAATATTTTCCCATTGTTTGACCATTATTTGTTTTAGTATATTCGTGTATTTTATTGATACTGATTTATTTGTGCTTATATTTATATTAGGTATATAATTATATTTATGGTTTTAAATATTTATTCCTTAATTTTCGATATTGCATCTAGTTGCGTTGTAGTTGTCCGCCTGTTCACATTTGTATGCTTAATAGTATTAAATAAATAAAATATTTTTGTTTTTTATATTTTTTTTCGGGATCATTGTACTAAAATATAGGTTCTAGTAAGGCTGTTTGAATGAGCTCCATTATAAGAATAAATTACTATGTAGAAGAAATAATAATTTACCAAAATGGCTTCCGGCATTACTTAACATCATAATATTGACCCATTTCAAATCGGGAAATGATGGCCTGGGGCAGATATTTTTGTTGTTACCTATTCTTCTCCAATTTCCGGCCGGACCCCTTTTTGTTATAATATAAAGGTTCTTCCTAATTTAATTTGGGACTCCACTGACTCGAAGCAAAACATGGCGTATAAAGGAAATTAACTGTTGTCTGACATAGTTAACGGGCTGTGAGAAATGACAAAATCCAGTGCGTGATAAAAAATCGTCTGTGGGTACGAGCGATTTTATAACACGCGCTCGATTTTTAACGAACTGCTACAATTTCAACAGTGTATTTTGTTGACGTGCTGGGACTCTGTTGGATTCTCATTGCTCGGCTCAACGCCGAGAGTTCACAATCCAGTGCGCGATAAACAATCGTCGCGTTAAGAATTCGTCCGTGGGAATCTGAGCTAAGGAACGAGCGAGTAGGTAACTCGCTCGTTCCTATTATAGGTGCTACGAAAAGTAGTACCTTTATTGTGCAATTGCAAAATGTTACCTCATTATTATGGAGAGGCCAGAAGTCCTCTGAAATACTGCAAAATACCAGAATTAAGAGCGTTTATTGTGAAAGGGGGCAACGTCGCAAATTAAATAGATGTCAAATATTTCGCGATTTTGATTAATTTGGCAATATTACTGTATGGAAATATTAAATATGGCTAACTACTTAGCTGTCTAAAATATTGATTATGAAATGCAATATAATATAGTAACACCGAATACCTATTTAGTTTAAGTTGAAAAAAAGGTTTGTCCACCTAAAACCGGTTACAACTTTAATTCATTGTTATAATTGCAATTCATTATTAACATTCTAGTAAGTTAGATAACGATTTCATAGTTCCATACAGTAATATTGACAAAATAATCAAAACAGGTAAATATTTGACAGTTATTTGCGACGCTGCCAACATTTAGAATAGTATAAAGCAAAACCGTTGCATAATTTATTCCTTAAAATAATCTACATTCCATGAGTAACGTATTTAATCTCTCCAGCAGATCCTGGTTTCACTTGCAAAATATTTATGCATAACAATATCATTGATAACAACCCATTCAGCGTACAAAGTTATTGTATGATTACATTTTCTAACGAAATAAACACGACTGGACATGACAGAGATTCTGATGATATTTCAACTAAACAGAGCACTATTCTTTGTAGTTTATTTCTGGCTGCTAACCCAGATTTTACAGCTTTTGTTTACACTTTCTGCCTGTCAACACAATTAGGCACTGTGGTTCGGTATAAAGGCTAGTGCAGGTTGGGACGGGGGCCGCACCGGAACGCATTGCAATCCCCCTTCGTCACTTACGCTACATTTTTAACCGACTTCTTCAAAAAGGAGGAGGTTCTCAATTCGGCTGTATGTTTTTTTTTTTTTTTTTTTTTTTTGTGTGTATGTTACCTGGTTACTCCGCCAATTATGAATCGATTTTGATGATTCTTTTTTTGTTTGGTAGGTCATGCTTCAGAGGTGGTCCCATATAAATTTTATTAATTTTGCTTGCGTAGTTTTTGAGTTAGCTTCAATAATTACGTAGTTTTCCCACTTTGCGATGTTGATGACATGTTAATTGACTCCGTCACATAGCAGACAACGGTATACGAATTTGTGTGGGGTAGTTACCACAACTAAAAAGTGAAAAATAAAAACTTTTTACAAAAAAAAAAACAACCGACTTCCAAAAAAAAAGTGAAAAATAACTTTAATTTCGGAAGTCGGTGGCAAAAAACGAAAATTGAAAAGCAAAGACACCGACTTCCGAAATTAAAGTTATTTTTCACTTTTTTTTTGGAAGTCGGTTGTTTTTTTTTTTGTAAAAAGTTTTTATGTATGAACCATTCGCATACTACGGGGGGGGCGGGGGCACACCGGCCCCAGCGGAACGCACTGACGAATCGCTTGTCAGGCGTATTTTTACCAAAAAATACACTGGCCTTCAAAACTTAGTATCTACTTACTACACTTTTGAAATTGCAATTTCTCCTAAGCTGTAGAAGCTAGAGTTTTGAAATAAAAAACGTTTTATAGCAAACATCACCTTTCCTGGAAATTATAATTTATTAAACATAAGTAACGTTTTTAACTTAAACCAAAAAATAGCCATTTTTAACTTACAAAAAACTCCAACAAAATTTACAACTACAGTTTTACGCCTTATTTCCTTTTTTTTACACCTTGGCTTTTGAATCAAACTTCATTGATCAAGAAATAAATGTGAAAACAGAAACAAAGAGTCAATAGTTGCAAAAAATTGAAAAATAGTGTTTTTGTTTATAATGTTTTTTTAGCCATTACTTAAAAGACGGTTATCGGCTATAAAGATTTATATTTAAAAAAATCCAATCCTTTTTATTTCAAAGATATATCTTGTGTAATTTAAAAGTTATTGCAATTTTAAAAGTGTGAGACTTCGTTTTGACGGCCAGTGTATATATGAGTTGCAAAATACAATCTACAATTCTTTCACAAAGAATGAGGAGGGCCATACCAAAATGCCTTACATAATAATTGTAGTAGTTTATATGGTTTTCCGTTACAATTGTGAGGCTTTGTGGTACACGAACTTGTAAGATTTACTTCGTTAATTATTACTTGTAAAGCTTTGTGGTATAGAGCCCACTTATTTGAACACAACTTGGTATTTGACAAGTAGGTACCATATTTATTTGGAACGGTTTATCTAAAACCATTTGACGCGAAGTGTCATAATTTATTAGATATTTCGGAAAAACAGCGGAAACAATATAAACATAATTATAAATAATATTTGTGAAAAATTTCTAGCGATTTTTTTTATTCGTGTGCCGTCCCTTCGAATTTTGGTGATGAAGCACTGACTCGACGCCGCCAAACCGCTTTATATTAAAAACATACAGACGAATTGAGAACCTCCTTCTTTTTGAGGAAGTCGGTTAAAAACTAGCGACCCGCCCCTGCTTCGCTTATTTTTTACAACCTGTCAAACATCGAGATTTCTTTAATAAAAAGTATAATAAGTAACTTTACTATTAATGTAAACGCTTATACCTTCCGGAATAAATTCTCTAAATCATGGTGAAAACCACATCAAATTTCGTTCACACAGACAAACACGAAAAGTTACTTAACACTTTGATGTTAATTAACGGCAAAAATAAATCATTAACATTTTATGAATTTTATATTTATACAGTTTACATAAACAGTCACATTTGTTACTTAACACTTTGATGTTAATTAACGGCAAAAATAAATCATTAACATTTTATGAATTTTATATTTATACAGTTTACATAAACAGTCACATTTGTTACTTAACACTTTGATGTTAATTAACGGCAAAAATAAATCATTAACATTTTATGAATTTTATATTTATACAGTTTACATAAACAGTCACATTTGTTACTTAACACTTTGATGTTAATTAACGGCAAAAATAAATCATTAACATTTTATGAATTTTATATTTATACAGTTTACATAAACAGTCACATTTGTTACTTAACACTTTGATGTTAATTAACGGCAAAAATAAATCATTAACATTTTATGAATTTTATATTTATACAGTTTACATAAACAGTCACATTTGTTACTTAACACTTTGATGTTAATTAACGGCAAAAATAAATCATTAACATTTTATGAATTTTATATTTATACAGTTTACATAAACAGTCACATTTGTTACTTAACACTTTGATGTTAATTAACGGCAAAAATAAATCATTAACATTTTATGAATTTTATATTTATACAGTTTACATAAACAGTCACATTTGTTACTTAACACTTTGATGTTAATTAACGGCAAAAATAAATCATTAACATTTTATGAATTTTATATTTATACAGTTTACATAAACAGTCACATTTGTTACTTAACACTTTGATGTTAATTAACGGCAAAAATAAATCATTAACATTTTATGAATTTTATATTTATACAGTTTACATAAACAGTCACATTTGTTACTTAACACTTTGATGTTAATTAACGGCAAAAATAAATCATTAACATTTTATGAATTTTATATTTATACAGTTTACATAAACAGTCACATTTGTTACTTAACACTTTGATGTTAATTAACGGCAAAAATAAATCATTAACATTTTATGAATTTTATATTTATACAGTTTACATAAACACTTACATTTGTAGGCATAAAAAGGCATGAAAGCTCCTTGCTGAGGAAAAAATCGCTAAACTTTGACAAGTATAACAGATGACTGTGGCACACTTTCCCACATTATTGTAAAGTAAGAAGCACGCGTGTTAAAAACACTTCATTGTGAAGCTATATGCAGTGCCACTTTTCGAGCAAGTTGAAAAATCTTATTTGGCCTGAAAAATAAAAACTGTTTAGGTACTAAGAATCTAATTAATAATAACTTCGTCATTTCTTGATAAGTATAAGAAAAGTTTATATTTATTTGAGTTTATTGTTAGGTTTTTTTTTTTTAATTGGGTGTAAGTAGTTAATTAGGTCCTATAGTTTACTTTACACAATCCAATAAGAAAACTTCTAGAAATCTATAAATACATGAGTCACTAACCAAACCCTTAAAGGCTCTTAAATACTGGCGCGACTTGTCGCGTGACGCGACTTTTAACAAAACAATTTCTGAGAAAACTTCACGGCGAACAATGCGGCGGCGCGGCGGCACGTCGTCGCGTCGCGCGACAATTCGCGCCAGTATGTAAGAGCCTTAAAGGCACGTCTTCTTTAAGGGTTTGGTTAGCAAACACTGAAATGTCCAAATTAATGTTTACACAACTGTCAATAATAGCCTCCCATGTGACGTCACATCCCCTTTATTAATCTATGGTCATTATAGTTGTAGACTCACGGAAGCCATTTTGGTAAAATTGGAAAAGCCAGGTAATAATCTAGTTGGTTTAATATCTAGTTTTACGAGCAATTAAGTCGTCGTCAATTTTTTATTACGTCACGTCTTTTCGTTGAGATAATTTGTATTTTTCTTTGCTTGTCATAGATATCTTTTGATATCGTTTTTCGAAACAGTTTTTTAATGTGATTTAAACCGGTTTTATTTATTTTATTGTTATATCAAAACGGTGAAGGAAAACATCATGAGGAAACCGGTATGTCCTAGAACCAAAAATTCGAAGACATTGTGACATCTACCAGCCCGCCCTGGGCCCGCGTGGTGGATTACGGCGCACACCCTCTCACCAAGGCTCGGTTATTGGTTAAATTTTCAAACCGGTATGATATACTTAACGCAAAAACCTTTAAATTCGGTTTCGTTCGCATATTTTTTTTAAATAAGTGTTTGTATATGTTTTTTCGCATTTACCTGTTTAGAGCAATAATAAGCAATGGTTAATACTTGCTTCAGTTTTTATTCAGCGCGGCATCACACGTTGCAACCCGTTTACCGAAATGCTGCTCGTCGAATAAACCGGTTAATTTAGGTTAACTTAAAGTTCTAACATAGTTGGGAAAAGGCTAGGCCGATTGTTATTTTTTTCCGATAAGTGCCGAGTAAAAGGATCTAAAATATAGGTTGTTAGGGTAAACACCGTTATCCTTGCAACCAGTGGTATGGTTTCATTTATAGAACGTAATATCAATGGAAAATAACAACATTTTTTTAAATTTTTTTAATCTAAATTTTACCACAAGAGACCCAAGTTCGTTGCCCAATGCGCTAGGGCAACGAACTTGCGTCTCAACACGGGCGGGGGGTACGGGATGTGACCTGACCGGCAGCGAGCGCGATCCCTCCCTTAGTCAGTCAGCTGTTTCGCTAGCAAGCACGGTGTCAGATAGAAACTTTTTAAAATCTTTTAATGAAAATAACGTTTTTTTTTTGTTGTGTTCGGTCATTTATTTTTATATTTAAGTCAACTACCCATGGTTTGAATGACAAGAGTGTTTACCCTTACAACCTGTAGAATCAATTTGGGCATTTGGTAATTAAAACCAAAAATAACATAAACAATCCGAATAAACATAACAACGAAGTTTATAATGGCCAGTCCTTTGAACCACGATCAAAGCAAACTTACTACTAATTAATAGTTTTGATAACTAATGTTAGTACACAGGGCTACACGTGTGTGTTGGATCATTTAGCTCCCTTCAAAATGGTTGAGCTGAATGGTGCTGATCCATGCGTCATGTTCGTGAACGGGCGCCGTCAGTTGTGACTGGTCATCTCTTAGCTGCCATGGCTTATTTTAATTTTTGAATTGTTTTTATGTTATAATTGCGGACGCTTTTAACGTGCTTTCTACATTATTCTCACATGTATAATTTTAACATGAATGATTTAACCCATATATTGTAACAATATTTTGATTTAAAAGAGTGTCCGTGGAGTTTCTTGCCCGTTCTTCTCCATAGGTACCTACTACGCTTTGGAATGGGCAACTAGCTTCATATTTCTGACTGGCCGACTCCTTGACAATTCAATTGAAATAAATGCTTTGAGTTTGAGTTTGAGTTACTCATCAAGCTATACATTGCATTGCAGTTTATGCTGATCTCGCATTGTATAGAATTTCCGTACAATGTGAGGTCAGCTTGTGGCGGTATCTACATCGCCACATGCGAACTACGCATCGAAGACCTGACGTCACATAAATCCTGCATCGCGCAATTAGAGTTTACCGTGCAGTGAACATATATACAAAAACCCAATATCAATCATTGGGCAGTTGCCCGCCAGACACAACACCCGTCTGGTCGGAGGATCCTCCCTTTTCTATGGGGGATGAGTGAACTTTACACCCTGTTCCTCATACCCCTAAAACACCCCCCTATATACTGGAAATGTATAGCTTGATGTGTAACCGTGTGTACCTTTAGAAATGAGGGAACTGCCAAGTGTTTCGATACGAAGTCAATCCAATGTTATCGTGAAATTTGTTGCGACTGCAACTTTATCGCGTTAGCGATAATTGCAGTAAGAACGTTTTGCATAATTTCGAGTAGATAACGTTAACGTTTTTCGTCACATTTTTACCTTATTTGATTTGTTTTATTAACTTATTTATATTCAGATTTTTTACCGTTTGTTTTTAAATAAAAAAGTACAATTTAAAACTAACAGAATACTATGGAATAACTCTAAATAACGACCTGTGCGAGGCTAAAAAGGCTCCTATCAGCATAATGCAGTATAATGCTACGATATTTAAAAAATAAATACCGCAGCCCTGGTATTCTGATTAGGGCCCGCTGTGATGCCACGGACACGCCTACGGACATAATATAAACGCCTACGTGTTTTTTTCCTCAAAAGACCATTTCAGACACTAATCTACATGGTCCTCATAATTGGCCTGACCAAGATTATGTCTGGACTTTATAAGAGACTGCGACGTCTGAGTTTGTTTCGGCCTTTCTTCTCAGAGTGGTCAGGTATGAAGCGCCGACCTCATCTAGCTTATTATTTGTAATATGACGTGTAAAAGTCATTCAGATATCTTATTTACAGAATAAACAATTTAATTATTATTTTCAATTGTCAAATTCGCTCATTCTTTTGTCTAAACCGACAAATTCTTGGCATCATTTCGTCGATTCTTTATGCAACAATCTGTAGCGTAAACAAAAAAGAGAAATATGCAATAAAACGTAGAAGTGAGACAGTAAATACGCTTAACAATAATAACTGTGCCAATAAATAATGCTTTTACAAACAGTCTCATTCCCAATTGGTTTTTGAACAATGGTTCCGTATGATTTAAAGAGGTGACTCACTGGCTGGCCAGAAATAGACTGGTAATTGTTTACTCGCAATGTTTTTGAAGTTTTCCCAATATTTGATACCGTATTTCAGAACAGAATTTTTACGCTGATACAAAAAGAAAATTGAACGCTGAGAGCTCAAATCACGTGCGAACGTTTCCAAAGGCACGTGGAAATAATAATAATAATAAATAAATAATAAAAAAGCTTTATTAATTCCACACATAACAATTAAAAATTATGATTAAAATTAAATAGAGATAAATTCAACATACACATTTTTACATTAATTAATTACATTATTATTAGATTTTATAATACTTTGCAATTATTTAATTAATTAATTTAATCATGCATTACAATAAATAAATTGATTAGTTTTGATTAATATAAAATAATTATGATTAAAAAACAGAATAAAATTAGTGTGTGGACCCCCTTTGGGTAAAAGCCTCCTCCAAAGAATTCCATTTTTCTCTATCTGACGCTGTGACAAGCCAATCTCGCCCAGCGTTCGCAATAATCTCGTCATGCCATCGGGCGCACGACCGGCACGTGGAAATAGGCTATACTATATTGTTTATGCTAAACCCGAAAAGGGGTCATTGTACTCATCATTTTGAACAACTTTTTCAGCAAAAATCAGCTGATCCATACATTTTGTCGTTTTAAGTGAACACAAATGTAGGGAACAGCTGATTTTTTTTTCGCGATTTCAAGGTTGGTCCCATAGAAAAATGTTGAGTAAATGATGAGTACAATGACCCCTTTTCGGGTTTAGCATGAACAAAAAATAAGGTTGTATAAAAAAAATAGAAAAAAGACCTTGTGTGGTGGTCGGGGGACCACACAAGTTTTTTTTTCATTTTGGGGAAGTCAGGAACGAATTTCTTACTCTCTCATGATGTAAAACAAAAACTAAGTTTTCGCACCTTCTTGGATTTCAGCCATCTTGGATTTACATTTTAATGTAACTATTGGCTTTTTAGCACCCTCAAAAACTATGAAAATGACACCCATGACGAAAAATTTAATAATTTTTGCAGCCGCCATCTTGGATTTTATTTTAATGTCACTATTGATTTAGCACCTTCAAAAACTATGAAAATGAAAGAAAGAAAGAAAAATGCGTTTATTGGCATTGTCATAGAAAAATACACCTTAAAACTAAAAAAACAGAAAACAATCATTACAATGCCAAAGGGGAAAAAAATTGTAAATTTTCGCAGCCGCCATCTTGGATTTTCATTTTGACCAAATTCACACTTTCGCTCTCTCCAACGTGCAGTCTAGCCTTTTCCCAACTATATTGGGGTCGACTTCCAGTCTAACCGGATACAGCTGAATACCAGTATTTTACATGGAGCGACTGCCTATCTTACCTCCACAACCCAGTAACTGGGTAATACGATACCCCTTGGTAAGACTGGTTGTCAGACTTTCAGGCTTCTGACGACCCGTAACGACTGTCAAAGATCCACGAATGGCAGCCGGGACCAACGGCTTAACGTGCTTCTCTCCAACGTGCAGTATACCTACATTTTATCACATGACACTATAAGAACTTTACTTTGTTTTTCTCTCCCTTCTTTTTCTCTCTGTCTCTCTCTCTCCCTTTCTTTTTCTTTGAATTGGAAGAAGACAGTCACTTTCTAGCGTCACTTTTTAGCGTGACGATTTCTGCCAGTTTGCAAGCCGCGTTTAATAACTTCGTTCCCACAACAACAACTTTTGATACCAAGAATCTAGTACTTACTTGAATGAAATTGCTAGCTTAGTGTTTTTTTTAAAGAACTTCCTCCTTTGACGGACGGACCTCATTTCAACTGCACTCTAACTGCAAATTTGCAGTTTGAATACAGTTACCAGTACATTACGAGTATTATTTATTTATTTAAACTTTTCGCACAAAAAAATGGTACAAAGGCGGACTTAATGCCTGAGGCATTCTCTACTAGTCAACCAAGGGTGGTGAAGAGATTAGATGGCAGGTGCTCTAATTGAGAGGAACAAAGAGAAAAAATATATAATACTAGCTGCGCCCCGCGGTTTCACCCGCGTAAGTCTCGATCCCGTGGGAATATCGGGATAAAAAGTATCCTATGTGTTAATCCAGGTTATAAGCTATCTGTTTGCCAAATTTCATCCAAATCCATTCAGCCGTTTTTGCCTGATTGAGTAACAAACATCCAAACACACAAACTTTCACATTTATAATATTAGTAGGATATCGTATTGCATTATAGATAAAACAGGTTTACAGTACATAAATAAGCTGTAAACTACAGTCAATCAGTCAATCAATTTAGTATTGCAATCGTACTAAACTGCATTCAAACTGCAAGAATGCGTCTGATGGCAGCCTTACGCGTTTCACCATCTGTATTTTTACATGGACTGCCTACCTGATCTCCACAACCCAGTTACTGGGTAACACTGATAGTCTTATCAGTGTTACCCAGTAACTGGGTTGTGGAGATCAACTAGTCTTAGTTGTCAAACTTTTGGACGTCTGATCTAACTAAAGTCAAAAGTCAAAGTCAAATAATTTATAATAGGCACATATATGGCACTTTTGAACGTCAAAACAAAGAAATAGAATTGATTCTAATTGCCCCTTCCAAAAGGTAGTTTTCGTATGGAGAAGAATGGGCAAGAAACTCCACCGTTACTCTTTTTAAAAATGTTTTACAATATTTTGTATACATCAATTATATAATTTATATGTGAAGACAATGCACCTACAATAAGATTACTGTACCACAAAAGGTAAAAAGAATTATAAATGGAGCAATAATTAATTGTTCACATATTTACAAAGATTGTAAAAGTATACGATATTACTAAAAGTAACTAACTACTCTTACAGATTAATCTGTCAAAGATCTTCGAACTACAGCCGGTACCAACGGCTTCGTGCTTCCTGAGGCACGGTGGGAGTCTCGATATGTAATGGATGTCCACCCATCCACACACCAACCTTAGCTTTATTACTTAGCCACGAGCCCCTCATATACTACTTAAATCAAACGTAAGAACGTACTGTTTTTGTAATAACTGTCAAGTTGTTCGCAATTGTGCCTGAAGTACGCATTTAACTAGAAACAAGCGAGGGCTTTACATTTTCTCAGAAAAGTTTTCCTCAATAGAAAAGAATAATCCCACGAAAAACATTTTCATGTAAAATCTTTTTTTTTTTTCAACATATTTCTCATTGATAAATGAAAGCTGAATATTTATGTGTAGTAATTGCATCTAGTCGGCTATGTTGTTCATCAAATACTGCTGAATCGAATGTGCCGACAGGAATAACTGAGTATCACCCCTGACTAGTAACAAACACTTTCACCGCTCGTCTCTTGAAATTAATCAACCCTGTTACGCTACTAAGTTGAAGGAAAATTCTTTTTCCACTTTGTCATATTGCAGCCTTTATGATTGCCTTGTTCCGCTGCAGAGCTTAGCAATTTTAATTATATAAAGTAAATCTATACTAATAATAATATTATAAAGAGGAAAGATGTTTTTGTTTGTTTGTACCGAATAGGGTCCGAAACTATTGAATCGAGTTCAACCATTTTTTCACCAATAGAAAGGTAAATTTGATAATTTACCTTTCTATTGGTAAAAAAATAAGTTATCGCATATCCTGATGGATATGCGATAACTTATTTAAAAGAAATTAGAGATCCTTAAGAAAATTGCAATAATGTAACCCAAAGTAGCAAAATGTTGCCTATAAAATTCATTATTTGGCGTGCGCTGAAATACTATGGATGATACATAAAAATTATGTAATAGGTGATTAAAGTAATCATTATTACCTACAAAAAAGTCCGCGAGAGAATATATCTAACTATCATAGTTAAGTCACACGGGCCACAGCTAGTATTATATATACCTATCTCTAGTTTTAGTTCATATCACTTTCACAATTAAATCAATTTTCCAGTTGAATACTCTCAAATAGGGCTGTATTAATTAGTCATTTGCATTTCCAAGTAGCTAACTAACTAGCCGACATTTCGAAACGAAACCATATCTTGTTTAGACCAGAGATATTTCGGAGAAATACTTCAGAAAAATAATAATCATTAATAAGGTTGTTAGACGTCCTAAGAAAATATTGCTCCAATTAGAATATTTCGTTTTCCAATATTAACAACTTTTTCTAAAAATCGCGAAAAAAAAGCAGCTGTTCCATACAGTTGTGTTCACTTAAATCGACAAAATGTATGGAACAGCTGATTTATTTTTCGCGATTTCAAAGTTGGTCCCATAGAAAAAGTTGTTCAAAATGATGAGCCCTTTTCGGGATTAGCATTTAATACAAAAATAATGTTGTATAAACTTCTTAAGACAATTTATTCCGGGAATACCGTTTGAAATCAAGGCTGAGAAGGTTTGTATTGCCAAAAACGGTGATTAGGTTGAAGGCCGTGAAGAACATTATTTTTGTGGTTTTGAAACACCGTTATCCTTGAAACCAGTGGTTTGGTTACATTTATAGAACGTAAAATCAATGGATTTTTTTTCAATCTACGTTTTACCACAAGAGACGCAAGTTCGTTGTCCTATGCGCTAGGGCAAATAACGTTTTTTTTTGTTGTGTTCGGTCATTTATTTTTATATTTAAGTCAACTACCCATGGTTTGAATGACAAGAGTGTTTACCTTTACAGCCTGTATGTTTTGACAACTAATTACTATAATACTAGCTTTTTTTCAAGGCTTCGCCCACGTGGAGGTCGGAAATGACCGTACTACCGGGATAATAAGTATCTTAAGTCCTAACCCTGCTCATGGTCTACTCATGTGCCAAATGTCATGCAAATCCGTTCAGCCATTTTAGCGTGAAAGTACAGATTTATCTATAGTGAAAGCGTAACAAACAAACTCAATAATAGCTCACATAAACGCTTTCCGACGTCGCATCGCAAACATCGGCGACAACAACCGTAAAGCTTCTTGAGGAAATTCCTGAAATTATTGCTTTGTGACGTAGTAACTCCTTCAATTGTCTTAGTACAGTCACGGACTTTAATTGATGAGCCACCTTCAAACTTTTCAATTTTGCAGTTCATACATTCACGAGATTACACGATTAAACACGAACTCAAATCGCAATAATAAACTTTTAATCGGAAATATCCATAGAGATTGACTAATAAAGTCAACCTATATGGATATTTCCGATTAAAAGTAATTTATTTTTCATCTTGTTTACTTTCATACATTCACGTGATTACACGATTAAACACGAACTCAAATCGCAAGCTCGTAAACAAGATGACAAATAAATTACTTTTAATCGGAAATATCCATAGAGGTTGACTAATAAGTTCTCAATGATAAAAATAAATACAATGTTGCATTAAGTTTATCCAATCTATTTGATACTGACCTCCTTTGAATCATAGCTCATTAACTCAATTATTCTGAAAACTTAACTGAAGACAGTGACAGTTGAAACAGTGTCAGAGAATTTCTCCGTACGCTAACGTTACTATCGCAACAGTAACCTGTTGGTAGACCTGCAATTGGTTGACTTTGAGTAGTCACTCTGCTGTCAAGTGTGAAGTTCTGGCTCTCAGGTTAGCCAACCGCTAAAAATATGAAATATAATTTTCTTCTTCTAATACGAAGACATATGACTTTGCGTGTCGGGAACCGAATAAACCCGATTTGCATTACACGGCTAAAATACGAACAGTGCCAGGTGGCGCATCAATTAAAGTCCGTGACTGTACAAAAGCCTGCAGTTCCCAGAACTAGTTAAGAATCTTTAATGAAAACTGATTGGTTTCAAACTATTATCAACTGCAGAAACTTAGTTTCAAATTAGTACAATGACTGAAGTCTGATTGCTATGATTAACGGACCGTTATTTGTTGAAATGTTGAGTCTTGTATCTTTACTAATAATGCAGCAAATACCTCAAGCTTTGCACAATAGACCTTCCCTTAGAGAAGTAGATAAACAGTTGTAATAGCAATCACGCCATTTGGTTTAAATAGGTTTTTTTATTATTTGTCTTTTATATAGATTCTTTTCTATTTAGTTAATGTGAGAACGTTGTAGGCTTATTGGACTGAAGATTTATTGAACATCTTCTATTTTGTTAAGTACCTGGTACTTACTGGTTGAAAGGCCTACATTGTCCTCCCATACCAGTTACACTGTAATTTAAAAATATTGTAAAAGCCAAATATTTTTAAAAGAGTAACCGTGGAATTTCTTGCCGGCTCTTCTCCATAGGAAACGACCATTTGGAACCGTGCTCCTAGCTTCGGACGTTTCATAAGTGCCCATGTAGGTTTATGTGAAATAAAATATAAATTGATTTTGATTTTGACAGGTAAAATTAGCTTACGAATCTATTTATAAGCCCAGTTTGGCAATTAAAATAGATACCATTGGGAAGCAAAACGATTCGTTTTTGTAGACAGCAGCGTGTAAAAAAACCCTGTCCGATTCGAGAGGGTGTTGTTAAGAATCATGGTACTAAGAGTTTAATAATGTGTTTTTTTTTTTTTAAGTAATATAAAATTCGCCGCATTTTTTTTCAATCGGGAATTTTCCGGGTTTATTACATGGGACGCGGGCGGCAGTCGTCGTCTAGCGGATGTCCACAAGTTATAACATATGACCTCTGCAGAAAATTTGCTAATTTATAATGAAATTGGGGTAATTTTGGTACAAAAAATGTGAATTAATAACTTTTTAATAGTCCATTTTTTTTCTAGTAATTTTATTGCAGTAGGTACCTATGTGCCGCTTTCGGATCCGAAAGGGTTTTTGTTACATTTATAGGAACGGAGTATGAGGGACGTTCTAGTATTCTAGAACGTCACTCATTTCTATATCATAAAAGATTCACTTCATTCTCGGTTCATAAAACATTTAAAAGTCAAATAGTTGCAGTTTTCAAATGCAATGCGCTGTTAATGTTGTCTGTCACCTTTTTGAACTGAATTTTCATTCAAATTATTGAAAAGGCGTGTTCTAAAAATAGTAGGTAATCTTATTTGTTTATTTCACTGCGCAAAAAGACGAGTGTCATGCAGCATGTATTGATACGCTGTATGACACTCGGCTCACTCGCTAACAAACGTGCTCGCTCGGCTCACTGAACCAGCGAGCCGAGCGAGCACCTCATCATCTGCCTAGTCGTTTCCCAATAATGTTGGGGTCGGTGACCGGATGCAGCTGAATACCAGTATTTTACATGGAGCGACTGCCTATCTGACCTCCACAACCCAGTAACTGGGTAATACGATACCCCTTGGTAAGACTGGTTGTCAGACTTTCGAGCTTCTGACGACCTGTAACGACTGTCAAAGATCCACAAATGACATCCAGGACCAACGGCTTAACGTGCTTTTCGAGGCACGTATGTAAAAATGGTCACCCATCCACGGACCAACCCCGGCAAGCGTAGCTTAACCTGATGGATCGACCCGTGCGGCTGTTATTACTTAGCCACGAGCGCCTGCCATACGCTTAATACCAATAATAGGATAGTGTTTTATTGAAGCACCTTCACATGTGAGACCTAAACCAGTAATTTCCACGACTGTGCATGCCCGATTGTAGGCTTCCAATGTCCTGCCAGGGTTGCGGGAAAGTTCAAAAGGGATACCGGGGCCCTTGGCAACAGGCAACTGAAGCCTGACACGCCCTCCCGCTCCGCCCAGAGCGGGAGAAGTAATTAGATGATTTAGCAAACTCAAAAAAAAGGCTTCCAATAAGGCCTTTCACACCTGTTTTTACGTTGACGGAGGTTAAGGTTACAGTGTACATCCACATTCCACCAGCCTCATTTCATCCCTTGTAAGAAATAGGGGCACGCTTATTGCCATACATCAGACAGAATCTAAAATTCCAAGCAGCTGGAGGAATTTACTGAGTAGCATTCTGTATCCATACTACAATATAATATTATAAATTCGAAAGTATAAGATGTTACCTTTTTAAGCCTAAACCACTGAACGGATTTAGATAAAATTTGGCAAGGAGATAGATGGCATCCCGGGGAATGACGTAAGCTATTTTTTGTCGACATACCACGCGGGCGAAGCCGCGGGCGGAATTTAGTATAAAATACTTTTCATTCATAAAACAGATGGGAGAAGGTCGTTCTTCTGCGGATCTTAGACTATAAGTGGAGCAGTGGTGGCCCAGTGAATTGATAACGCCGCGACTTACTGACGTATTTAATATAGTCCTCCAGACCGTATTTCGGCCGCGGCGGCCAATCTCAACGGAGACTAGCCTTCGGCGCGGGAGACATTATACTTTGTACAATTTAGTTCAACACTATCATTGTTCTCAAATCGATGAAGGAAAACATCTGCATCGTGTGGAAACCGGCATTTCCTAGAACCAAAATTCGAAGACATGTGACATCTGACAACCCGCACTGGGCCCTCGTGATGGACACTCCTTCTCACAGAGAGGAAACCTAAGTCCCAGCAGTGGGAACGCAATGGGCTCGTAAATATACGACTTTTTATAAAGCATACCTAATTACAACCATGAAAAGTAAGTAATGATATTTTATTAATTTTCATAAACGTGAAAACCGAAATAAAACGTTAAAATTACATGACAGTCCCCCAAAACGCCCGCCCTTCACCACTTCCTAGTGCTTTAGCTGGGAAAAAGAAGTGGCGCAACAAACTCCCCAGCAGCACAGCTGTCTGTTCAGTTTGAAGAACTTGATTCTATACAATAATACGCAAAGTAACAAACAAAGAAACATAAACCATTACATTAAATTGTTTGCCATGTCTCAGCTAGCACACGCGAATCTAAACAAAAATATTAGAACACAATTTATCACTATCGATAATGCTTATTTCGCAACAATGGTTCGACATGTATTCTTAACAACTCAAATCGGGTCACAACACTAACCCAGCAACCCTGACATCGAATCCAAGATGGCGGAAAACATAAATACATCGAATATTGCTTACATTACAATATTTTCATTCGCGTAGGTTGTGATAAATTCTTAAAGCACAATATATGTTTTTAAATTCCTTTAGAATAGCTACGTTTCAATTGACGTGGGTAATCTATGTTTTCACTGAGTCACGGGTACGGTAAACAAACTTCTGATCTAGTTACGGGGGAAGTTGGGATTGCAGGCAGGTAATTGAGTTGTTAAAGTATTTTTACGGCTTGCAACTCCGAGCATCACGGAATGTGTTTGGTGTGGGTGCACTGGTCGTAATTCAAATAAAAAAATAATTATATTAGGTGGGGACTATCAAAATCGGTTTATAAACGAAGAATTTATGCCAGATAGAGATTTAAAAAAATAATATACTTAGACTAATTATTGAGAACCTTCAACTTTTTAAGCCGGTTAAAAACTAATCAGATGATTTTTTGAGAAATCTGAGATTAAGACAATTCGTTATTTTCGTAACAAAATTGAGTTTATTTAGCTACCAGATTTTTTTTCTTTTTTACTTCATGTCAGAATGCCTTTCACTTGACATTATAAAAACTAAAAAAAAATATTTGTACCTTTTCAAATCTTATAGAGTAATAAATATTCTTACAACGTTCCTATTTTGAACGTCAACCCTACTGATTTTTTATTGGTGCCACGAATCGCTCAGCAGAGTCAATTCAATGTAGATACAGGTATCATTTACCACTTTATCTGTTGTATGTTAATCAAAGTCGTCCGAAACTTCCTCTGATGTGGGCCTTTAAAAAAACTGACGTGGGAATGAAGTTCTGAAAAAATCGCACGCTTTTGTGAATGTTGGCGTGGCTGAGAAATATAAAGAAATGTTTACAAAAAAAAAACAACAGACTTCTAAAAAAAAACACTAAGTACTAACTTTAATTTCTGAAGTCGAGTCGGTGTCTTTGGTTTTTGTTTACAAAATAAAACAAACGACTTCCAAAAAAAAAACACTAAATACTAACTTTAATTTCTGAAGTCGAGTCGATGTCTTTGGTTTTTGTTTACAAAAAAAAACAACCGACTTCCAAAAAAAAACACTAAATACTTACTAACTTTAATTTCGGAAGTCGAGTCGGTGTCTTTGGTTTTTGTTTACAAAAAAAACAACCGACTTCCAAAAAAAAACACTAAATACTAACTTTAATTTCGGAAGTCGAGTCGGTGTCTTTGGTTTTCGTTGGGTCTTTATTTAGCTTCAATAATACTTATTTTTTCCACTTAGCTTATCTGGATGATGTAATGATAAGTTGTGTTATTTACATAGCAGGTCACAACTAAAAAGTGAAAAATAAAAACTTTCTACAAAAAAAAACCGGCTTCCGAAATAACACTACAAAATGAACGCCCAACGTATTAGTTTGAAAGCGCTCACTTTTTTACAAAAATAAAAACCGACTTACAAAATAAAATATCAAAGTGAGCGCTTTCCAACGAACAGCATTTAATTTTTATTTACATAGATTTTGCTCGTCCTCGACAATACATTTCCTCACGTGGAGTTAATTTTCCACTCAGTGGTGTTACTCAAATCCTTGAACTGTAAAACGATATCAAAAATATTTTTCTAATAAAAAGCCCACGCTTCAAAAGCCACGTGTGTTATCAGCACGTGATTTTACCAGATTTATCGGAATAATATAAATTGTATGAAAATATTGTGACAGCTTTACTAGATTCATATACTATTTTAACTTTCGAATTTTACAGTTGAAGTGGGTTGATAATCAATGTGTATTCTATAAAATATAAACAGATATCAAGAAGTGTTGAAAAGAGAAATGTTATACAATTCGTGTGTGTGTGTGTCCATTGGATTTATTTTCATAAGTGTGCAAGTGTACAACACTCACACACGCACGTGTGTGAGTGTTTGTGTGTGTGCAATTGGCAATCAAAGTAGTTCAAGGTTTTGAAGAGCATGAAATTCAGAAACGGTGCACTACTTCGGTGTGCTCTATTCAAATTATTGTATGCCAGCAACATACCTTCGTATATTAACAGTTATATACACATGTCATGTTGTAACTACTAAACTAATTGAACTACGAATAGGCTTTGTTATTTGTAAAATTAAATTAATTAAGCCTCATCTCTGAATTTGAATGTACACTATTATTAACCAGTAGAGCAGTGCTAACGGCCGTGACTTACGAGTTGTAGGTCGTAGAATCGAACAGACAGGCGCTTTACTTTGTGTAAATTATTTCATCACCACTGCTCTCAAAACAAATTCTGCCTAGCCTTTTCCCAACTATGTTGGGGTCGGCTTCCAGTCTAACCGGATGCAGCTGGATTCCAGTATTTCACATGAAGCGACTGCCTATTTGACAAGACTGGTTGTCAGACTTCCAGGCTTCTGACGACCCGTAACGACTGTCAAAGATCCACAAATGCCAGCCGGGATCAACGGCTTAAGGGCGCACCCTACCTCAGATTTTATTCCGCTCGCACCATACTACTCGCGACCTGAGTGAGAACGAAACGGAGTGGGGCCCTAGCGGCTCTAAAGCGTCGAAAAGTTTAGGTAATTGCTTTTTACGGTGAAAATAATGGTAATTTAAAAAAAATGACACACATAAGACCTGCTTTATAGTTAGTTCAGTTATCATGCAAAGTTTCATGATCCAATTTGAAGTATTTTTTGAATACCAGCTGTTTATAATTCTGTGCAGAGGTAACTTTGAAATTTTTTTCTGTCAAGAAAATTTTATGTAATCGTGTTTTCGCCTCACATAAGACCTAGCATCAATCCTCAACTTTAACATAATATATTTATTTCAAAATTAATGCTGCAGTATTTTCGGCATAACAGAGGATCATGCTAAGCAATTTGTGATTCGAGTGCGCCCTTAACGTGCCTTCCGAGGCACGGAGGAGTGTCGGTATGTAAAGATGGTCACCCGTTCATGGACCAACCCCGGCAACCGTAGCTTAACCTGTTGGATCGACCCTTACAGCTGTTATTACTTAGCCGCGAGCTCTTCAACCACCACTCCTCTCAAAACGGTGACGAAAAACATCGTGAGGATGCCGGGCATACCCTAGAATCAAAAATTCAAAGACATCTATTAACCGTCACTGAGCCCGCCTGGTGGATTACAGGTCCACTCCCTCTCATTGAGAGGAGGTCTGCGTCCCAGCAATGGAAACATTATAGGCTGATTATGCTATTATATCTTTGAAGCCTGAAAGACCCATGCTGCCTGCATCCAGCGGATTCCTGCGACCTTCAGTATAGGTAGTCGTTTCACCTTGTGGGTGGCCAGTACGTTGTACCTTGTGGTACACGATTGCCATTCGAGAATCGGCACCAATGTGCCCACAGCTCTTCTACCGCTAGTTCTGTGGCAATCCTTGGTGCAAGGTCATGTCCAGCAGTGGCCGTTTTTTGTCTGAAAACTGAAAAATTATGAAGCACGAAGCCCTAAGGCCCTACCCTACTTCAAATTGCGTGGCATGATACTCCGTTATGCCGAAAATACTGCAGCATTGATTTTGGAATACATATAAATGTTAAAGTTGAGGATTGATGCTAGGTCCTCTGTTTGGCGAAAACACGATTACATAAAATTTTCTCTATAGAAAAAAAATCCAAAGTTACCTATAAACCGCTGGTAGTCAAAAATTATTCAAATTAGATAATGAAACTTTGCATATTAGCTGAACTAACAATAAAGCAAGTCTTGTGTTTTTGTAATTATCATTATTTTCACCGTAACAAGCAATTACTTAAACTATTCAAGGCTTGAGAGTCGCCAGTACCCCACCTCGTCTCGCTCTCACTCAGACCGTAGAGTAGGCCCTTTCTTATGCCGTCATCCGACGGTGCGCCATATTGCGGAGGGACACAGACAAGCCCGCACGACGCACCGTGGGAAGGTGTACGTGCGGGGTATCGCAGACATCGGAAGTTCCTCGGTGCGCGGTGCGTGGAGGTCTGTGGTCGTCTGCCGTGCGTGTTCGTCTGCAAAATCGCGGATCGTCGGATCTCCGCCTTGGAGCCATAATGCTCCTGCTAGAGTTAAAAGGCGAATGCACCTTATACCGAAATGCCACAATCCGCGATTTTGCGGCCGGACACCGACGATCCCGGACAACGGACCATGGGAAGATGTACGTGTGGGGTATCGCAGACATCGGAAGTTTGCGGTGGGTGGCGGTCTGTGATCGTTTGCCGTGCGTGTCCGTCTGCAATATTGCCGATCGTCGGATCGTCCACCATTACATCGCAAAAAGCCCTAGGCACAACTGTAGAGCTTAGTGAACAAAATAAATGGTAACGTTGATATTGCGTGGATTAATTGAAGCCAAACAACCCTTGAGCCGGTTGTTGATTATTGTACTTGACACAAAAATACATAATATTATTCATTTCAACGATTTGGGATCATTTATCAAAATTGGCCCAAGCATACACGGAAAAATAATGATACTTAATCGCCTTATTTTTCAATGTTATGATAGTGATAATTCAGAAAATATAAAGCTAGTACTATATTAAACTCTCTTCATCGGCACGTGTAATTTTCTTCCTTTTTTTCTTTATTACACCAGTTGTGCTTCTGCTCGCGATTTCCTTTGCATGAAATTGGATCATTCCGTTTATCCACGGGTTGGATAAACGGCGTGTGTGAACGGAAAAGTGGGATTTTGGGGTGGAAATACGGAATAACCCGTGAAATTCCATGTTTTAACTTCATACCAAATAAAAAATCAAGAAAAAGCGCTGCCAACAGTGAGGTGAGCGCGGTTTCGTAAACATGTGCGCACTTAGTGAGGTGTAGTTTCATTGTAAATGTGTGCGTGTGAGCGTGTATGCACAGAGCGGAGGTGTACTTTTGACATGCTTCACTGTATTGTTGGCAACGCTCCGTCTTGGTTTTTCATTTGGTCCGAGCTTTAAACATAAAATATATTCTACTAGTTTTTGCCCGGGGCTTCGTCCGCGTGGAGGTCGGAAATTATCCGTTACGCTTTCACGCTAAAACGGCTGAACGGATTTAGATAAAATTTGGCACAGGGGTAGACCTGACCTGGAATAGGACATAGGATACTTTTTATCCCGATATTCCCAAGGGATCGAGACTTACGCTGGTGATATCGCGGGGTGCAGCTAGTATTATTATATTTGTAATCAAGTTCTCAAAATCGGCTATAACGATTTCGATGAAACTTGCACTAAACGGTAAACGGTTCACGGGAGCGGAAAATCGATCTAGCTAGGTCTCATATCTGGGAAAATTCGTTTTTTATATTTTGACAGCTTCGGGAATGTGATACAACATTGGTAAATGGTATACCTGAACGAAAACTTTATCTATCTTCACTCGAGCAGAGCTCAGTCGACCAGGTACATTTTAATAACCAATGTTTATGAATATCTTTTAGTCGCCGGATAGGTACTGATATAAAAGGAAGTTACGCAACACATACGTATTTTTCTCGTTTCTCGATCCGATTAAACAGAACTATCAGTATCCTGTTATATTGTTCAACAAAATCAAAAATTCTTTAAGGTATCGGATGTTTTATTTGTTAATATTACCATGTAGGTTTTTTACAACCGGTGCCACTGTTTTGACGAATGGAAACAACAATTGACAAACGGCTGATATTTTTGTTTTCTTTTTTCACACATATAAATTATATTTTTTTAAATATAAGAATTAAAAAATATACAGTATGTTAACTAACAAAGGGCGTTCCCGTTTACCTGCAATAGTATAGCGTGTATATATGCAGAAAAACATATTACAAATCAAAAAAAAAAAAAAAAAAATATTTGTGTCTTGAAATGTTCGCATAACGATTAAATGTAAACGTAAAAGAAACACTCTGTACACGCACACTTGTATTTCAACGTAGAAAAACAAGTGTGACAAGTGGGCGTGTACAGAAAGTTTATTTTCCGTAACTATTTAATATTTTTTGTGAATATTTTATTATACAAAAACAAAAAAAAAACTTTTTTTTTTTTAATGGTAATATTTTTTTTAGCATGTATAAACGCTATACTATTGCAAGTTAACGGGAACGCCCTTTGTTAATTAATATACTGTATAAAACATTTAAAAATATAAAAACATGTTTTCTTTATTATTATTCGAAATTTTTGTTTTTGGTTTTGAAAGTTTTTCTAAATAAAATGAATCTATAACAATTTTTTTCCTCGGAAGAAGATCCTAACATCTGCCCGAAAACAAACAATCAATCTGCCTAGCCTTTTCCCAACTGTGTTGGGGTCGACTTCCAGTCTAACCGGATACAGCTGAATACCAGTATTTTACATGGAGCCTCTGCCTCCACAGCTCAGTAACAGGGTAGATAACACGATACCCCTTGGTAAGACTGGCTGTCAGACTTTCGGGCTTCTGACGACCCGTAATGACTGTCAAAGATCCACGAATGACAGCCCCGGGGCGTTCCGAGGCACGGAAGAATCTTGGTATCTCGGTATGTAAAGATGGTCATCCATCCACGGACCACGCCCGACAAGCTTAGCTTAACCTAATGGATCAACCCCGGCTGTTATCACTTAGCCACGAGCTCCTCCGAAAACAAACATTTTACATAAATATCTTTCAAAATTGTTAATTATAACTGGTTGCATTGATTGGGTACCTACCTACCGTTAGTCAGTGTGGTATTTTGATAGTACCCAGATTGTAATTTGCGTGTATTTTGCACGCCCAAGTGACGGCAGGGCATGGAGAACATTATCAAAACATGTTTAACATCTAAGGCACTCATGTTGGCGAAAAATAAATAATTTGATTTGATTTGAAATTCAAATTTGTTGGAACTTCGTTCCGGAACATTCGATACTTACATGTTTCAGGAAGCGTTCCTTAGATAGCAGTTGGTTGGGTTTTATTTGGGACTTCGCCGAAATAGATTTCCTGATTCTGCGACATCTATTAACGGTAGATAGGTACGGCACGTGCTTTGACTTAGGTATGTTCCCGTCTCTATCTCGCACTTGTAGTTTGTCAATTGTGCGACGATGACAGGAATACAACCTCAAATTGCAGCATGATCCTCCGTTATGTCGAAAATAATGCAGCAATAATTTTGAAATAAATATAATTAAGTATGTTAAAGATGAGGATTGACGAAAAAACCAACAAATTCCAAAGTTACCTCTAAACCGAACTATAAACCGCTGGTATTAAAAAAATACTCCAAATTAGACCATAAAACTTTGCATAATAACTGAACAAACTTAAAGCAGGTCTAATATATTTTTTTAACCGTAAAAAGCAATTACCTAAACTATTCGAGCCTTGGAGCCGCCAGCACCCCACTCCGTATCACTCTCACTCAGTTCGCGAGAAGTATGGTGCGAGCGAGATAAAAAGTGAATTTGAGCTAAGGACGTATAGGCTCTAAGCTACAGTTTCCTAGAAGACCGGTGGCCATCACATAATGACGCTTTGACTTTGCGGTGTCAAAAAAGGCAAACTTACTTTCATTAAGGTTGATGCGCTAGGGTAGCCCCCGAAAGTCAAATTTTCTTACGTTTTTTGCAATTTGCAGGTCAGTATCAGGTTGTATGTTGATCTAAATATTAATAGCGCTCATAAAAAATATGAATTTACAGAATTATAAACATTAGAATCAGCAATACAACTCTCTAAGTTCATGAAAGTGCCAAATGTCATGATTTCATGAAATAGTCATTCAATACAATTTCATGAGCTTAGAGAGTTGTATTGCTGATTTTAATGTTTATAATTATGTAAACCCATATTTGTTACGAGCGCTAATAATATTTAGATCAACATACAACCTGATACTGACCTGCAAATTGCAAAAAACGTAAGAAAATTTGAATTTCGCGGGCCACCCTAGCGCATCCCCCTTAATAACGTTCAGTGACGTCCTTCGCTGGTAAATTGCAGACGTTATGTGGCGGCCATCGCTCTTCTAGGAAACTGTAGCTTTAGCCTCAGAACATAGACCTCTCGTCCGTTGGAACACTTTGACCTTGAGATAGGGTTGCCATCTCTAAAATCTGCCTGGGGGCTTAAAACAGTCCCTTTGGCAGAATCGTAAGAGGAAAATATTATGAATCATCGTAAAATGTCACAAACTAACAATTCAGAATAATGATCTGCGTGCGATTCATATTACGAAATAATTCATCTGTTTGACAGTTTTCTATGGAGATTCGTAAAATGGTCCACACATTATGAATTGCTTTTATGTCAAATTAGAGGAATTGCTAATGACAGCTGGAAATTCAGGAAATGAATTGCTTTTAGAGCAATTGTTAATGTGTCCGTTTTAGGCTCTAAAGGCGAAAATTATGAAAACCCCGATTAATATTATTTATAATTATTGAGGTTATTAAATTCGTGCGAATCACCAATAAACCGAGCTTTTGAGGCTTGTGGGATGATTCGCACGAATTTAATAGCTCAGTAAAGGCTTTTACATACTGGCGCCATTCGCCGCGCGACGCGAATTTTAACAAAACAATTGCTGAGAAAACTTCACGGCGAACAATGCGGCGGCGTCGCGTCGCGCGGCAAATCGCGCCAGTATGTAAGAGCCTTAACTTGCAATGAGCTTCTAAACAAAGATTATGTTACAATCAATGACGTATTATTATATAGACACGTCATAAACCAACATCACGGCGCTTAAAAACGGCAAAAATACTAGATAGCTACTACGTTTTTGTCTTTAACTTTTGGAGTATAATTTGTACATCGTCTGAAAACACACGACGGCATGTTTTTTTTATATTTTGCACAGGTTTACACACACAATATAAATTAAAAACAAACGTAGTGTCGCGCGACAGGTTGGTGCGTAACTAAGCGCGATGTGGCCAATTGGCTTCATTTCATGTTGTCATTTTAGAGTGTGGACAACGTATCTATAGTTTTATATATCATTGGTTACAATCAAGTAAAGTTCTACAATACAAATTATACTTAGGTAAACTTGGTAATACAAAACTTTGAAATCTGAGCTCGAAATACAAGTGAAAGTTTCAAAATCGTACTATGTACTTACCCAATATTAATCCATTTTAGAATAGAGTTTCTATTACCAGTTAATTAATATACTCGCACTACTTAAGCCAATAGTTGGTGGCTACGTAATAACAGCCGCACGGGTCGATCCATCATATTAAGCTACGCTTGCGGGGGTTGATCCGTAGATAGGTTACCATCTTTACATACCGAGACTCCTCCGTGCCTCGGAAAGCACGTTAAGCTGTTGGTCCCGGCTGCCATCCGTGGATCTTTGACAGTTGTTACGGCTCGTCAGAAGCCCGAAAGTCTGACAACCAGTCTTACCAAGGGGTATCGTATTTCCCAGTTACTGGGTTGTGGAGGTCAGATAGGCGGTCGCTCCATGTAAAATACTGGTATTCAGCTGGATCCGGTTAGACTGGAAGCCGACCCCAACATAGTTGGGAAAAGGCTAAGCAGATTGACTTCTTAAGAAAATACATCCATTATTAGGGTTCCTTTCCTTACCTAAAGGTTACCAACGGAACCCTATTATAAAAGGTCAAAATACAAGAAAGCCTTTAACTTTTTGGGCTATCATAATATAATTATCATATCCATACTAATATTATAGATTCGAAAGTAACTCTGTCTGTCTGTATGTTACCTTTTCACGCCAAAACCACTGAACGGATTTCGATAAAATTTGGCAAAGAGATTGATGGCATCCCGGGGAAGGACATAGGCTACTTTTTATCGACATACCACGCGGGAGAAGCCGCGGGCGGAAGCTAGTCATATCATATACAACCTTATTTTTTGTTTGTGCTAAACCCGAAAAGGGATCATTGTACTCATCTTTTTGAACAGCTGATTTCTTTTTGGAGATTTCAAGGTTGGTCCCAATGAAAAAGTTGTTCAAAATGATGAGTACAATGACCCCTTTTCGGGTTTAGCATAAACAAAAAATCGCAATTAAATGAAAGAAAATTTAAAACTCATATTAAAAGTGCACTTTGTAAACAAGCATATTACAAATTAGAGGATTATATCCAAGATAAGAATGCTTGGAAACATGCTGGTCTTGCTCCATAGGACAAATTCGAGTCTGGACAAAATCAAACTGGTTGCTAATCTAATTGTATAATTTAATATTTGTATATCATAGATTTTTTACATTTTATGATTATTACACTCACACACTGTCCTATTAGTATTACTTGTAAGTTTGTAGGAATATTGTGATATCGTATACTTTTACAATGTTTGTAAATATGTGAGCACCATGTATCTATCACATACTTAATTAATTTATTTGTCATTGCTCCATTTTTAATTCTTTTTTTTTTACCTATTGTGGTACAGTAATCTATTCTCGGTGCATCGTCTTCAAATGAAATTATATAATTGATGTATACCAAATATTGTAAAACATTTTTTTTTTTTAAAGAGTAACGTTGGAGTTTCTTGCCCATTCTTCTCCGTACGAAAACTACCTTTTGGAAGGGGCAACTAGAATCAATTCTATTTCTATGTATTTGACGTTCAAAAGTGCCTTTAATGTGCCTAGTTGAAATAAATTATTTGACTTTGACTTTGACAAAAAATAATGTTGTATATGATACGTACCTTAGTCACCTTACTTTTACAGACTTCCAAAAAAAGAAAGAGGTTTCATGTTCGTCATGTTTGTCTATTAATATTTTCGTCAATAAGGACCGATTCTGAAAATTCTTTTTTCATTTGGTAGAGAAACTTTTCTAAGGTATATCTTAAGTTAACTTCAATAATACATATTTTTCCCCCATAAGTGGATGATATTTCAATAATTTCCTGTCACAGGGGCCTATTTAATAAAGGTATTCGAATTTGTGTGGGGTAGGTACTACAACAAGTCGTTAGCAAAAAAAGAAAATTCAAAACCAAAGAATGAAACTGAAATTGTCACAAAGCAGACAGCATCAAAATATAATATTTTAAACTAGCAGCGCCCCATTGTTTCACCCGCATAAGTCTCGATCCCATGGGAATATAGGGATAAAAAGTATTTTATATGTTAATCCAGGATAAAATCTATCTGTGTGTACGTTCAGAAGTTTTTGCGTGAAAGAGTAACAAACACCCATCCATCCATCATCACAAACCCTCACATTTATAATATACTAGCTGCGCCCCATGGTTTCACCCGCGTAAGTCTCAATCCCGTGGGAATATCGGGATAAAAAGTATCCTATGTCCTATTCCAGGTCATGGTCTACCCCTGTGCCAAATTTCATCTAAATCCGTTCAGCCGTTTTAGCGTGAAAGCGTAACAAACAAATAAACTCACTTTCGCATTTATAATATTAGTTAGGATAAGTAAAATAAGTAATAAGTATAAGTATATACGACTTTCGGTGAAAACCAGTGCAGCAGGCGTAGCATGGCGCTTTCTATCTCTACGAAGAATAGACATAGCTTTTTCTATACAAAGTGACAGTTCGTTTCTTCATTTTTGACATCCACCGTAGAAATCTTTCTACAATCTGTCATTTTGTCTTTCATTTCTAACGATCCTTGTCTAGGTCTTTTTATATGTAGACTATTTTGGAAGAATGTTTTCTATCCTTACTGTCAAAATCACACTGACAACCGATAAATCCTATGATAAAACAAAGAATTCTGAGTCGAATTATGTAAAAGAGTGAATTTCGTAAAAAGTGCAGTTGACTCTTTCTATTTTGTTGCCGTCTCGTACTGTCTACTGTCTACAGGAAACGTCATTTTTGTCTACTCTTCCGTCGACAAAACGGTGCTCATGCTACGCCTGCTGGGGCTCTGTCTTGCATAGGGTCGCAGCATTATGCTGAGCGAAAGCCCTTTTGTGTGGATGTGACGCATGATTCCCCCAACCTTTTCTTATTTTTTCTTTGTGTTTTTTTTTTATTTTTTGCGTCATGTTTACCGCAAGTAAACGTATTTTCTTTCTTTCTTTCTATAAAAGTATATAAGTAAGGATTAAGTACAATTTTATCTGTTTCCTCACAAGACACTTTCCAAGTAAAGGGTGATTTCAAAGAAGTCATCCTTTCTTTTTATTACACACTGCCGTTATAAATCTCCGTTGTGGATCACTTAGCTCTGTAATGAAAGGTTCCAACGATGTAGAAAATTACCGACCGGCCGCATTTGAGTGCTACCACGCAACAAGAAAACTGTAGACACAGAGCACATAATGTGTAGACGAACTCATGTATTTAGTTATATAGATAAAACGTTTATTTGGTGCACACAAAAGACATTGCACAACATACAAAATCACGGTTAAATAATAACTAATTACATATATGAATAGCTACAACGTGACAATACAGGGTGTTAGGGTAAACACCGTTATCCTTGCAACCAGTGGTTTGGTTTCATTTATAAAACGTAAAACCAATGGAAAATTACAACTTTTTTTTTTAATTTTTAAAAATCTACATTTTACCACAAGAGACGCAAGTTCGTTGCCCTATGCGCTAGGGCAACGAACTTGCGTCTCAACACGAGCAGGGGGTGCGGGATGTGACCTGAACGGCCGCGAGCGCGACCCCTCCCTCAGTCAGTCAGCTGTTTCGCTAGCGAGCACGGTGTCGGATAGAAACCTTTTTAAATCTTTTAATGAAAACAACGTTTTTTTTTTTGTTGTGTTGGGCGGTCATTTATTTTTATATTTAAGTCAACTACCCATGGTTTTAATGACAAGAGTGTTTACCCTTACACCCTGTATACAAAAAAAAACAATAAAAGTAAACAAGATACTGTGATGACAATATTTATCTTTGTATCTAAACTAGCAACCCGCCTCTGCTTCGCATGGATGCTGGCGACATGTGAAAACATCGAGATATCACTGCTAAACCCAAAAAAATCGCAACCATGACAAGCCACAAACAATAAGCGCCTTGCCATGATTGGCTTGCTCAGACCGATAATAAGGCTAAACGTATGCAGGTGACACAGGTCTACGCAGCGCAGGGCAGAGCAGATTTTGTATTGCATGAACATACTGACAGCTGATCGTCACTTGTTTTTGAGACGCTAGTAACGCAGCACAGCACGCGTCATCGCGCAGAAATCTGTGCCAGCTCTACAACCAGACGCAGGACACGACATGTCTGCGTCGCACGTTCCTGCGCTGCAGCAGTCAGTACGTTCATGCATTACAAAGTTTGCTCTGCCCTGCGCTGCGTGAACCTGCGTCTCAGTGTATGCTTAGCCTTAGAATTATTTTATCTGTTAGTAGTTTCAAAATGTTGAATCGTTACATTCACCCCACGTCAAAAGATTGTCGCGTTTCTGTTTCGTTTTGACACCTCTGACACACTCGATGTCGCACATGCTATGGAAACGCCATTACACGGGATGCATTAGTTCTCTCTTCTCAGTACTGACACTTTTCGCACTACATCAAGTACACTGAGGGCAAATGAATCTTGGTTTAGTCTTTGTTTACAGTGCGTTCGGGGCAGAATTTACTCCTATATTGGCACGTGCCGTTTATGTACTGGGATGAGTTTTTCGATGAAACCAGATACACTTGTCTAGATAGATGTAAGCACGTTAATGGAATTTGCACGGAACACCCACCTTGTCCTCATTATCAATCACTACCTTCCGCCCACGTGGTATGTCGATAAAAAGTAGCCTATGTTCTTCCCCGGGACGCCATCTATCTCCTTGCCAAATTTTATCGAAATCCGTTCAGTGGTTTAGGCGTGAAAAGGTAACATATGTACAGACAGACAGAGTTACTTCCGAATTTATAATATGGTGTGGTGCAGTGGTGATGTAATAAATTATATAAAGTAAAGCGCCTGTCTATGTTCGAACCTACGACCTACGAATTCGTAAGCCGCGACTGTTATCACTGGGCCAACGCACTGCGCTCTTGGTACTGCATGCGTTATTTTATTTGTATTATATTTGTTTTGTTTAAGTTGTAAGTTATTTCTAACTTATTTTTTGTTTAATACTTACAAATTAAAACAATGTTTTAAAATATCCAAGGAGGCACTTACCCGTGACGGCGACTTAACTGATCGCGCGAGTACGTCGTAATAATTATGTTTATACGAGCGCGAAGTTAGCGTGTTCTCGCGATGATCGCGTATTCGCGCGACGACTTCTCGCTCGCTCAGAGGCCCTAGACAAAGTGACATTCTATCAGCGATAACGATGATGGAAAACGCAAAAATGTATAGGACTGACATTAGCTATCGAAAAGCTTATGTCAATCTTGTTGAAAGTCGTTGTAGAAATACGAAACGCTTTCGAAGCGATTGTCACTTGTCTAGGCCCTCAGATCGCTTTAGGTTTAGGACTAGGGCATAAATCTCGGAATCTCGGAATATCGCAATATCGGAATCTCGGAACGTTAGTTCCGATATTACAATTCCGATACTGAGTGATCCAATATCGGAATATCAATATCGGTTTTTTTTTCTATATTTTGAGTTTTAAACTAAACTTATATTTTAGATCCTTGTGTAGCGCCGAGCGCGAAAGCGCGCTACCGTATTCCCGTTGCCAGCTCGCTAAGCATGCGATAGAAGAACAATAATAGTGTTATCTGTCTCAATCGGCACGGTCAATTCGGATTTTCCATCTGGAATTTCTCAGTAGCAGTTTAGAGTCTGGATTACAGCCCGATTGATGGCAATAGGAACTGGAGCAAAACTGGTGAAATGTGGGTGTACCTACTATAGCCTAACACTTTGAAGAATACACGCATGATGTTATGTACCAAAAAGTAACTGAATATGTGTGAGAATAGGCAATAATATTGAAGGATGATCATAAAATGGCACGTTAAGCAGTTGGTACCGGCTGTCATTCATAGTAGAGATGGGTTTTAACAGGTTAAACACGATATCTGATATCACTGTTACTGTTACAAAAAAATAACAGATCCAAATATCTGTTATTTAATAACAGCCTGTTATTTTTGTACGGACGATAAATACGTATTGAAATTTCAATTGAATACCTGCTTTATTTTTTTTGGTTTAAAGTCGGAAATCGTATCGGAAGTTTTAACAGTAACAGCCGTGGTAACAGTCTCGAGGATCTGTTATTTTAAGTAACAGTTATGTTTTATTGTTAGGAACAATTGTTATTTGTTATTTTAATATCTGATATGTCTATCTGTTACGATAAAGACGCATTCCTAATTCTTAGATCTTTGCCAGTCGTTACGGGTAGTCAGAAGTCCAGAAGTCTCAACCAGTCATTGCAAGTTCCTTGGTTGTGGAAATCAGCTATGCAGTCGCTATATGTAAATAAATGTAATACTGATATTCAGCTGTATCTGGTTAGACTGAAAGCCGACCTCAACATAGTTGTGAAAAAGCTAGATTGATTGAAATAACAAAAGTTACAAATTAAGTGCATGATAAAATGGGCAGTATATTTATAATATTGAAAGGTTATCATAAAATAGTAAATACAGTAATTACAGCGGGCATACTTATAACAAAACAACTAATGTTTCAACTAACTTAAATAATACGATTTAAAAATGTTTTTTATTGCACTCAAGCCAATTTGTGCAATTAAAAAAAAAAAACGAAATTCCGATATTAATATCGGAATTCCGATATTGAGATCTAATATCGGAAATCAGTATCGGAATTGAAAACCTTCCGATATTACATGCCCTATTTACGACCCAGATTTAGGCATAAAAGTGCCTACACTTTCGCATCGCTTAAATTAAATTGTCGTAGGTAAATAAACAAGGTAACCGACATAGCCCGAAGAATTTGGGCAGTGGGCAGTGCACATTGGTCGTAGAAGAGACTGGCTCGCAGACGGACTGGCCGATCAGGCCGAAGGTTCTGGAGTGGTGACCGCGTACCGGAAGACGTAGCGTTAAGGCTCTTACATACTGGCGCGATTCGCCGCGCGACGCGAATTTTTACAAAACAATTTCTGAGAAAACTTCACGGCGAACAATGCGGCGGTTTCGCGTCGCGCAACGAATCGCCCCAGTATGTAAGCCTTTAGAAGGCCTCCCGCAAGGTGGATCAACGACCTAGTAAAGGCCGCAGGAATCCGCTGGATGCTAGAAGCACAGAACCAGTCGATTGGCGGTGCTTAGGGGAGGCCTATGTCCAGCAGTGGACGACTTTTGGCTAAAATGATGACGATGATACTCAACAGAACAGATGTTTGTCTTTCTTTTTTTATATAAACAAGTTTAAAATTAAACAGAACTTGTTTATTTATCTCCTAATTCAGTTGGCTTCAATAAAACTTTTTGTGCCTGCAAAGAGCTTGATAAAAAGTTTCTAGGATTTATTTCAAACCTACAGCTTACTTAGAGGAATTTAGAAGAAAATAAAGTAATTACCCAACTGTTATAAGATTAGATTAGTTAGTCAATAGTTAAAAACGAAACAGCAGAATTATATGCGAAGTGTCTGATCACTAATGAGGAAGTATTATAATTCCACTTCATAAGTGGAATTATATCTATTAGTTAATTCTTGAGGGGCTGGTAGCCAAGCAATAACAGTCGCACGGACGATCCAAGGTTAAGTTTCTATGTCAAATCGTACATTTGAACTTTTAAAGGCACCTTTTAATATCAAACTTTACAAGTAAAAAGAAGAATTAAATCTAGTTGCCCGTTATAAGGGTACTTTACGAATTATAACTTTATTATTTAGTCAGAATTAAATATTTATTTGAATTTTTTACTTTTTTCACGTAAGGGAGTGTTTAGCGTAAATAATCGTGACATAGTCGAATTATATTTGATTGAAAAAAAAAAAAAAAAAACATATGCCAGTTGATTCTTTGACATGGTCTCATTAATACCTGCTGGGTACGTTATGGGAAATTAGAAAAAAAACACGTTGCTTGTAGATCATAGATCTATGTGAAGACCATGTACTTACCTAGAATACAATTCCTATACTTTACCCCAGCCTCCGAGATCAAATAAACCATTTTTACTTCGTTCTACAACGAGTACCAAATGTATCTATACCAAATTACTGACGAGAAAAAAAATTGTCGGGACACCTTCAAGAATTGTTTGGTTAAAAGGTAACACTTCGCCTGGGGTATATAAATTTCGCCATTCCATTAAGCAGAAGGCACGACCTTGTTATTTCATAAATAAAGAAAAATAAGAAAGAAAGAAATAAAGAAAAATAAGAAAGAAAGAAAAAAAAAATGTTTATTCTGCACAAACAACACGCACACACAACAAAAAAAAAACAAATAAAAAATAATACAAAAGTAGCCAAAAGCCTCGTATGATGCGTCTTTGTAAAATGCGTATATTGGCATTGTAGCAGAAAAATACACCTTAAAAATATAAAAACCAGAAAACAATCATTAGAATGCCAAAAGGGCCTCAGCTCAGCATATTGTCAGATGGCAACACAAAGTGTGCCACCTGACGCTGATTTTCAGCTGCAACCCACTAGTGTCATACGCTAGAATAATAATATAATAAATTAAAAACTGATTTATAAGATAGAAGAAACAGTTTTTCGACAGTTGCAACGGCCTTTGTTCCGAGAAATCATGATACTCGTATATCCAACCGCCGCCCGCGCCGTGGGGAGACTTATAACATAATACCAGACGTTGCCGTATGCTCGGTTCATCCGAAAGGGTAATATCGCATTACGTACACAGTAGTGCGATAAACGTGTTGATAATTGAAATTTAATTTAATTTAAATTAAATAAAATTGCAAGTATCAACACGTGTTATCGCAATATATTGTTCTTTTTTTAAATTTCGCGCGTGTTTTCAGGATCAACTTTCGTTGGCCAGACTAGCTACATTATTTAAATAATGTTCGAATAGCTAGGTAATCATCTTTCTCCTGCCCTTATCCCAATATATTTGTAATCGGCGCAACAAGTCTTTTTCTCGCATGCTTCTCTAAAGTGGGTGATAAACGTGCGTACTTAAAGTACTCTACCTTACTCGGCTCGCCGTCGGTGACACACGTGAAGCTTTCTCAGAATTCTCGCGGCGATGACAGACGGGCGAGTAAGCTCGCCGAGCCTTAAGTACGCGTACTTGTTCGCACATCTATCACCCATTTAATAGTCATCATCTTGGTAATCACTTATAGAGTAGCTTTTCTCCGCTGCTTAGCCCGCGTGGATGTCGGATGCAAAGGGAACTGGGGGCCTAAACCGGCCACATTAGCAATTCCTATAAAAGCAGTTCATTTCCTGAATCCCAGCTGTCATTATCAATTCCTCAAAGGAGAATGCCAGGGCTTCCCACAAGACTCGGCCAGAACCGACAAAGATGAACTATATTTAAAAAAAAAGGAAAATAAATATAGAATTTGATAGTATAATTAGTTTTCTATTAGAAGCAAACCAAAAAAAGATATAGTATTTTTTTAAAGTTGACTACTTGACACTTCTAATTTTAACGATAAGTATCATGAAATAAACTATTAAATGAATTAATGACTTTTATCCTCAGTGTCAACAGCCAAGGTAGTCGTAAATGGTAGAAAAATCGGAGTCCAGTAACACAGCAATATAAAAACACAAAACTCAAAAAAATACGGAATCACTTCGTTACTCGTGACACCACGCGGAAGAAGTCAAACTTTTTGACAATGACAAATGCCAATTAAAGTTTAACATCAAGTGCTGCCAGCACTATAATTAATTTATTAGGAATAAACTATTCTAAACCGTATCGATAATCGAATTAAAATATTTTTAATTATTACATTAGGTACTATAAAATATAATAAACATCTTCAAAAATATAACTAAACGCTATTTATTAATATACTCGTAATTACGACTAACTATTATTTAAGCAATAAATTCACTTACGTATTGATATTATTGTAATCGATTCGCAAGTGCAATTTCGTATCGATATTGTTTTATTTTGGTATTGGCAACATTTCTAATTGAAATTGTAGCTATGGAATGTGTTGTTAAATTAAATAACTATTTAAAATGACTTTTTAACGTTGTGATTCTACAGGTTTTATTTATACAGGATGTAAGGTTAAACACTCTTGTCATTCAAACCATGGGTAGTTGACTTAAATATAAAAATAAATGACCAAACACAACAAAAAAAAAACTTTATTTTCATTAAAAGATTTTAAAAAGTTTCTATCTGACACCGTGCTTGCTAGCGAAACAGCTGACTGACTAAGGGAGGGATCGCGCTCGCTGCCGGTCAGGTCACATCCCGTACCCCCGTACGGGATGTGACCTGACCGGCAGCGAGCGCGATCCCTCCCTTAGTCAGTGTCCCGTGCCCGCGTTGAGACGCAAGTTCGTTGCCCTAGCGCATAGGGCAACGAACTTTCGTCTCTTGTGGTAAAATTTAGATCTAAAAAAATTAAAAAAAAAGTTGTAATTTTCCATTGATTTTACGTTCTATAAATGAAACCAAACCACTGGTTGCAAGGATAACGGTGTTTACCCTAACACCCTGTATTGTATAATTCTTACTGTTTTTTATTATGATTTATCATTATTATATAAATTCTGTCGGACGCTACATACAATTCGAGCCGATTCTTGGCATTGTCCTTTGACATATAAAAACAATTCATAATGTGTGGACCATTTTACGAATCTCCATAGATAACTGTCAAACAGATGAATTAGAAATAGAAATAATATTTATTTGCCTAAAACATGGAATATAATTTATTAAATTATTTCGTTATATGAATTACACGCGGATCATATTATGAATTGTGGTATGTGACATTTTAAGATGAGAACGCCCCTGATAGAAATCCGACGATTGACGAAACACGAAGTTTGCCGAGGGACATTAAGAAAATAGTGTTACTGTACCTAATGTCTCTTTATTTCATTGGGGCTAACGGAAATAGGTTCCAACATTTCAAACAAACTGAATTCTTCTTTGTTTGAAGACTTTATAATGTTTGAAGAGGTTTGATTGAAAGATTGACTGAAATGTTTTCCAATCGATGAAAGTGATTTCCGACTCAGTAGACGAAAGTTTACATTGCAGATATTAATAGATTTTCGGCTAGTCATCACTACATTATTATAAAACAAAGTGCCCCCCCACGCCGCGTCTGTCTGAACGTTACACTCAATAAAAAAAAAACACGTAAAAGTGAAAAACAACTTTAATTTCGGAAGTAAAGAGAACACTCTTTACTTCCGAAATTAAAGTTGTTTTTCACTTTTGGTCTTTGGTTTTAAATTTCCGTTTTTTGCCACCGACTTCCGAAATTAAAGTTTTTTTTTTGTGTTTTTTTTTGGAAGTCGGTTGTTTTTTTTGCAAAAAGTTTTTTACCCATAGGATAACAACATGTAAACAATTAATTGATTCATTTTAATCCTTGGGACCCTTAATATCAGACACTATTGCGACAAAAAAATCATACAATTGCACTCAACATTTAATGCTAAAATGTTACTCCAATTCTCAAACAAAGTCAAATAATGTGACTGCTCGAGTTAAAAACTTTCAGTTACTCTAAACTTGGAATAAAGTGCTAATTTAAGTCATGTTTATGAAAAAGTTTTACGTTGACACGCCAACTCTTATATAGAAAAGATTTTAATAAAACCGCGCGTTGCAAGGAATTAAAAAAAAAACAAGATAAATCTGAAACAATATTTTTAGGTAACTATAAATCTTTATTTCTGCGGACTTTCTACGGACTGAGTGATAAAAAATGAAGTACAAAGAGACTGAAAAGTTTTCAAATGAATATTCGTTCTTTTTTTTTTTTTCAATATTAAAGTTTGTTAGTAAAGCCGTTTGTTTAGAAATTTAAATATTTGTTTTAAATTTTTATTTATAGTGTGAGTGGCATTTATTTCAATTATTTCATTGATTCATCTTAAATATAATATACATCTAACAAGTTCTTATAAATAAGTTAGTAAAGTAAAAAAAATAATACTAAATAGCACTTACCGGTCTTAAAAATTCAGGAACAAACCACTTCACAACAAATAAAGTCACTTATTTAATATCAAACAAAATAATCAGTATAGTATAGTAATTTCTAAACTGTCACTTTCAAATTAACAGCTTATTCTTCTTTCGAATTTTCCCGCTCGACAATTTTTTTTTATCGCGCCCAGGCAACCGTTTCATTCAGCCGGCGATAGGGGACTGCCGAGAGTGAAATATAAAGCTCTCAATACACGGGAGCAATTGAAAACTGAAGGTGTTTTACGGGTTGTCGATTGCTGTGTAAATTTATGGTTTCTGTAGGCTGGACAATAAACCATTGTGTTTATAATAATTATATTTGTTTATAATAATTATAAACACAATCTGATGAAAATATTAAATAAAAAAATATTCTTTGTTTTCATTCCATGTGTCCTTTGTCAGCGTACGGGAGCCTTATTGTTTAAAATTCTGGCAATTTTTCGTTAGGCCTACATCCAGCAATGGACGTCTTGTAACATATAGATGAGGATGAATATTATCGCCATAATTTTAAATGAGGTACTATTTCATAAATAACAGATTATTTGTTTATTCGTTTTATTTTGTTAGATAAGTACCACATCTCTGGTTCTTTGTTGGCGGGAATATAAAATGAGTCGTTCAGAAACGCCGATGGATAAAATAAATCTTTTATATAAACATTAGAACGATTGTTCCATTAAAATACAATTATTCATATTTTAATCTAATCTCTATTACCAAGTTACTTAAAATAAAAACATACAAAGATATAACTACAGTTTCTAAATAAACCATTAGTATTCTAAAAGCTTTGATATGTAACTTCGAAAACACCGAATAAAAAAATTAGTACAAAAATCGAATCGAATATTGTCTATAGCTACTTTGAAATAATCGTTCTTTTATTTAAATTGCATTGCAATCAAAAACCATTCCTTTTTAATCTCACAGAAAAGGTTTTGATATTATTGTAACCAAACTTTTTTGTTGGCAGATGCTATGCCAATAATTAAACGGGTGTTTTGCGACGAATATTAAACTCCATTTGAGAATTACTTCGATTATTCCCGTTCGATTTTAAATTCGTTCAAAGACAGACTTTATTTGAACGGTATAAATTAATGTTATTACAAACAAAAGAAGTTCTAAGATTGTGGGGAAAAAAATCTGGATATTTTTTAATTAAAGAATTTTGTCACTATCTCAGATTATTTGGGAAAATAGGATTTTCTCATGGTTTGAAATGACAAATAAATAAATAAATAAAAAATTCTTCATAATCAAGCCATAATTTGTCTTAATCAAAAGAGCACGGGAGTAGTGAGACGTATACATACATTACACACTAGACTCAATAGGCCTTTTTTTTTTTTGGGTGTGAAATCATCAAATGACTTCTCCCGCTCTGGGTTGAGCGGAAGGGCGTGTCAGACTCTTACTGACTAAAACCCACCCGTGTTCCTGCAGTTGCCTGTTGCCAAGGGCCCGGTATCCCTTTCGGACTTTCCCGCAACCCTGGCAGGCATCGGTCCTATCGGACCCCGCCAATTGTGCTGACATCTCTTTGAGGCGCGCGTGGAACACAACACGCCGTCGACCCACTGGTCCTTATCGGACGGCGAGCTACCCATTGCTCGCCATCCGCAAGCCCGCGCCTATGGTGGCCGGGAATCCGCCTGGGATTCCCGACGCCCAGGGTGTCTCCAGCGGCGGCGGTTAGGGGCGTGAGGGCGCAGGCCTTGCCTCTCCCTCACGCGTTCCGCCTCCTCCTTCGCGAGCATCACAGCTTCGCAGAAGGAGGTGACCGCCTCCCAAGACTCTATAGGCCTACCGATTAACTGAGACCGTCCCTGAGGTCTAAAAACTCTAAAAAACTCTAAAATCTCAGCTCTGCTCAGCGCAGCTGCGAGCGGGAGGGGTTTTAGAGGTTTTAGGGTTTTTAGGGTTTTGTCGTGATCCGAGTTTTCGAATTCGAATTTTTAAAATTGACAAACATTCTATTTTTTTTATTATCCTTCCGACTGTCGAAAAGTTTTTTAAGATATATAACAATTAAAATTCTATTGTGTCTCGTTAATGACAGTTGAACTATTATATTCTTGCCATCGAGAGAAAGCGTTTTTGATACCTGTCAGTTGGACAAGATTAAGAACTATTAATGATATTCTTTTGTAGATAGATAGATAGATAGATAAAACATTTATTCGGTATAAACATAGAAGACACAACACAAAAGCATAGTTACATAAATTCAAGTTTTAAGACAAACAAAAAAAAAGAAAAAAACAAGTAAATACGAACATTAAAAACATACAAACAAAAAACGCAAAGAAAGTATTGTCTGTGGCAATCTTAAAACTACCTACATCCTTAAAATATTTTAGTTAGGCAAAACCCTTGTGTGGTGCGTGTCTCCCAGTTGCACCGAATGGGAGTCCAGCTCAGCATATGCCAGGCATTATACCTGACGCGCTTGTACTCTTGCGTTATTATTCTAAGGTAGGTAGTACTCAGTTAACAGAGGGCCAATTCTCTTACATAAAAAATGTTCACAATCAAGTCGCAATCTGTCAAACTTGTCAAAAATGTTGGTAAATTGATGGTTTTTTTGACAGATTGCGATTGCGATGCGAATATAAACGTTCTTAAAAATAAGGGATTTGCCCCGCTGGTATCAGGAACGCATTCTAGAAAGCGTATGCAGCTTTTTATTAAGAAAAAAAATAAACTATTCAATCTGAGGTTTAGTTTTTTTGTGAAATTCTGATTTCCAAAATTGACATAACATACCTACCTACGTACACTGTTTGTGAATTAATTTGTCGTTTGGAAATAAACGATCCAAATGGAATGATGTACTAACGATAACGACTACCCCTCAAGGTCATGGAGTAAATGGTCAGAACTCAATGGATCTAATCAATCATAATTTGACACACTGTGCGTCCGTTTATGACGTGTTTGGCTTTCATTGTTTATTTGACTTTTTGGTTTAGGTAAGTACCTATTAATTTCAGATTTCAATTTTCGGGGTGGCATTTTGTTTTTGTTTTTTCCGGAGTGGTCATATGGTATGTATTTGATTGATTGAGGCTCAAATGATGTTTTTATTGTTAGTTTGTGTCGTGTTAGGCTAAATATGAACAGCCGTTAAAATCGAGTCTGTTACTTACCTTACCTCGGTTTTTATTTATGTATTATTTTTTATGTTATAATCCCACTAGGGGATTTATATATTGTGTCTGTAGGCGTTTCCGTGGCATCACAGCGGGACCTATCAGAATACCAGCGCCGGAGTTTTTTTTTTTTTTAAATATCGCATCATTATGCTGAGCCTTTTTGGCCTCGCAGATCGTCTAAGTATTTTGTTAGTTTTAATTGTTATTTTATTTTAATTTTGTACTTACTTTATATTACTGCTTGTTTTTCCTGTGCCAATCCCTAATAAAATATTTTTCTTTCTTTCTTTCTTTGTTGCTTACCAACGAATGCTTAACTTTATTTAGGCTTTCTAAGGGCCTGCGCCCTCTGGCGGCATAGCAAGACATCCTTTCGCATCACAACATGCAAGCGTATTCTGACGGTAACGATGCCGCACATGCATGCCGTGACGTCCTTATGCATTGTTGTGTTGTGTGAACGCAGCCATAGCTTTAATCGGTTTGTGACACAACTGTCAGGATGACATAAGCCCCACCCTGTTGACACTAAGTGCTTGGCCAAACTACAAACGCGGGCGCAGGGCGGGCGTTCTCCTGCCAGGGTTGCGGTAAAGTCCTAAAGGGATACCGGGGCCCTTGGCAACAGGCAACTGAAGGAACACAGGTGGGTTTTAGTCAACCATAATTTCCGACCCTCAAAAAAAAAAAAAGGGCGGGCCTTCTCAAACATAATTATGAATTTCATTTGAGTGTCTATAGAAGACACACGGGGGCGGCGAGTGGCGCGGGCTCTTTTGCGCGGGGCGGCGGGCGCACGCCATAGCTCGTTCATATACAAGTGGCCGCAGTGAGTGCGCGGGCGGCAACCAACGATTCATGGACCAATCGACTGTTGGTAAACCGTTACAGTTTCAAGCGAGAATCCGCGCGGGAGCGGGGGATCTCAAACATTTTTTTTTTTTTATCTGTTCAGTAATTTTTGAGTTTATTCATTACAAACAAAAATACAAATCTTTTCTATTTATAATATTATTGTAAATAATGATTATTTAGACAACTTCTTTAATTTCATGACAATTACTCGATAAAATCTGGGTGATGAACCGGTGTCATCGAGTTAAAACGTCATTTGCTCCGGGTTAATCGGGTCTTATTACAATACGAGTTCTTAATTAACAAGCCCAAATCTTCGAGCCAATTAGTATAATTTTGAACTTTAGCGTCAGTTCACACCGCGACGTGAAGCGACGTGACCGTGGAGGTCCGATAGGCAGTCGCTCCATGTAAAATACTGGTATTCAGCTGCATCCGGTTAGACTGGAAGCCGACCTCGACATAGTTAGGAAAAGGCTAGGCAGATGATGATTTTTGCCACATTGTGACAGGGTAGAATGCGAACTTTCATAAAAATCCGGGATTTGCTCCTCTGATCTAAATTTTTTCGTAATGAGATGGAATATGTCCGTGTGTGACCACTAGCTAGCCAACCATACTGTTAAAAACTGGCCAAGTGCGTGTCGAACCACGCACAATGAAGAAATTCATCCCAAGAACAAACTTAACATTGTTTTTTTTTTTTTTTGACATTGTCGTTGAAAAATTTGATCTCCCATACGGAATATATGGGAGATTATTAGTATTGTAGTGTTAGATGTATCTTATTGTATAAGTCTATTGGGCATTCTGTCCCACCTGTCGCGCAGTCGAACTAGTTCGCCTACGCTCCGTTGTGACAGAATGCCCAATAGTATACAGGATGTAAGGGTAAACACTCTTGTCATTCAAACCATGGGTAGTTGAATTAAATATAATAAATGACCGAACACAACAAAAACAAAACGTTATTTTCATTAAAAGATTTTTAAAAGTTTCTATATGACACCGTGCTTGCTAGCGAAACAGCTGACTGACTAAGGGAGGGGTCGCGCTCGCTGCCGGTCAGGTCACATCCCGTACCGTTGAAACGCAAGTTCGTTGCCCTAGCGCATAGGGCAACGAACTTGCGTCTCTTGTGGTAAAATTTAGGTTTAAAAAAATTAAAAAATAAGTTGTAATTTTCCATTGACTTTACGTTCTATAAATGAAACCAAACCACTGGTTGCAAGGATAACGGTGTTTACCCTAACACCCTGTATGTCGGACAGTGGTATAGAATGCCCAATACTGAACGATCGACTCGACTCTCTAGTGTATGACTGTACTGTCCTCCAGTAGCTAGGCGAGTTCGCCTTCGCTACGGACAGCGGTATAGAATGCCTATTTATGAACGATCGACTCTCTAGTGTATTACTGTACTCGACCAATGATCATTCGAGTGCGCCATCGCTGTCCTCCAGTTGCTCGGCGAGTTCGCCTTCGCTACGGACAGCGGTATAGAATGCCTAATTATGAACGATCGACTCTCTAGTGTATTACTGTACTCGACCAATGATCATTCGAGTGCGCCATCACTATCCTCCAGTAGCTTGGCGAGTGCGCCATCGCTGCGGATAGTAGTGATAGTAGTAATTTATGATTGAACAACAACGAGTTTGTTTATAAGATTTTATTTAGCAGGTAAAATATTGCGTTTTGACGATAGTATCTAAAGAATACACGTCTTTCTAGTTATTTGGTTTATTGGTCATAACATTGGTTTTTCTGGGAACAATATATCAGCCGAACGCACGAAGTCTTGTAGTTTTCGCCACTGAGGAGAATCTGTATCGGTCTGGAACTTGAGTCGGATGAGCGCCTTCTTCGACAGCTCCAGGGAGTTGGTGTGGTGCGCGTCGTCAGCCTTGTACACCTTGCAGTCGATGTAGTACTCTCCGTCGGTGCTCGCTGCTCGCCGCTCGCAGCCGTTGGTCACTCGGTTCACGAAGAATGATGACAGACATGTTATGTTCGATGAACCTTCTTTGAGCTCGCTGTCAGTTCCGTGGTTGTTACTGATATCGAATATATCGTTACCAACATTGGTTTTTTTACTGAAACAACAATGAAAACTACTGTTAGTTCATCACACACTTTTATGATTTAATAATCGTTTAGATTAGCATTGCAAAAAAAAAAAAACCTACACAACATGAGAGTATAAATAAAAATATATCAGATAAGTCTATAGAAACTGTTAGCAGACTTATAACTGTGCATTATTCACTGATTATAAACTAAAACACAGCTTGCAAGTTATGAAAAGTAAAACACTTTTTAACACTAAATAATTCAATATTTTGTATAGATACCTCGGATGAGTTAAATTCGTTGAAGACGTACGCGACTTGCGTTTTCCATTTTACGTGACCTATCTCCGAAGTTCTTCATCAGATCTTCTACAAATTGAAATGGGACCACACCGAGAAAATACTCGTACAAAAAAAAAGAATACTACATCTTTTTGATTTTAAGCCACAATGTAGTGTGTAAAAGATACTTGCCTATACGTACATAAATGTGAATGCGTGTCAACCTTACCTAAAATAGCTGATTGTTGCGAGTGTGACTTAGCTGACAGGAAAAAATAATTGGGTTGGGTACACGTGTAAGATTTTATGCAATAACAAACATTAAGCGCAGGTCACATCGCCAGCTAGCGAGCGAGCGAGCACAGGTGAGCAGCGTTTCACCTCTTTTCATACTTCGGTTCACACCCCGAACTATGAACCGAAATATGAAAAGAGCTTATACGCTGCTCGCCCGGCTTGCTCGCTCGCTCGCTAGCTGGCGATATGACCTGCGCTTTATGACGAAATATTTTATTGTTTGATTGGAAGAACGTTGACTACTTGTATACACATCCTGTAACGATTTTGACTTTAATTATCATTTGCATTTGTATTATTTAAAGTTGAAAACTGACATTATATCGAAGCTACGACGGAGTATAAAATCGTTTTCAGAGTACCTATGTGATTACATAATTATTTTGCAGGTAAATAATAAATCATTATTTTTGTTTAAAATATTGTTTATTTTACACTATAAGTACTTACCTACCTTATTTAATTTTTCAGAAATATTTTGATGAACATTTGGATTACTTCATGAAGAAGAAGTGATCATCAAACGAGAGAACGTATGTCATTACATAATTATTGTTCAGGTAAATAATAAACCATTATTTTGTTTAAAATATTGTTAATTTTTCTCTATAAGTACTTACTTACCTTTTTAATTTTTCAGATATGTTTTGATGAACATTTGGATTAGTTCATGAAGAAGTGATCATCAAACTAGAGAACGTGAACAAAATTGACCTGTATTAGATAATTCTGCTACGCTACTTACTTCGTTTGTTTATGTATACTAGGTAAGATCGTGAATGTTAGTTATAAGTATTAATCTATTTATGTTGAATTTAGTGATTATATTGTATGGTAATTAATTTCGATAAGTAACAATAATATGCCTCACTGTTCGGTTTGCAAAGTATTTGTAGATAATCGTCGATGGTCTGGTCATTTACGTAGCAATGTTCATAAAAACAAAAGCGCGACTCCTATTTATGATAACGTTGTAATGATTAATTCTTCGTTTAAAGCACGAATCGTAAGTTACAAGATCATTGCAACTAGCGAACAAATAAATAATTTCCCTGAGGTGTTTCTCCATAATATAAGTGAACAAGTTAAAAATCTAATAGATCGTTCACTACAGAAACATACAGCTGTCAAAATTAACTTCGAATTTTTTTCTTTGTTTCTTATGTATAAAAATGATCAACAGGAAATGAAATCATTCGCTACGAAAAACATTATCATTCATTTTAATTACGATTTTGTTTTAACTTATAAATCAACAGTTGAATTACTGTTAAAAAAAATTGAAGAATTTCAGGAGAGAGATAGTGGTTGGACATTTTTGCGCAATTCGCATTTAGAAATAAATATTAATAAATATCAACCTCTCGGCGGATCTAAATTTATAACATTGCCAAAATTTATAAAAAATAAAAGAGCTTGTTTGAACATTCGAAACAAAGATGAGTATTGCTTTTTATGGTGTGTTGTGGCGGCCCTGTACCCCACAACCCGACATCCCGATAGAGTTACGTCTTATCCATACTTCCAGGATGTTATGAATATTGATGGTTTGTCATTTCCAATCACATTTTCGGACATAGCTGTCTTTGAGAAAAATAATCCATTACTGAATATATTCGTGTATGGTTTAAAAAATGATAAGACAATCATTGGACCTTTGTATACATCAACGAATAATAAATCTAAGAGTATCCATCTATTGCTTTTAGAAAATAACAGTAATTCTCATTACTGTCTCATCAAAGATTTGCCTCGGCTAGTCAGAAATCAGATGACCAAACACCATGGTAAACTATACGTCTGCGAAACATGCTTATTGTTTTTTCCAAAGCACAGCCAAATTGAATCACACCTGTGTGAGGGAATCGTCACCGTTTTACCAGAACAGGGACCATTTCTAAAATTTAAAAATTATGATAGAAAACAAAACATTCCTTTCGTGATAATACTTAGTATTTATATTTTTATTTATTTTCGTATTAGGTTGTATTATTTGGAAAAGTGTGGGGTAAATAACAAAATAAAAAGCATATTTACCTTATCAAAAGACTTTTATTTAAAAACCTAAGTAGGTATACATTTTATGCCCATTCTAAATACTTCCTTAAACAAAGCACATTTTTAAGCGCACAATGCTTTATGTGTTTATTACAATTAAAATTAGATTTTCCTTCACAGTATTTTTTATGTAAAGCAGAGAAATTAGGACATTGTTCTCTACCAAGGTCTGATACTTTACAATTCACACAAAGATCCTTTATCCACTTCACCTTCTCCAAACCATTTACAATGATTTCCTTATTTTCTAGATATGGAACGATTATACGTTGAAATTCTCTATACTCAATGTATCCTTCGTTCCAATAAATACCTCTATTTTTTTCCAACCATTTAACCTGTCTCTTTTCATCACTTGTTAAGTATTTAAACAAGTATGGTGGTTTTATTAAAAATGTTTGCGTATAATCGCGACTAGCAAAAGCTAGTTCTTTTATTATAAAATTATTGTACAGGTCTTTAAACCCTTGAACATCTAATATTATGAAAGTATTCGGATTCATGATATTTTTCTCACAGTATTACTTAGCGGCTTATACTCAATTATACAGTCGTTCAATATAAGACAGTATGCAGAAGTTTGATCTGGTATGTCCGAATCACTCTCAATTTCCACTCTTACATTCACAATAGGACCTGTCTTTGCATTATCAGCTTGTCTAGAGCAATCGATGACAAATAACGGTGCTAAATCTTTAAATTGTTTCTCACTTAATAAGGGCTCCGGACGACGTCCGTAATAAGACTGTTGAAATCTGATGTATTGCTCATATAATAAAGTGATTCTGTTATTCGCGAAACTTACATTGAGGTTTTCATATGGGAAGTAAGTGGAATTTAGATATACTCTAACATCACGAACATGGCAGTGATCGAACTGGGACATATCAGAACTTGAATTATTTTTTCTATTTGTTTGTAGACCTATAATTATGTATCTTGGTTTCTCTATTTGTGAGGAAGTTTTGATAGACCAGGTATGTTTTGTAGTTCTAGGTAAAGCTGGATATTCGTATAGATCCCAATTTCTGAATATCATCTGGAGTGCTCGATCTTTTTCTAACAGTTTTAGCAAACTTAGGTTCTCTTTGTCGGACACTTTAACATGCGGTACACGCCAGATGATTTTATTTATCTGAACGTCATCTACAAATTCACCGGTATTAAGTCTGACAGCATTCAGGTTAGTGTTACTTCGTAGCAATATCAGTTCATGCCTACTATTTATAACGACTTTCTTGAAATCTTCTGCGATGATGTTACAGAGTGGTATAGAAGCGGAAAAACTACCCCCATTAGTATTTTTATACCATGGATATTCCAGCCCTATGCATTAGATATTTTTGATTCACTTTCATTCATTGATATTAACGATTTCATGGTCGTAGTTATGCCAGCATTTTTTATTCTATCAATTTCCACTCCATTCAACTCGTATCTTATGTCTTGGAACAGGTAAAGTAGAGCATTATTCGTAAAATGAACACTAGTGGCTTTCTCTTTCATATCCTTTTTGCTAACGATAACAGTTCCTTCCAAATACAAGGTGCTAGCTGACGGAAGTATGTACAAGTCCTGTTGGTTAATAGGTATGCGGATTTCATCGTTTCTATTGAAACTAGTTACGTAGGGTTTGTAAGAATGAAATTCGATTCCTTCAACTGTGTTGTCGGTACTCGGAGCGGATAAAACGTCTAAGATATTCATTTTAGTAAACCGATCGCTTTGAGGAATGCCTTGTTTTCTTTAGTTTATTTTATTTTCTTCTTAGGGCGAGCTCTTATTTGGTTGGAAGTTTGAGCGGAACTGATATTTTTGCTTTGTTGATGCACATATTTATTGTAGTCAATCATTTTTTCTTCTGAGATGCAAATACAGCTGCACTTCTTCACCGCGCAAATTTATTAAGCGGTTATTTATATCTAGCAGCCTGATATTTATGCAGCTAATGTTGTTTAGGTTAATTGGAAAGTATATTGCGTTTTTCGGGATTTCTATAATCCTGTATCCTGGAGGCACGTTGAGTGCAAATTCGTGGATAATGTGACTCGGTTCTTCGTTTGAGTATGAGCCGCTTACAATATCACATTCGATCCTGATCACTGTTGTGGGTAAAATGTTGACTGGAAACTGTGACACATGCCATTTATTTGCTTTTAAGATCTGCTTATTAAACCCTAACAAATTCCTGAAAGTGTCTTCTTTTTTAAAATTTATTTATTTTGTACAATATACAGTAGTTTTTAAAGTATTATTATTGCACTGTAGTTTGATTGATGCATCTTTCATTTCAGATTTTAAATAATCACTAATATCTTGCAATTCATAGGTGCCGTCTGGTATTTCAATAACTTTGTCGGAACCATAATAGAACTTATTATTCGTTTTGTCAATGTTTGGAATAGAATTAAATGTTGAAAAATGCAATAGAGCACACTCATAGTGTCCATATAGTTGCAACGTGTTAGGATAGTAAGTAGATAAAGTTGACGAGTTTCCAGTTATCGATAATGTGAGTGACATCTTGCAAATGATTGAAATAAAAGAAAATCATAAGTTTTATACGTTTTAATTCCAAAAAGTCTGCAGATATTCTAAACATAAGTGTCCACAATTTTCTGTGTTGAATTTTTGATATCTTGTATAATTATAGAAAACATTACAATTCTTAAAATATCGCATTAATTCTATTGGAGGTTTCAAATCTCCAAAGCTATCAAAATATTCACAATAATTGTATACTTTTACATAAGCTACCCAATGTGTTCCTTCGTTCTTAGAATCGTCCAAGTTAACGATACCACATTCAATCCGTTTTGAGGTCCTTGGTAACTGATCCTTCATGTAGACTCCTCGAAAGTAAGGGATGTCGCGTGCATACCTTTGGATGTCTACATTAGTAAGAGCACGATTAGGTAGCTTAATTTTCAGTTTTTTGAAGATTTTATGAATAAACCTTTACCATTTTTATGTGACTTAATGTATAAACCCTGGCCTAACTTTAAAGACTCTATAGCCTTATTATGTCGTTGTTTTTCTCGCAAATTTTGCTGACCTGCTTTGTAATCGTTAACAGTTTTTGCAATACCAGCCGCACCACCAGCTAAAGTTCCTAAAGCTGATAAGCCTGCAAAAAATGGGATTAAAGGTAGAATACCTCCAGTCTTTGGTAAGGGTATTACTCTCAGTACTCGAATTTTCTGAATGTTTGGAAATATTTTTTTGGCTGCTGAGTAAGCAGCGTTAATTAAAGTTTTACTGTTTTTTGGTTTCAGTTTCTTTATTCTTTTCTCTTATTTTTGATACGAAACTTTTAAACGTTTTAACGCCGGAACCAGATTTCAGTTTGGCTTTCATGACTTTGCTCACTAACCATGAACTAAGTTTTTCACCTTTCCCAGCATCGCTCGATTTAAGTCTTTGTTTAGCCATATTTAGTAGTTGTAAATCAGCTTTGTGACGATTGGGTAAGTCGGTATGGTTTGCATATGCAATGTCGTGATGCATACAAGCTTCGTCTAGCTTATTTACACCTCGGTCACCTCGTAGTAAACGTTTCTCGAGTTTTGTTCCCGGACCGCAATAATTGTAACCTGGTAAATGAAGTTCGAACGGTAGATTATTAATTAACGTATTAACAAGTTCACCTCCTTGCATTGTCCAAAGTGAAATGAATGAAATAATGCAAAAGTAATTATTATATAATTATTTTAATCCACTATTGCAGTTTTATCGATCCAACTGTTTTCTTCATTGTTTAGACCCAACTATTTCACAAAAATTTTTGTTCCTTTTCTTTTTAATATCTTTTCTATCAAATAAATACCAGGATTGTAAGATTTTTGAAGTTCTTGATCGTAAAAGGTTCCTAATATGGCTTGCTTTCGCTGATCTTCTATATGATATGTTACTGGTATGGTATGATTAATCTTTTTTATAGTAAATATTTCAGTTGACCAATTAGGTGTATAACCTTTCTCAAAATTGTGTTTATATTTACTGATACGAACAAAGTCACCTACTTTGAACTTAGGTTTTCTATGAACGGTTACATGATTTAAGGCTTTTTTAATATGTTCTTTTATAACTGACTCATTAGATTTGTTTACTTCGATTGTTTTACATTTAATAGTACGATGTTTTGTATTGTTATATATCTTCAGCGTAACTTCTAACGGTATACCTAACCACTTATAGTTTCCATTCAAACTAAAATATTTCTATAATTTATTTTTAAGAGTTTTAATCAGTCGCTCTACGATCGAGGCTTTTTTGGTAGAAAACGAAGAGTAATGGTTAATATTGTATGACTTCATAAGTGTTTGAAATGAGTTGTTATAAAATTCTGTTCCCATATCAGTTTGTAAATTATCAGGTTTGCGATTGCTGTTAATCAGAATTCGTTTAAATGCATGAGTAACATCAAGTTTATTTTTTGATTTTAACGGCTCTGTCCAAGCGTACTTTGAAAAGCAGTCAATCACCACTAAAATGTAATTGTGAGCTTTATTATATTTTCTCAGGTTTTGCATGTCCATCAGATCAGCTTGCCACAAGTCATCGACCCTCTTTAAAATTACAGGACGTCTAGGGAAATTTCTTCGTGCTGCTTTGTGTATTTCATTAACAATTTGCTGTTTTGCCATTACGGAGTTTTTTGAAGTTATTTATCTACCTCTGCTTTAGTATAAAACTTATCTGGCAAATGAGGTGAAACCTCAGATATCCTTGCTTTTAAAGTAGCCTGAACTATACCTTTTGCGTCTTTTATGATTTGAGAACGCAATGAACCACTCATATTATTACATTCTTTTATCATATTAGCATTCAATCGATCAACATAATCTTTGTTCACAGCATCGTCTGCTTCTACTGGAGATCTAATTCCTCTAAGTCTTGATGTTTTTAAATCAAAATCTCCGTTCTCTGATTTTAACAATGCATTCTCATTAAACTCAAATAACTCTGATAAACGCATTCTTTTTTGAATGTAGTGCCCGAATTTGTCTACGTTCATGTTTAAGGTGTATTGTATCGAGAGGCTGATAATAAAATAAACACATTTTAAAATATTTATTTATTTATAACTTTACTTTCACGTAATTCTTCAATGATAGATATAATTTTAATTATCTAATCCTGTGTTACCAGCATCTTGAGATGCAATTAATAATTTTAACCTATCCACCAGTTCATTGGGATCGTCCCAATATACAAGATCTACGTTTTTCTTCCACATTTTTGTTAAGGGTAGTCCTTTTCCCTTCGATTGATGGTCCTGAATTGTATTTTGTAGTTTGAATAGAGGCTTAATAATTTGCAAATATTTCTGCCTTTTATTACTTTTTATTGGTTTACCAGGCTCATAGTCACGTCGATGTGCGTTTGTATCAAGTAGCATCGACTTATAATGTATCATATCACTCTCTGTAACCAAGCGTAAATCTACGTTCTTTTTCAACAGCAACTGTTTTAAACCAGGCGTATTTCGGTATTTGCGTCCAGTCGCAATGATGTAATCATCACTGATCGTTATACGAGCAGAACCTAACATCAGTTTCCCGTCCTCTACTCTGACACCAAACGGAATATCTGTCAGTGCTTCTGAGGATACTGACCAGGAAGACGTATCACAACCTTGATTGTTTTCAACTAATGATTTATATGAAGAGTCACTTTCGATATCAGATTCATATTCGTTCGCATGGTCGTTGTTATCATTGCTTCCCTTACTAATAGGGACTTCTTTTTGCAAAGTTTTATCGATAAACGGAACTTGGGTTTCTTCATTTTTTGTATTACGCAGGAGAGAAGTCTGCTTACTGACATTAGCAATTAGGTTGAGTGGTTCTGTTACCGGCTTGAAAACTGATTCCAGTACTTGCTGATTGTTAATCTCAACATCTCTCATCTTTCGCACTGTCTTCTTAATAGCTTCTGCAGCATCAACTATTTGCCTTTTCAGTGATTTTTCCATAATAACAAAATAAAAAATAAACAGTTCGTGATTGATTAAGCGTTGTCTGAAGAATAATAATATCGCGAGGGTAACTGTCTTAAATATTAGTATTTTTAATTAAAAACAACAAAGGTGTCGAATTTGTTTCTGTAACATCCGTTATTTTTGGAGCAATCTTTATTAATTACTACATAATTGAAGGGTTCACTCCAAATTTTCTAACACATTTCACGAAATTCAATCCACGTCATATCAGTGTTGACATGTTCTTCATAAATATGTCGTAAATTAATTTCATCTTGTTTAAAAAGTATGATTAAGTTCGCATTGTCTCTTACTAGCTGCTTAGGGATTTTACTATATGTTTGGTTTAGATAAAAACAATCAATGCATTTGTGTCTTCCCATTGCAAAATAATCACGCATGTTATTTTGATTCTCACAAGCAACATCATCAAAAATAATCACGGAGTTGGGTTTTGCGTCCTGAACGCTTAGTACTTCTTGATTTCCATGATATTTCTGTAGGGAAATACCGGGCACCCGTTGCAAAACTCTTTCTAAAAAAATGTACTTGGGTTGGTGCAGAGTTTTTGAATAAACATAAACGTTTTCAAATCTTAAACCATTTTCGTGTATAAGAAGACCAATTAATAAATTGGTTTTTCCACAATTGGACGGACCGCAAATGATACATCGTACTGAGTTAGGTAATAATTCTCCATGACGAAAACTAGTCTTACAAAAATCATCGCAAACTGTATTTACATGCAGCGATTGCGGTTGTTTTACAAATTTCATGATTACTGTCGGAAATGAAGCGATTGAAAATGAGTGAATGTATAAAGTACGTTAACATTTATAAACTTACCGGAACCTCTTTCGCGTTACGGGTCATTGATCGAGTTGATTGATCATTATTGTGCATTCTGTACCACCCTTCAGAGCGATAGCGAACTCGCCTGATCATTGGTCGAGTACAGTAATTCACTAGAGAGTCGAGTCGATCGTTCATTATTGGGCATTCTATACCACTGTCCGTAGCGAAGGCGAACTCGCCGAGCTACTGGAAGACAGTACAGTCATACACTAGAGAGTCGAGTCGATCGTTCAGTATTGGGCATTCTATACCACTGTCCGACATATACTATTGGGCATTCTGTCACAACGGAGCGTAGGCGAACTAGTTCGACTGCGCGACAGGTGGGACAGAATGCCCAATAGTATACTACTTGTATATTATTGAATTAATGTAAATAAATATTAAAATACTGTTTATTTTTCCGAATTGAATTTCTTGTAAATGGCAACCCTACCACATGGTTTATGTAACCATTGATTAAGAAAGAGAGAGAGATACCCAAAGATTTGCGAGGCAGTATCCGGTAGATAATCGCCCACTTTCGTCACTAACCTAAAGAAAGGTCACAAAGGTCGTATTTATAGGATAATTAATGACACGAGTAAGAGCTTTTTATTATGATATTACCTATTGCGAATGTACGAACTAATAATATAAGGTATATTTATAAATTGTAGTTCATTATTTTCGAAATAAGAGAAAGATTTTATCTTTTTACGTACTTGTGACGTAGGAATATTATTAATAAATACCTAAAGGTCATTAAGCGCCACTCCAGCGCAGTAACGGACCGGGATCAACTAAAAAAAAGCCGTTCAGGGTACAGAACGTGCCAAAGAAATAGACATACAAGAGCGGATCCAAGGTAAAATAAAATCTTCTGCATGGACTAGCCTGAAATGCAGAATCCATAATATTATCTATCAAGACATGGCTTCAGTGATGAACGCTGAAGTAGTAGGCTTCCGATTATAATATCTTCATTGAAAATTAAATAATCCCAAAACAGCATAGTGCTATACAAGATAATATGGGAGAAACTTTCTATCTGTTTGGCCCATGTGCCCCGGAAATAAAATCATATTTTTTACATTAGACATACATACATACTCTCGAAAAACATTACCCTCCTTTTGGGACAGTCGGGTAATAAAAGGCTCGTTGGTATTTTCAGAACGGCAGCCTAAAAAAAAATTATTTTTGTTTTTATTCGAATGCAAATAAATTGCCTAACCTGGAAGGTGCTGCTACCTAAAATAATGTGCCAACACCAACGGACACAAATCAAATATTTGGGAGCAGGCCGGATATTAGTGCATTCTATTGCTGTATTTTGGGGCTACCTGCGATTTGTCACAAAGTCTGGCTTGGGGCTATAACTGTGAACATTTTTATTGGCTACACGAGCTATATTTGAAAATAACCTTTCACTCATAAAAACTACATTTTATAGTTAGTAAATCAAAATAAAAAGTCATTTATTCATAAAATATTATTAATATTTATATAAAAATATTCTTAGCTAATAGGCTAGATTGTGATGTGATTATAGTATCACCAATCGTGATACTTTATAAAGGAAAAAAATAATTTAAAAAATATTCATTTCATAGCTGTGAATCACTACTTTTTAACTTCGGGACATTTTTTATAATCTATTTAACAGACAAGCTAGGTTTTGATGTTCATTGTAAATCGAATAAAGCTTTGTCTGTATGGCTGAATATTATCTATTATCCTTTCTCAAGACAATAAATGTATTATTTGTCCAGAGCTCAAAATAGAATTATTAAGATACGTAGTCCCTTTAAAGATGTATCCCTTTTTATCGTATTCGAAGCATTCCTTTGTTAGGTTCTAGTATTGTAAATATATTTAAAAATATCTAAATTAATTAAGTAAGTATAAATAATAAATAAAAAAATATATAATTATTTTAATTTTTTTATTTTATTATTTCCTGTAATTTGACGTTACAGATTCGATTCGAAGACATGTGACATCTACCAACCCGCACTGGGCCCGCTTTGTGGATTACGGCCCACTCCCTCTCACAGAGAGGTGGCCTGTGTCCCAGCAGTCGGACATTATAGGCTGAATATATAAAAGAAAATAGTGTAAATATATTTATACATTGCTAGATTTCTATAGGCTGAAGGCTAGTTTTGTTAAGACAGCGTAAAACAAACTCGCTTTTCGTATTTTTTTGTGTGATAAGTTAACAGTGCCAATGCCTGAACATCTGAGAGGTCTAAAAGCCAAGAACTTACCAATAAAAATACCAATACATGTAAATAAAATAAACATTTCGCTCACAAAACAGCTCTAAGCTAATATTGCCCTAAAGCTAAAACCGTGTACTATAAATAGTAAATTCTGTTGTTTCGCTATCAAATAACTTTAAGGCAATTTTCTCACTCTACTTGTCTTAAATAATATTGAAATAAAAAGGGTTTTTTGTCAAAAAAGGTTTTTGATTCATTCGTATTTTACGAAATTGTTTTGACATAAAGAAAAATAAAGTATATAAAGCGTTTATTTCGACACAAAACGCGAAACATTTAAGGGGCCAGCGGAGCATCAGTCGCAACTACGAATATAGTGCTTTAGTTAGGGTTTTTTGAAAAAAAAAAGGATCTAGGAACCTAAATAAATACTGTCGCAATCCGAATAACAACACATTATGGTGGAAATATGCTCAAATTGCAAATGATTTAGTTATTAAGTTTATAAGTAGAATTCATCCGTCGCCGCATTCTTAAGTGTAGTTGGGGATCTCTCACCGGGAGAATTCGCCTGTAATGTGACGTTACAGATTTGATTTTGAGCCTAATGCTCTAATGCAAATGTTACAATACTGCTTCCCTGACTGAGTAAATATAGTTCATAAGCTAGCAGTTTATTTATAAAAAAGTTCGAGAAAAACATGACATTTTCCGTGTGAAATGTCTGACAACTAACGATAATTTTTCGTGCGCCATTATGTTCATTTGTTTTTCTTTACTTTAAACAGCTCTATTTGCAAGCCAAATCGAAATTTAAATAAAATCTTTGTTAATTAACAAAGAACATTCATCATCATAACAACATCTTAGTAACATTGCCGGCCGCAGCGTCACTTGTTTTTGACTCACAAGTTCTAAAACAAAAGTCTGTTTTTACCCGACTACGGCGAAGAAAAAAGGAGGGTTATGATTTTGACCGGTATGTATGTATGTATGTATGTATGTTCATCTGTTCCCTCCTATCTTCCAAACCACTTATCACAATTTGACAAATGAGGTATCGTTAGAAGCGTCGTGATTGTCCGCTAGTTATAGGCTATGTGAAGTCACATTAAATTAAAAATGGCGCCCTCTAGAGGACATACAGTGAGGAACTTAAAAAAAATATGGTTTAATCGTACCATGTTGCGCATCAAATGAAAGGGCTTAATGAGCACATTTCAAAAATATATATAAACCCAAAAGAATTTTAAAAAAAAACAAGTAATAAAAACTAAAACCCAACTACGACTTAAAAGGTATAAACAAGACACCACAGACAGACAAATTAAAAATCCGGAGTCACACGTAATCTGTTCGATTTATGCCCTAACACGTGTGACTCCGGATTTTTAATTTGTCTGTCTGTGGTGTCTTGTTTATACCTTTTAAGTCGTAGTTGGGTTTTAGTTTTTATTACTTGATTTTTTTAATCTTGTAGATTAATTTGACATTTCAAGTGATTGTTGTTTGTTTTTTCAATTTGGAGTTTACATGTGTGTTTGGTGTTTACGTGTACATTTTTGCAACCATTTCGATTTATCTCGAAGAAGGTTGTCAAAATAATGCTCGAATTTCCAATCATGTTTGACATAAGTAGGTACCATTTTTACAAGAATCACGCGCCGTTAATATTGGAAAAGTTCCTAAAACCTCCGGGTACAATTTATATTAATTATTATAGACCAGCAAACTTTTGCTAAAAGGAATACAGTATATTATGAAACTTAGACACGCTGAACGCCTGAAAAAAAAGATATTGCAAAAACTAACGTTACATCTACTTGCTACCGATGTTCTCGTAGGTATTTTTGTTCGAGTAGGTATAGTGAATCGCTACATCTTATATTTTATTCATAATCAGCCTATAATGTTCCCACTGCTGGGACACGGCCTCCTCTCTATGAGAGGGAGTGGGCCGTAATCCACCACGCGGGCCGAGTGTGGGTTGGTAGATGTCACATGTCTTCGAATTTTTGGTTCTAAGACATGCCGGTTTCCTCACGATGATTTCCTTCACCGTTTTGAGAGCAGTGGTGATGAAATTATTTACACAAAGTAAAGCGCCTGTCGGGGTTCGAACATACAACCTACAACTCGTAAGTCGCGGCTGTTACCACTGGGCCACCACTACTCAAATATACACCCCTTTGCAAAAAAAACGGGCACCTTAATAGTCATTGGCTTTTGTATGGATAATATTAATATTTTTACTATGTCATTAGCATAAATGACTAGTAATTTGTTATAATCAATAAGAATATAGTTTTTTGGCTACACCCCTCTTCCAGCAGCGCTACAATTTTACTAGCTCTTATTGCTTTTTCTGCCATTACAATCAACACAAAGATATCGCTTTTAAGTCACAATAAGGCTGGATTATGCGACAAACATAAATTATTCTACTAAAAATAACGAGAAGTTAGTTTTAGTTGCCAGGATAACCTTCTAACCGCAAACCTGCAAAATGTTAGTAAAAGTCACAAACGGAAAACGGGATTATTATTGTTTTTAAACAAAAGTTTCGAATTTGGAATTATTTTTTTTCTTACCCAGACTCTTTATTAAGTGCCAGTAACATAGTTTGGCTATTAAAACCTCTTTACAACTAAATGATTACCGATAATGCACAAAAATCAAAACCGCCCGTTTTTTTTGCAAAGGGGTGTATTATATGCTATATTTTATTAAATGAGCAATATTTATAAATATTATATATATATATATATATACCTATATATATATAGCCGGTTAGGTATATATATAGCCGGTCGGCTTTCAGTCTAACTAGTCTAAAAAAATCAGCTGTTCCCTACATTTTGACGAGCTATGCGACATAATTATTATGTGTAGGGAACAGCTTTTTTTCGCGATTTCAGTGTTGGTCCCATAGTGAAAGTTGTTCATAATGTCAATGAGTACAATGACCCCTTAAGAGGATTTAACCGTGTATAAAGGATTTTTTCTATTTTTACGTACCTAATATATAATTACGGCAATACTTTGAGTTCAAATGTGCCATGACATCACGAGTACCTACCTAGATTTTATACTTACCTTGTGCCGTAGCGACCCCCAACTCTACAACTTTAATATGTTTTTATTAATATGATAAAGGAAAAATACGTGCCTAATTTTTTTTGAATCTTTCTGTCGAAATAGGCTCTACCACAGATATTATAATAGGCTCTACATACAATTTATTTTTGTTTATCCAGGCATCATCCATAATGGCGCAATTTCATTAGTCGATAGGGCTCGCATGCCAGGTGCTACAGATTTCTGGAGAGCGTGCCACAGGGCCCGCATTCGGGGAACCGAAAAAGTATTTGACTCACGACCCGCAAGCTGTATATCGACCGATGAATTTCATTGGTCGATATCACGATCGGTATAAAGCAAGCGGGGAACCCCTGCAGACGGTGACGAACACGTATCGACTTGTTAACTTTCATTGGTTGTTATCTCGCCTGCGAGGACTCCCCGTATGCTGTATACCGTACGAGTTAAGGACCAATGAAATTGCGCCATAATAAACGTGTTGTTTAGAAAGTGCCAGTCCATTGTTGCTTCAATGTTGTTGTTTGTTTATGCCACAGGCCATAAACTACCGCCGTACAAATGGAGCATTAAAAAAAAACAAATCCGTTAATTCACTGTCGACAAACCTACATTTTGGGGTTTTAATAAACGTTGCTTAAGAGCCTATACTACCTCAGCTTAAATTCAATTTATATCTCGCTCGCACCATACTACTCGTCGACTGAGTGAAAGGACAGAGTGGGCTGGCGGCTCCAAGACTCGAAAAGTTTTTTACGGTTAAAAAATGGTACTTAGTTAAAAAAAATACCTAAGACCCGCTTTATAGTTAGTTCAGTTAATATGCAAAGTTTTATGATCTAATTTGAAGTATTGTTTTAATACCAGCGGTTTATAGTTCGGTTTAGAGGTAACTTTGGATTTTTTTTCTATTGAGAAAATTGTACTTCGTGTGTTCGTCAAATATAGTACCTAGCATCAATCCTCAACTTTAATTTTCAAATTAATAATTTGGAAATGAAAGAAAATTTGAAAATTGCAGTATTTTCGACATAACGGATGATCAAGCTAACCAATTTGAGGTTTTATAGGCCCTTAAAGTTAAGTGACGTGCAAACGTCAAAAATGTACGGTTAAACCACGATGGGTTAAACCGTGGGTATAGTTGCAAATAAACCGTTTTAAACCAAAATCCGTGATTTAAAAACCATGTTAAACAAAACGGTAAATACCGTTTTGTTTAACCACGGATTTTGGTTTAAAGCTGTAAATACGCCGTTTTAAACCAAAATCTGTGATTTAAAAACCGTTATAAATAAATTTAAAACGGGTTTTATACCACGTATTTTGGTTTGAAACGGTTTATTTACATCTAGAACCCTGGGTTAAGTCGCTAAACATTATTTAAATTTATGTTTATAAATAAACGCCAATGACTCTCAGTTAACCTAATATTCAGGCTTGAACTGTGACCCACGAATCAAAGATCCTCTTCATAGTGAATTTCCCTGTTGTTTTATTGCATAAAACAGTGAATGGAAGACACTGTACTGTGTGGTCCCCAGCAGAGAACACGACCTATGATAACGTTCTTATCACACAAATCAACAGTAGTAAGGCTAAATATTTGAGTAATTTATCAACTCGTCCTACATGCCTACGGCCCATTTAGGACGACTTGCAGAAAATCAAAATAAATAATATTTTCATTCTGCAAGTTGTCCTATTTTTCTTTTTGTGTGGAACTGGGTAATTCGTCAACTCGTCCTACATGCCTACGGCCCATCTAAGACGACTTGCAAAAAATCAAAAGAACGTCCTAAATGGGCATGTAGGACGAGTTGACGAATTACTCGTGGAACTTTAAACTTTATCAACGTTTGGTACAGTTAAACACTTTTTGTTTAACTATTTGTATGTTATGGTTTTCTACTAAATAATATTTTTCTAGCATTAGAAAGAAAAGAAAAAAAAGAAAGAAAAATATTTTTTATTTGGGACACGCACAGGAAAAACAATCAGTAATATAAAGTAAGTAGGTACTAAATTAAATTAAAAGAAAAATTAAAACTAACAAAATACTTAGGCTACCTGTGCGAGGCCAAAAAGGCTCCTACCTCAGCATAATGCTGCGATATTTAAATAAATAAATACCGCAGCGCTGGTATTCTGATAGGGCCCGCTGTGATGTCACGGACTCGGCTACAGACACAATATATAAATCTTACATAGGTACTTCCAGTTCATTTGCAGTCGTCCTAAAAGGGGCCATAGGCATGTAGGACGAGTTGATGAATTACTCAAGTGTGTATGCTGTGGTTTATTATCGCACAAAGACACATTATTGTTAAAACATTATTTTCCCTTTTTTTTTGTTTGTATATTATGTTTCACGAACTGTGTCCAAATAAATGTTATTCTTTCTTTCTTTATCGCCATGGATGGGTGACCTCTTTATGCCAAACTAGTTGCGCCCCGCGGTTTCACCCGCATAAGTCTCGATCTCGTGGGAATATCGGGATAAAAACTATCCTATGTCCTAATTGCGTAATGCACGATCGGCCAGATTTGGAATCGGTTTGTATCAAATATCTAATACATTGCTTTATAAGTTCGAAAAAAAATCTGCTCAACAACGTAACTTAAGAACTTATGAAGCAATGGATAAGACATTTGTATCGAACCGATTGCAATTCTGATTGATCGTATAGATATTACGTAATTAGGGCCATGAACCGAACGATTTGTTTATCAGTCGATTATAAAGAAATCATTGTGGACCTGACACATTGGTACTGATAAGTAGTTTGCAACACTGCGTCACCGCACTATACAGTACCTATGTTATCTAAATAAGGGCTGATTTTACCAAAGTCAGATATTTTTTATCCGTGGAATAAAAATGGCGTTTGACAGTTTTGTATGGAAAAACTGTCAAAATTCAAAATTTATTCGCAGGATAAGACTTATACTCGGTATAAAAGTTTGGTGATATTCGCCCTAAGGGCGTTCCCGTTAACCTGCAATAGTATAGAGGCAATTCATGCAAAAAAAAATATTACCATAAAAAAAAAACGTTTTTTTATGGTAAAATATTCACAAAAAATATTAAATTGATAGGGAAAAGAAACACTCTATAAACATACACGTCTTGTCACACTTGTCTTTCTACGTTGAAATACAAGACAAGTGTGCGTGTACAGAGTGTGTCTTTTACGTATCAATTTAATAGATTTGTGAATATTTGTCACAAATAATATTTAAAAAAAAAAATTCAGTGCTGATATTTTTTTTTGCATTTATGTACCCTACTATTGCGGGTTAACGGGAACGCCCTTTGTTAGTTAACATACTGTATTTAGTGGTCAATTGATAAGTAGTGCAATAATTGCACGTTTACTTAGCTACAGATCGATTCAAACTTAATGGCGGCTCGGAAGTTAGCTTTTAGCTGCGTAGTACCCCACCCCTCACCCCCGGTGTCACATGAAGTTGTTACTGCGCAGCGACTCGCCTCATGTTCCGAGCCGCCATTAAGTTTGAATCGAACTGTATTTCAAGTGACTTTGTTTACATAGTCGTCATTGGTGTAGTGGTCGTAAGCGCTACTGCTGCCCTGGGTTGGATTCCCGGGTCAAGCAAAGTGTAATTGGGATTTTCCATCTGGAATTTCTCAGTAGCAACACGGAGTCTGGATTTGTGCTTGTGCCTGATAGTGGCAAGTCGCCCTATTACATGGGACTTAAACATACGTAACTGGTAAAAAGTGGGTGACACCTCTGTCGAATTAACCCATCGGGGATTATAGGCGTGGCGTTATGTAAATTCAAAATTGAAGCGGTGAGCGATGATTGAGTACCTACCTATCTACTCGCAGTGGCAATGTAATTTTAACGCAATAAAATAAGCCTTCCGTCAGATTAATATAGATGGTTCACTCCGCAAAAGCATTTAAATATAAAAACAACGAAAAAAAAACTACGGACTTCCAAAAAAAACACAACAAAGTGAATAGATACCACAACAAAAAAGTGAAAAATAAAAACTTTTTTAATAAAAAACAAACAACCGACTTCCAAAAAACTTTAATTTCAGAAGTCGGTGTTTTTTTTTTGAATTTTCTTTCGGAAACTTGACTTCGGATTTGACTTCGGAAATAAAAATTTTTTGGAAGTCGGTTGTTTTTTTTTTTATTATAAAATCTTTTTATTTTTCACTTTTTTGTTGTGGTACCTACCCCACACAAATTAGAATACCGCCAGTGACAGGATTGTTGTCAAAACTGGTAAGTAAATCTGATGTCGACTATACACTTCCTGAAGCCTAGTTTAGCCACCAGTCTCCCACATACTACTTACTGTAGTACCACATACTACTTGTTCCCTGGATATCATAATTATAATTATTATTTTATGTGTTGCGTATTGTGGCGAAACAATAAAGCTTATTATTATATACCTTATAAATGTATTTTTTTCTGTCTTGTTTATTTATTATTTACACAATAATCTTTCTCTATTTCCCCAGGAAACGACAACATAATTAGTTCAAATAAGCGTAAAGTGTAAAAATATATATCCTTTGTCTTATCAGGGTAATCTGAGAGAATACAACCCGTACTGATTGTTCTCCCTTGGAAACAGTCCTGAAGTAGGAAACGGGAAAAAGAAATCACTATTCGATCTTTTTTTTTGCATTAATATAATTATTTTAACTATATTTGAGATAATTTATTTAGCTATAGACCGACCGCTTAAGGGCGCACCCAATCACGAATTGCTTAGCATCATTCTCTGTTATGCCGAAAATACTGCAGCATTAATTTTGAAATAAATACATGTTCATGTTGAGGATTGATGCTAGGTCTTATGTGAGGCGAAAACACAAAATTCAAAGTTACCTCGGCACAGAATTATAAACCGCTGGTATTAAAGAAATACTTCAGCAGGTCATGTGTGTCATTTTTTTTTAATTACCATTATTTTCACCGTAAAAAGCAATTACCTAAACTTTTCGACGCTTTAGAGCCGCTAGCGCCCCACTCCGTCTCGTTCTCACTCAGGTCGCGAGTCATATGGTGCGAGCGGGATAAAATCTGAGATAGGGTGCGCCCTTAACTCGTCCTTAGTCCTTTCCTGAGGTAGCTGCGTGGTGCGGGAGGGGTGACAGTTGTCATAAGTTGTCGAATCACTGAGCTCTCGCATCACGACACCACACCGCTCCCGCATCGCACAGCTGCCTCACGAACGGACTCAGTTAAGCGGTCGGCCTATAACATAATAGCTAGCAGTCTTAAAGTACATGTAAAAAAAGTGCCGTACATGTACACTGTATTTATTTTACTTCGATGGTCCTAGTTTATCATTTATAAAGGCACTTACATACTGGCGCGATTCGCCGCGCGACGCGACGCCGCCGCATTGTTCACCGTGAAGTTTTCTCAGAAATTGTTTTGTTAAAATTCGCGTCGCGCGGCGAATCACGCCAGTATGTAAGAGCCTTAACTTCCAGTTACAGCTATAAATAGCTATAAGTAAGCGGGCACGCCCTTTGTGCCTGGAGGCATTATTTAGTTAAGTTCTCGTTTTTTTTATTATGTTTTTGGTTGGTATATTGGCGTGTGCGAGGAGCTCGTGGCTAAGTAATAACAGCCGCACGGGTCGATCCATCAGGTTAAGCTACGCTTGCCAGGATTGGTCCGTGGATGGGTGACCATCTTTACATATCGAGGCTCCTCCGTGCCTCGGAAAGCACGTTAAGCCGTTGGTCCCGGCTGTCATTTGTGGATCTTTGACAGTCGTTACGAGCCGTCAGGATCCCGAAAGTCTGACAACCAGTTTTACCAAGGGGTATCGTATTACCCAGTTACTGGGTTGTGGAGGTCAGAAAGGCAGTCGCTCCATGTAAAATACTGGTATTCAGCTGCATCCGGTTAGACTGGAAGCTGACCCCAACATAGTTGGGAAAAGGCTCGGCAGATGATGATGATATTGGCGTGTGCTAGCTGACATATTATTGTGGCTAATCATTAGATTTGTGTTTTATGTTGCGTAATGTCAATGATTTTATATACTTTTGTATAGAATCATTTTTTTCTAACTGAACAGACAGCTGTGCTGCTGGGGAGTTTGTTGCGCCACTTCTTCTTCCCAGCTAAAGCACTAGGAAGCGGTGAAGGGTGGGCGTTTTGGGGGACTGTCTTATGTAATTTTAACGTTCGAAAAGTGCTGATTCTCACCCTAGTTTGAATAAATTACTTTTGATTTGATTTGTAAAAGTACTGTAAGTACATGTAAAAAATGGTTGATAAATTGAAGTAATTGGACACCCATACGAACGAAGCAAGCTAATATAAAGCTTGTAAAAAGTAGGGGGAAAAATTATTGTGCATCACAATTTTTGGACTTTAACGAACATTTTAAAGCATAAATTAACCAAATCTGTCCAACCCTTCTCAAATGGTGCGAACGAACAGTATTTTGACATCTGCATGCGCATCCGCAACGCCGACGCCGCCGCACGGTGGGCTGGAATCGTCAAGTGGGGACTTAAGGATTCAAATGAGTATTTTTGAATTTTATGTACTAATACAAATATTTTTTGTTATTTGTAAAAAAAATTATACCTAGTATTTTTCGAGTTATAGACCCCTAAACTTTGTATGAAATATTAATCGGTTTTTGGTTTAATCGGACATGTTTTAATATTGTATTACAGAAATATAGCAAAAAATCAAATTATTGGTAAACATTCTACACCACCCTTATGACGTCATTTATTTTTCACGATACTCACTCACACTTCCCTTATGACGTCATTTGTTTTTAACAATAGCGCGGTGACCCTCATTAGCGCGTCGTCCAATGAGCGCAGGAAAAAGATGACGTGTCATTATGTGATTGGATGATGAATAGCAGGTAAAAAAATTACACGGTTACATTTGAAAAACAACCACCCTCAGTACGGTGATACACATCGTAATAAACGCACTATCCTATCTCACATTTTCGGAATACTAATACTATTTATTACGTAAAAATATTCGATTTGGTGTCAAATACTGATATTATTGTTGTGCTATTAAAGGAAAGTGGAAGTTTTAAAAATAATAGTGTTTTATATAGTGCTATTAAATCTAGATTAGTCCCCACTGTGTTAAGTAATGAAAACGATAAAGCGCTAAAAGCGTTTTGTGCAAAATATTGCTATAATCAGTAAATGAGATGGCAAAATGCTCATAGCAAAGAGGAATTGCTTAGCAACAATAATAGCGAATGGTTATCATCTGAAATAAAGTGGCCTGATTTCATTGTAAGTGCATTTGAAAGAAACCAAGACTCTGTTCCTAGTACATCAAGTGAACATGAATCTCCAGCAAAAGTGTCTACTGCTACGTCAACGAATGTAAGTCCAAGAAAACCATTTTGTGAATTAGGACCTAAGCAAAAAAAGAGACGTACAGAACATATTCATACAACTATGAGTACAGAGGAAATATCTCATGCATATATTATGAAATTACGAGAGGATGGTAATCAAGGAATAGCTGAAATCCTCGAACACCTACTTAAAAATCCACAGGATGTGCAAAAAGCCAAAGATAGTCTTTTAGGTAAAAATGAAAAACCTAAATTTACTCCAGATGAAGCTTTGGGACTTGTTTTGTCCCTTAAATTAACAAAGTGGCAATACAATACTTTAAGAAAAAGTATCAAAGAGAAAAATGTCGACATGTTCCCTTCCTACTACAAGGTGCAAAATGCAAAACAAGAATGCTACCCGCCAAAGGATGATATCACATTAACAGATACAACTGCTAGAATAAAATTGCAGCCTCTATTAGATATAACCGCCAAAAGGATATTCAAAGCAATCAATATTGATAGCACAGACTGTAAGGAGTTGACAATGATTAGCAAATGGGGAATGGATGGTGCCTCGAATCAAGCAAACTATGTATAAGCAAAAAATTACAACGGATGACAAAGAGGACAGTGCTTCGACAGATGATTCAAGTATTTTTATGGGTAGTTTAGTACCAATAAAAATTGTTTCCGAGGAACAAATTATCTGGGAAAACGACTTCAGCATATTGGTATCGTCCAATATTTTTCAAGTTTGAAAAAGAGAATAAATCAACGATTTTAAGAGAGAAAACCGAAATTGAAACGGAGATAAATGAATTGAAGGAAACAGAAATTGGAGAAATAAAAGTCTCACATTCATTATTGCTTACCATGATAGATGGTAAAGCAACATCAATCCTCTGTGAAACTTCAGCTCAACGATGTGACATATGTAAAGCTGTTCCTTCAGAAATGAATAACTTGTCTTTGTTATTGACTAAAAACATTGATACCGACTTGTACAAATATGGTTTATCATCGCTACATATATGGATACGTTTTATGGAATGCATTCTTCACATAGCCTATAGACTGGATTTCAAAACATGGGTTGCAAAAGGTGAAAACAAAGTTTTGATGGAAAATAGAAAAAAAAGCATTCAGGAAGCTTTTAAAAATCAAACAGGCGTATTACTAGATGTTGTAAAGCAAGGACATGGAACTACTAATGACGGGAATACCGCTCGAAGATTTTTCTCAAATACAGAGATTGCTGCTGCAATTACTGGTGTCGATGAAAATTTAATAAAACGGTTTTCAATCATTTTAGAAACAATATCTTCAGGTCATAAAATTGACACAGTGAAGTTTAAAGAATATACGGAAGCCACCATAAAATTATACGTAGATTTATATGAGTGGTATCACATGCCCTCCAGTGTGCATAAAGTTCTTGTTCATGGAGCAGCTATCATTGAAAACTTGGGATTAATTCCGATTGGAAAGTTATCGGAAGAAGCGGCTGAATCTAGAAATAAAGACTTTAGGCGATATCGCCAACACCATTCAAGACAATTCTGCAGAAGAGCTAATAATGAGCATATTTTGAATAATTTAATAATTAGTTCAGATCCTTATATATCATCAAAACGTCATAAAATGATACGGAAACACAAACCATTTTCAGACGAAGCGAAAGCCATGCTTCTGTTATCTCCAACATTTGAAGATGATGAGCGGGAAAATATAGAATTTGTAAATGTGGAACATTTAGAGAACGAATCTGAATCAGAATCTGATGAAATTGTCTAAGTGATAATTTTGTGAGTGCGTGTGTGAGTAAGAGTGTGCGTATGAGTGGACTAGGCCTCCTGGGGACACCACTGATAAAAAAAAACGCGCTTAGTTATCTACCTCAAGGGTGGTGTGGAAAAGAGAATGAAAAACAATTTTCTCAAAAATCGAAGAAAATCGAAGCAAGTGATATATCGGATAATTTGCCTAAAAAATAGCACAATCGAATAACGAAAGCCGTTTTTTGAGAACTCTTGAGAATTAAAAGTTATTCATATAAAATCAAATTTCTCCATACAAAAATAAATTCAAATCGTTATAACTTTAAAAATATTAGGTATATATAAAAATCGCAGAAGAAAAATGTCTTGTATTTAGTGGTAGATTGCAAAGCCGTCATTATTTTAAAAAAAATTGCTCATCAATTTTCGTGAATCCCTAAGTCTATGAAAGCTTTTTCAGCCCACCGTGCGCCGCATTGTTGTGTGGTGCTCATGCTACGCCTGGTGGTAGGCCCCCAGCAGGCGTAGCATGAGCATCGTTTTGTCGACGGAAGAGTAGACAAAAATGACGTTTCCTGTAGACAGTACGACGGCAGCAAAGTAGAAAGAGTCAACTGCACTTTTTACGAAATTCACTCTTTTACATAATTTGACTAAGAATTCTTTGTTTTGTCATAGGATTTATCGGTTGTCGGTGTGATTTTGACAGTAAGGATAGAAAACTTTCTTCCGAAATAGTCTACCTAAAAAAAGACCTAGACAAAAATCGTTAGAAATGAAAAACAAAATGTCAGATTGTAGAAGGATTTCTACGGTGCGATGTCAAAAATGAAGAAACGAACTGTCACTTTGTATAGAAAAAGCTATGTCTATTCTTTGTAGAGATAGAAAGCGCCATGCTACGCCTGCAGGTCGCGACAAGAAAGAAACTAGGCGTCCCCCGCACGTGATCATTGACCAATAACAGCGAAGATTTCGTTCGGAGACAAGATCCGACGCGTTTGTTATTGTTCATTTGTTTCTCGTAAATCAGTCATAACGTGTTTAGTTGCGGTTATTGTATAAACATTTCAGTTTTCGAGTAATAACACTCGAAAACTGAAATGTTTATACAAAAAGCGCAACTAAACACGTTATGACTGATGTGACTGAAATTGTGAATATACAGTGAGCATTGTGTGCTATGCGAGATTTCTGCAGTTGATAGATTATTTAAAAAGTGAATTTACGTCAATTTAGTCACATTTGGAAAAAATATCTTAAGATATGAGCATCGTCTGCGGATGTGAGCCTTCAAAAATCTGCATCCACAACATCCCTGTTCATGAGATACAGCCCGCTGACAGACAGAAGGATGAACATTAGAGGCTTAGTAATAGGGTTCCATTTACACGAAACCCTAAAAAGGCAATTAATTTAGTTCCATTAATAATGTCTTTGAAAACCGTAGCTCACCGTTTTCTAACTACTTAATTACTGTGTAAATAGACAATCTTACCCCGTGTACGAGTAATATAATCCTCTTAGCCGTTGAGAGGAAGGAACAGTCGATTTCTGAGAAGAAACTGAAAACTAATTTTGTTAGTGCTACTAAAGCCTCACAAGAGCGAACTCGAGGAACGAGAAGCCGTTTGATGTTTACTTGGCGATCGTGAAAGATTGGCACATAATAAACTATTCTCAAACTGATTTTCCTTCATTTCCGTCATTTCAGCTTCTTGACTTATTTCATAAACTAATTTCCTTTTCCAAAATGTAAGTGGAGAAATTCTTCACTTCGGTGTACCTTATGGCCCTACCCTACCTCAAAATTTATCTCGCTCGCACCATACTACGCGCGGCCTGAGTGAGAGCGAGACAGAGTGGAGGCTCTCAAGCCTCGAATAGTTTAGGTAATTGCTGTTTACGGTGAAAATAATGGTTATTTAAGAAAAATAAACAACGTTATAAGACCTGCTATATAGTTAGTTTAGTTAATAAGCAAAGTTACATGATCTAATTTGAAATATTTTTTGAATAACAGCGGTTTATAGTTAGGTTTGGATTTTTTTTTCTATGAGAAAATTTTATGTAATCGTGTTTACGCCAAACAAAGGACCTAGCATCAATCCAATAACATTTATTTCAAAATTAATGCTGCAGTATTTTCGGCATAACGGATGATCATGCTAAGCAATTTGAGGTAGGGTAGGGCCTTAATTGATATTCCTATTTAGGCACTTACTTTGACATTTTATAACAATTACTGAATATCAAATTGGAGGAGCTCGTGGCTAAATAATAATAATAACAGCCGCACGGGTCGATCGATCAGGTAAAGCTACGCTTGCCGGGGTTGGTCCGTGGATGAGTAACCATCTTTACAATACCGAGACTCCTCCGTGCCTCGGAAAGCATGTTAAGCCGTTGGTCCTGGCTGTAATCGTGGATCTTTGACAGACGTTACGTGTCCTCAGAAGCCCGAAAGTCTGACAACCAGTCTTACCAAGGGGTATCGTATTACCCAGTTACTGGGTCGTGGAGGTCAGATAGGCAGTCGCTCCATGTAAAACGTTTCACAATGTGCCCATGTAGGTTTATATGAAATAAATTATTTGGATTTGAATTTGAATAGGCTTATTCCGTGTCAAAATGTACTCCTTTCTGTATCAAGTCCTTGACCTAACTAACGAGAGCCACTTAATGTACTATTAAAATTGATAACGAATTACCTATTTAAGTTCTCAGAAACATTATGAGATCAACTGCTCGAGCCGGTTCCTCCCCGCGTGAGTACATAATATAGCGAGAAGTATGTAAAGTACTGAAATTTTCAAAAACAGTGTCACTTGCAAGTGGTGACTTAAGGCTCCCGCAGACAGACGCGATGCAACAGCGCGACGCGACTCTAAGTAGAACATTTTTTAATGAAAACTTCATGTCTACCAAAATCGCGTCGCGCTTGTCTGCGGCAGGCTTTAAACTGCTCAAACTGAGCCGAATCCCGTGCAGGATGTGGGACGAAACTCGGTCTCGACGATTGTATTAACTAACTTGTACGGGGGTGTTCAGTCGCGTGACTTTCCTATCATCGAAACTCGACGCTCGCAGTCGCGTCCCGCACTTGATTCGTTTCAGTTTGACCAGTCCTTTAGGTCTACGACAAGGTGAGAGCGGTTCTTCAGAATTCAGTCGCTATTTAACCGATATTTAGGTATACCTATATAACGTAATACCTGAATCTTATCACTACATTCACCATTATTAAAACCAATATCGACAATTCGACATCAATTTCAAGTAGGTATCTAACTTGACTGTCGTAAGAATAGTATCGAATTTCACGTCGCGATCATTAATTTGTCACTTTTGTTACAAAAGAATATAATTGTCGTGCCAGCGACACGAAGAAATTAGTGACGATTTGTCACTAATTTGTTAAGAAAACGTTCTCGCGCGACGATCGCTTAAGGGCCTATACAACCTCAAATTGCTGAGCATGATCCTCCGCTATGCCTTAAAAATACTGCAGCATCAATTTTGAAATAAATATACAACGTGCCGCTACAATGGCGACATTTAGGTAACTTTGCATTTATTTCTATCGAGAAAATTTTATGTAATCTAGTTTTCGCCTCACATAAGACCTAGCATCAATCCTCAACTTTAACATATATTTATTTCAAAATTAATGCTGCAGTATTTTCGGCATAACAGAGGATCATGCTAAGTAATTTGTGATTGGGTGCGCCCTTAAAGATACGGCGCGGGCGGTAGGCTGCCTTTTCATACACATTTTCATCTAACCTTTAAACTTCATAAATTAAGCTAAATATTATTGCGATTGAATACTAATACAAGCACGACGATTTTTCTCACCAGTCAAACGCCCTCGCCGTTGAGAGAAAGTTCATTGAAAAAGCAATAAACGTTGTCATTAACAAAAAATAATTACAAAAAACGAAAGGGTCTTTTAAAGTAATTTCTTCAAGTCATTCAGCAAATACAAAGTAACTATAATTTAAATAAATAGCTTCTCATTTTAGGCAAAGCCTTCAGGGTAGCCCCGAAATTCAAATTTTCTTACGTACCTACGGTTTTTTGCTATTTGCAGTTCAGTATCAGCCGGTCTATTCTGTAAAAATCTCACCGTGAAAACTGAGGTGAAGTGAGCTTCGAATGAACTGTCACTGCCTTAGCATTAGTAGGTATCGATGATGACAATGACAGCTCACTCCACGCTTACTTCACCTAAGTTTTCACGGTGAGATAGCTACAGAACAGGCACGTGACGTGATCTGTCAACATCGTCTACTGTTAGCCAATGTGACTTGTACCGACCAAAGAGAACCAATTAAAATGAGTTCGATTGATTCACCCATTTCATTGCACGTGATTTGGAATAGAGGTTACGCTACGTTACACGTTTTTAGAGTGCAGTTCTGGGAACTTGCATTGCAGGGCTGGAAAAAATTGACGAAAAGCGAAGCGTCAAGCGGTTCTGGACCAAAGATCTGCCTTGAACATCATCTTTAGGCCTAGCACTCGTTATAATTACCCCTTTAGAGGTTTTCAGATATTTCAATTACACCTTGTAAAAATTACGTAAATTTTCGTAATTAAGGGGGATGCGCTAAGGTAGTAGTCATAATTTAGATCAACATACACCTGCAAATTGCAAAAAAACGTAAGAAAATTTGAATCTTGCGGGCTACCCTGGCCCTTTCGCCTTAACTGAAATATTATTAGTAACTACAGACTACTGGGAGTCCCCTTGCAACCAAAAACATACGAGTTTAGCTTAGCAACTCCAACAGGCCTTGGTAGGAGCAGTCACCTTAGTAAGATCGACGACCTCTGCAATCTGATAGATAAATATAATTACAATACTTGTGATGAAATCGAGTTATCGACAATTTATAATCGACTACCTCATTGGTTTAGTGATCGTTAGCATGAATTTCGAACGTGGGCCCAGGTCCCATATCCATGTCGGGCCAATGTTATTGGGTCTTTTCATTAGTATTTCAGTAGTACGCCGAGTCTGGATTTGTGCCCGGTTGATGGCAATAGGCTCGCCCTCTTTACATGAGGCTTAAACATAACTGCAGGCGTAGCATGAGCACCGTTTTGTCGACGGAAGAGTAGACAAAAATGACGTTTCCTGTAGACAGTACGACGGCAGCTAAGTAAAAAGAGTCAACTGCACTTTTTACGAAATTTACTCTTTTACATAATTCGACTCAGAATTCATTGTTTTGTCATAGAATTTATCGGTTGTCAGTGTGATTTTGACAGTAAAGATAGAAAATTTCTTCCAAAAGAGTCTACCTACAAAAAGACCTAGAAAAAGATCGTTAGAAATGAAAGACAAAATGAAAGATTGTAGAAGGATTTCTACGGTGCGATGTCAAAAATGAAGAAACGAACTGTCACTTTGTATAGAAAAAGCTATGTCTATTCTTCGTAGAGATAGAAAGCGCCATGCTACGCCTGCTGGTGAAATGTGCGTGTACTATAGGTACACCTCTGCCCTAACCCTTCGGGGAAAACAGGCGTAATGTTATGTAATGAACGGAAAGTTTTGACGAATTATGTGTTTTTTGTAAGCGGCTCTAGAACATTAATATGAGTAATTCCTACAAAAAATAATTTCCGTACTTTAACAATCATAATCGTTGTGTTGACGAATTTAATATAATAAAATGCGCAACCACAAAAAAACAATGCGTCTAATGCCGAGATCCGACGGTGCGCCATATTGCGGATGGACACAGACGAGCCCGCACGACGCACCGTGGGAAGGTGTACGTGCGGGGTATCGCAGATATCGGAAGTTCCTCGGTGCGCGGTGCGTAGCGGACTGTGGCCGTCTGCCGTGCGTGTCCGTCTGCAATATTGCCGATCGTCGGATTCCACCATCAGACGTCAATTTATTGAACAATAGAATTCACTACGCCAATACAAACACTTTGACAGTTAGCCGTCAAGCGATGCGATGTTAAGAAATTGGTAAAACGGAAGGTTGGAGAACATTGATATACTAAAAAACATTACCCTCCTTCTGGGTTAGTCGGGTAAAAATATATCAATGTTTGAGAGTTTCAAATATCAAACTTGTTTTTTAGCAGATAGCAGGAATCTGTCTAGAGACGGTTAGATTGTACTTACTAATTTTGTATACTTCAATAAATTTTTGATACGTTGTATTTGATTCCAGTTTATTAATTAAATAGCAACCTGACCCAGGTTTGCACAGTTTTTGCGACTATACAAAATATAGAGATTAATATAAATACAAATAAACCTTCCGGAATACCTAATGTCTAAACTAAACTCGCGACAATCTAAGAAGCCCGTTTTGACGTTTCGTTCTCGTACATGTAATAAAGCGTTATGCCTTGAGAATCAGTTTAAATCAATGTAGATAAGTCGTCGATTACAAACTCTCTAAGTATGTTCAATCGATATGTCTCGAGAATCAGTTTATAAGAAACCAAATTTTTTTTTCATCGCTACATAATGCATTTTTATAGCTGTCACAAGCGACCTCTTGGATTGTCGCGAGTCTAAATGATAGTGAAAACCGCATCAATTCCATTGCGTAGTTAAGAAGAGCAACCCGAGCACACGGAAAGCGACTTTAATTTGTAACAAAAAAAACACAAAAAAAGTGAAAAATAACTTTAATTTCGGAAGTCGGTGTCGTTGCTTTTCAATTTTCGTTTTTTGCCACCGACTTCCGAAATTAAAGTTATTTTTCACTTTTTTAGTGTTTTTTCTGGAAGTCGTTTTTTTTGTAAAAAGTCTTTATTTTTCACTTTTTAGTTGTGGTCCCTACCCTACACAAATTCGTATACCGTTATCTGCTATGTAAATAAAGACTAAGATATCGTCTACATACGCAAAGTGGGAAAAAATACGTAATTATTGAAGCTAACTCAAAAATTACGCAAGCAAAATTAATATGGGGCTACCTCTGAAGCATGACCTACCAAACAAAAAAAGAATAATCAAAATCGATTCATAATTGGCGGAGTAATCGCGTAAAATACACATAAAAAAACACACGAATTGAGAACCTCCTCCTTTTTGAAGAAGTCGGTTAAAAAGTTTTTTTTTTTTCTTATTTTCTAATAATAGCTACTTATAGAATTGCTAAGAATCTTAGTCAATACCAAATTGACTTATTCACATCGTTTATCATCGCTTTGCCAAACACGCTCACATAGGACAAGCATTCATTCAATTCACGTACGTCGTGATCGGAATTTTTTATCACACAGGAATCCCCGATCCCAGTCGATTTCCTTACGATCTTACTCAAATCTTTGTTACGATACTTTACTGTACACGATAAGTACTGTTTTATACAAAAGATTATAAAGGAAAAGAACTATGGTTTTATCTGAAGTCAAAGTAAAATAATTTATTTCAATTAGGCACATAAAAGGCACTATTGAACATCTTTACAAAAAAATTTAATGATTCTACTCGCCCCTTCCAATAGGTAGTTTTCGTATGGAGAAGAATGGGCAAGAAACTCCACCATGACTCACTTAATTTTTTTTACAATACAGGGTTTCAATTTTAGTCGTTTTTATCCTCTTAAGGGTTCATTGTACTCATCATTATGAACAACTTTCACTATGGGACCAAGCCGGAAATCGCGAAAAAGAATCAGCTGTTCCCTACATTTAATAATGTTCGCATAAATCTCGGCAAAATGGAAGGAACAGCTAATTTTCTTTCGCGCAGCGCGACGCGACTTTCTAAGAAAACTTCATGTTATAACAATTACCGGTCTCGCGACGCACAGTCGCGTCGCGGAAGTCTGCACGAGGCTTAACGCTTTTTCCTTACGTGACGATATCTACCAGTCAACGCCTACCACAAATCGCGTTTTAAGGAACTTCATTCCAAATAAACAATCCTTAGACAGTGTCTAAACAGGAGGAGCTCGTGGCTACGTACTAACAGCCGCACGGGACGAGCCATCAGGTTAAGCTACGCTTGCCGGGATTGGTCCGTAGATGTGTGACCATCTTTACATACCGAGACTCCTCCGTGCCTCGGAAAGCACGTTAAGCCGTTGGTCCGGCTGTCATTTGTAGACCTTTGACAGTTGTTACGGGTCGTCAGAAGCCCGAAAGTTTGACAACCAGTCTTACCAAGAGGTATCGTATTACCCAGTTACTGGGTTGTGGAGGTCAGATAGGCAGTCGCTCCATGTAAAATACTGGTATTCAGCTGCATCCGGTTAGACTGGAAGCCGACACCAAAATAGTTGGGAAAAATCTAGGCAGATGAGATCATGAGACAGTGTCTAAACGAGTCACAGTTACAAAATGCACGCACAGAAGTTGAGTCCATAACGGAACATAGCCCTTACCACATGCCTGACCCTTTTCGCCCCCTTTTTAGAACTGAGTGAGAAACCTAGGTAGATTACAGCAGAAAGGATTCCCCTAAACCGTGTTTTATCACTTGTATAATAATGACCCCGAGACCAAGTCTTTGTTTAATTACATACACTGATAACGATGGATTTTCCCGCAGATTTTAAGACGCCCCTGAGTTTACGAAATTTTTACAGGCGTTATTCAATACTCTGTTACTTTAAATTTTCATGCACTACATGAAGGATCATTTCAATTCTGATCTTTTAGGGGTATGAGGAACAGGTTGTAAAGTTCACTCATCCACCATAGAAAAGGGAGGATCCTCCAACCAGACGGGTGTTGTGACGGCGATTGATATTGGTATCTTGTGTATATGTCCATCGCGCGGTAAACTCTAATTGCGCGATGCAGGATTTATGTGGCGTCAGGATTTTTGTGTGACGTCAGGTCTTTGATGCGTAGTTCGCTTGTGGCGATGTAGATGCCGCCACAATCGAATGAATTAACAACTTTTTTATATGTTTCGTTTTTTTTAAAGTTCTCGTGTAGGCACCTACGTATAAAGTGAGTATCTATTTATTCTTAGTACTGCGTCATTCAAGCAAATTGACCACGGAAATATTGCGTCCATTATTGATTTATTTGCGCGGAAAACATATTGACGAGCCTCTAACACAGAGGTTCCCAACAACATAAACATTTTTTTCTCGCAGAATGTAGACCACTTTCAAAATTTAATTTTCCTGGTTTTAGTGGACCGTGGCAGGGTCCACTGAAACCAGGAAAATTTAATTTTAAAATATTAAATTTATTATATTTTGATTTATTAAATTTAATAAAATTTTAAAAATAAACTACACAAAATTAGTAAAAAAAAAAGTTAATTTAAAGTTAATATTATTATTTTTTTCGCGCTATCTGTTAGGATTGCATGAGAATCGTAACTTCCAAAAAATTTTTGCCAAAAAATTTGGATCTTATAGCTTCAAAATACTTTTTATAAAGTCTCAATAAGACCATTTTTCACCAAAATACAGCCTGTCAAAAATCACGAACTTGTTTTTTCTTTGTTCCCTTATATTTTTGGAACGGGTTTCTTTGATAGGTAAAGCCAAGCCAACAATATTTTGTTCTTTACTATCGAAACCAGGAGAGGAGCTCGTGGCTAAGTAATGAAAGCCGCACGGGTCGATCCATCAGGTTAAGCTACGCTTGCCGGGGTTGGTCCGTGGATGGGTGACCATCTTTACATACCGAGACTTCTCCGTGCCTCGGAAAGCACGTTAAGCCGTTGGTCCCGGCTGTCATACGTGGTACTTTGACCGTCGTTACGGGGCGTCAGAAGCCCGAAAGTCTGACAACCAGTCTTACCAAGGGGTATTGTATTACTCCGTTCCTGGGTTGTGGAGGTCAGATAGGCAGTCGCTCCATGTAAAATACTGGTATTCATCTGCATCCGGTTAGACCGGAAGCCGACCCCAACATAGTTGGGAAAAGGCTAGGCAGATGAGATCATGAGACAGTGTCTAAACGAGTCACAGTTACAAAATGAAAGATCTTAAGAAAATACATCCATTATTAGGGTTCCTTTCCTTACCTTACCCAAAGGTTACCAAACGGAACCCTATTATAAAAGGTCAAAATACAAGAAAGCCTTTAACTTTTTAGGCTATCATAATATAATTATCATATCCATACTAATATTATAGATTCGAAAGTAACTCTGTCTGTCTGTATGTTACCTTTTCACGCCAAAACCACTGAACGGACTATTCGTGAACGGGACTTACAACTTGTGAACCCTATTTTTTTTCCACATCGACTTATACCCCCTTCAAGTCTCCCGTGGACCCCTGCGGGTCCACCTGGACCACTTTGGGAATCACTTGTCTAACAGGTCAAAATAATAACAATCAATTGAGCCAATAATGGAAATAATCGGTCAAGTTCAAAGCAAGGGCTCATGGTAACTATAATACATAGTACATTAGGAGTATGACATAAAATGTTTATACAACACAAACAAAAAATAAAAAATATTGTTTATGCTAAACCCGAAAAGGGGTCATTGTACTCATCATTTTGAACAACATTTTCTATGGGACCAATCTTGAAATCGCGAAAAAAAAATCAGCTGTTTCATACATTTGTGTTCACTTAAATCGACAAAATGTATGGAACAGCTGATTTTTTTTTGCGATTTCAAGGTTGGTCCCATAGCGAAAGTTGTTCAAAATGATGAGTACAAAAAAAAAAATTGTATAACTTTTTTGCATAATACTGGGTGTTAGTGTAAACACCGTTATCCTTGAAACCAGTGGTTTGGTTTCATTTATAGAACGTAAAATCAATCGAAAAATACAACTTTTTTTTTTTTAAAGAAAATCTACGTTTTTGCACAAGAATATTTCACCCTACACGCAAGGGCAACGAACTTGCGTCTCAACACGGTGGCCGGCGGTTGGCGGGGGCGGGCGGGGCGCGCGGAACGTTACTTGTCCGGCCGTCAGCTGTTTCGCAGCTGTCTCGAACGCGTATCCATGAGTATCGGGACAGTGACGGATATTTACTTTTTAAAATCTTTTAATGAAAATAAGGTTTTTTTTTTTGTTGTTGCTGGGTCATTTATTATTATATTTAAGTCAACTACCCATGGTTTGAGTGACAACGGTGTTTACCCTTGCATACTGTATAGCATTACGCCTGTATTCGCCGAAGGGTTGGGCAGCGGTGGGTGTACATATTACACCAGCTGTTACCTACATTTATGTTCGCATAGCTCGTCAAAATGAAAGGAACAGCTGTTTCGCGATTTCAGGTTTGGTCTCCTAATGAAAGTTGTTCATAATAATGAGTACAATGATAAGAGGATTTAAACGACTAAAATTTTCACCCTATAGATTTTTAAAACACACGTAGGTGGTTTGGTCTCCTAATGAAAGTTGTTCATAATAATGAATACACACGGCTACATGTCAAGCTATACATGTCCAGTATAAGCTGATGTCGCATTGTATTGGATTTCCGTACACTGCGAGGTCAGCATAAACTGGGAATGTATAGCTTGAAGTGTAGCCGTGTGTACAATGATAAGAGGATTTAAACGACTAAAATTTTCACCCTATAGATTTTTAAAACACACGTAGGTATGTCTTATTTGCAGAACAATCTAACATGCAGAAACACTTAGACCCGGAACTATTCTAGGTACTTACCTAGGCCAAATGTTTGCTTTGAGCGGGAATCGATACTACGACCCGTTGCGCAAATGTATAGCGGACATATTTTAGTCAGAATTAGCTTTGCCTGCGGGTTCCCCCGCGTGGGTTCGGCAAAGAGTATCCTATGTCCTAAGTCATAGTATCCTAGGTCCTAACCGAGATCATGGTCTACCTGTGTGCAAAATTTTCAGTTCAGCCGTTTTTGCATGATTCGAGTACAAACATACAAAGTTTTAAACTTTCACATTTATAATAATAATAATATGAAGTTTGTTAAATGTTTTTTTTAATAATTTTATAAAATATTCAAAAATGTAAATAAATAAACGAAAATAATATGAAGTTTTGTAGAAGAGGTAATTACTGATAATTTTTTTTTTAAATTTTAGTGGTATAAAAAAAAACATGACATAAGATTTCCTAGGCGATGAGATTTCCTAGACGCGTAGCTGAAGTGTACTGAAATAAACAGTTACTTTTTGATTTTTATTGGTGAAACAACAAGAAAATAAAACATTGTAGTTTTATACAAACGACAGGTTCATTGTTTCTGCTATTTTTGTTCCTAATGATCTATATTCATCATTATCATCATCATCATTTCAGCCGAAAGACGTCCACTGCTGGACATAGGCCTCCCCCAAACACCGGCACTTCGACCGGTTCTGTGCTTGTCACATTCACTATAGTTTCCTTAAATATTTACTTGATAAAATACATTTTTTATTAGGTATTAATATCATTATTTTATTTACTTTAAAGAAGAATTTCTTTATCGACAGTGAAAAAATCATGTTCTTCGTACTCACGACCGTTCTCTTCTAATTTCCTACAGTTTTTTTAAATTCTTATGTGGAAACAGAGAAGCGATCCTTTTCGATCGTTTCTGAGGAGAGCGGAGATTTTTTTTTCTTTTTTTACCGTTAAAAAGGGACTTTTCAGAATTTTGACACCTTATCAGAACGTATTTAAACTTTAATTTTTTTAAATAGTGTGCGTACCTACTCTAATAACTTCTGTTTTCCACGGATATGAACGATGTTCACCCTCATGTGATAACGCTAATATAAAAGCAAGGGATAATGAATAGCACGGGCAGTGCGCGAACGCATACATCATGGTCACGCAACCACGCCAAACGCACGCCGCGGTTGAAAATAGAACGATTTAAATTTCGAAAATTGCAACCGTAATTGTTTTTTTTTTAACATTCGAATATAAAATAGTATTTTTTAATTTTTATTATTGACTGGTTTTTATTACAAACAATTTTTGTGTTTTTTTTTTGCGTGATTTGAAAAGAATTTTTCCGATTTTTTTTTATTGTGGTATTTATTTATAAAAAATAAAAATGGTGAACAAAGTGTACAAAGTTAGTTCTGCAAAACAAGAAAAGGCTGGGAGCAAACACAATCAGATTCTAATGTCTATTGTTGGTAAGTAATTATTGTTATAATTTTCATAAGAATCTTACTGCAGTTTTTTCTTATGAAAATAATGTTTTTTTTTTTAAATAAAGTTTTAGTAAAGGTTGAAGGCTTCTTAATAGTTATGAGTGTTTATTTTAAAAACCGTTCATCACGCCTAATTTTTAATAATGATGTAGGCAGACATGTAGGTTCCTAATGTTGTGTTTAGTAAAAAGGAGCAGAAAAAAAAATTGCTTAAATAATATAGCATTATTCAGCCTATAATGTTCCCACTGCTGGGACACAGGCCTCCTCTTTCTGTAAAAGGGAGAGCGCCATATTTCAACACGCGGACCCAGTGCGGGTTGATAGATGTCACATGACTTTGAATTGTTTGGTTCTAGGTGATTAAGCCGAATATTAATTTAAAAAATATATATAATTTAGAAAAAATACGGACATACTCTCTATAAAAGTTTTAAAAAAAAAATCTTTTAATCGAAATGTGGTAGGTACACATGGCTACACATCAAGCTATACATTTCCAGTATAAGCTGACCTCGCGTTGTACGGAAAACCTATACAATGTGAGATCAGCATAAACTGATTTAAGGCGGGTTTCGAATGTGACATTCCGAAAACGTAACCTCCTTTTTCTTTATGATACACCAGCTTTTGCCTGCGGATTCACCCGCTAGGCTGTCGTAACGCAAATTGTCATTTTCAGATGTAACGTTCTGTTTATTTCCTGGTTATATTTTTAGAACCATTTGTTTGCGCACGTGATTCATCAAACAGAATCATAAAAAAAAATGATGTGGCATATTTTTGAAGTGAAAACTTCTTTACGAAGGTTGATTTTTGATAGGGATAGGGACTTGTATTGCTGATTCAAATGTGTATAATTCTGTAAATCCATGTTTATTACGGTCGCGAATCATATAAAAAATCAACATAAACCTGATACTGACCTGCAGGCGTAGCATGAGCACCGTTTTGTCGACGGAAGAGTAGACAAAAATGACGTTTCCTGTAAACAGTAGACAGTACGAGACGGCAGCAAAATAGAAAGAGTCAACTGCACTTTTTACGAAATTCACTCTTTTACATAATTCGACTCAGAATTCTTGGTTTTATCATAGGATTTATCGGTTGTCAGTGTGATTTTGACAGTAAGGATAGAAAACTTTCTTCCGAAATAGTCTACATCTCTAAAGACGTAGACAAAGATCGTTAGAAATGAAAGACAAAATGACAGATTGTAGAAAGATTTCTACGGTGGATGTCAAAAATGAAGAAACGAACTGTCACTTTGTATAGAAAAAGCTATGTCTATTCTTCATAGAGATAGAAAGCGCCATGCTACGCCTGCTGCAATTTGCAAAAAACGTAAGAAAATTTGAATTTCGCGGGCTGTCCTGAAGCTGTCGCCTTAATTTTGACTTGTTAGCTACATGCATCATTGAAGAGTAGAAAATACTTTGAAGACTAATTACCTACTACCTACTACTAAAAATATTTTTTTCTGTTAATTAAAATATTATAAGTAGGTGCTAAGAATTATCTGAGGCCACAGCCACATATTTTAACTAAGGTGTAGAGTTTGTGAAGTTAGGGCTTGTAGAATTAGGGCGTGTAGAGTTGAAGCTTGGCTCTACATGAGATCTGATAACTTTTTGACAGTGCGAGCCATTTAGGGCAATTTTCATTTTTTTATTTTTTGTTTGTTGTGTTCCACGAACTGTGTGCAAATAAATGTTATTCTTTCTTTCGTTATATTTTCTTTTCTTTCCATATGGAGACCACGAGTCTTGTGAACATTTTACATGTAAATCTTTTTGGTGGGATTCAAAATTCCGAAATTATTTATCAACCACACCAAACAAATGTACGTAAAAAAGGACTAATTTATGCTCTCTCTACTTTAAGTAATTCTACTCAACTCAACAAAAAAAAATTGTAATAATTATTACAAAATAAAAGTTTGGCCTTACATTGTGTTTCTACATCACTGTTATAAACGGTGAGTACAATTCGTGCCAAATTATTTATCACCACGTGGACGCATCTGTCATTCTTATCTACGATGTTTGATAGTCATCAAATAATTAATTATATTAAGGTTATATTAAGGTTGCCTGGAAGAGATCACAGAAAGTGATAAGGCCGCCCATTGTATGTTTTATAGTTTTAAATTTATTTATTTTCGCAATGTATTTTCTGGTGTACAATAAAGTATATATAAATAAATAAATAAATAAATATATATTGTTACATATTATGAGATCGAAGAATAAACAAACGTACGCCTTGAATTGATAATTAAATCTTCTAAAACTGGTTAAAAAAATGAACTAATTTGATAACTAAATGAACTAACTCATATGTGTTGTGCAACTGTAAATATAAGTTGGTTGTTTAATAAATAAAATAGATTTTCTAAATTCAACCCGACAAAAAAATTGCGACTCGTTTAAGATTATGACTTTTACGTGCTATCATTTGTAGCATTTTTTTTTTAATCTACTGTATTAATATGAAAACTAGAGTACATTTTTATAAAATTCATAATGCAATATCAAGCGACTCAGTCGTAGAGTAAAATGGAATATTTTTCCCATAGCAATTGTATTGTAAATTAAACAATTGAACCATCTGTCCTATGTATTATTATGCCAGTAATTAATAATATGAAGTGCCTTCACAGTCACACAAGTCATTACATTGTGTTAACTACGATATTGGGTTGTCCAATCTGCGAGTGCCACAATATTACTGAACATAATAATATTATGTTCAGCTGAACACCTGAAATGACATAATGGAAACATGGAAACCGGACCCATCAGGGAATTGATATGGCTTCAGGTTTGCATTTATAATGCATACACGTGCCGTTGTACTATTTATAATCCTAACTTTATCTATACTATAATATTATAAATTCGAAAGTAAGTCTGTCTGTCTGTATGTTACCTTTTCACGCCTAAACCACTGAACGGAATTCGATAAAACTTGGCAAGGAGATAGATGTCATCCCGGGGAAGGACATAGGCTACTTTTTATCGACATACCACGCGGGCGAAGCCGCGGGCGGAAGCTAGTATATACTATAACCCCAAAAAAAATTAATAGTTATAAAACTAAAGCCCAACTATGACAAAAAAGTCAACCAAAACGATATAAAGAAGACATCACAGACAGACAAATTACAAATCCGGAGTCACACGTAATCTGATCGATTTATGCCCTAACACGTGTGAGTCCGGAATTATAATTTGTCTGTCTGTGAGGTCTTGTTTATACCAGCGATCAAGACGCTTCGGACGATACCTCATTTGTTAAATTGTGATGAGTAGTTTAGAAGATATGATATAAGGGAACACACCGGTCAAAATCATAACCATCCTTTTTGCTTCGCCGTAGTCGGGTAAAAAAAGAAATGAACATCGATTCCAAAATCGAATTTGCTCTCCTCATTTCATAGACACATTACGAATCAAAGAACGAAGACGTGAGTCATAGAAAAGTTCTGTTACTTACATCTAAAAATAAATCAATCGTGTCTCCAAGTACCAGCGACGCATATCTGCTTAGCTGTGTAGTCCCACGTAAGACTTACATTTCTCTATGTTGGTACCTATTTTTAGCTTACCTCGACAGCCTTTCATCGAGTTCAACGAACGTAAAAATAGTACATTACTGTCGCGGGCTGCAACTGTGGCCGAGGGGAAGCTGAGGCACACATTCGTGAGTCCATCAATGCCTGGTTGCGGCCAAGGCTTGTATAGTACTTTTCTCAAACAATGCGCGGAAATTCAAACTAAGTTAATTAATTATAATTTCCAGAATCAATGACGAACAACGATAATTTTTCACGCGCCAATATGTTCATTTGTTTATACCATGCCCCCTCTAAAAAGCTTATTTTATTCACTGAAAACAGTGAATAAAAAGCACTTTTAATCACTGTTTTGGTGTTTGAATTTAGAACACCAATTTGTTCGAACTCCATCTCAATGATATACAAACTCCTATTTGATTTGATTTTCGAACAGGAGTTTAGCATTAGAATTAAAACTGTTTTGTGTTCTTTGCTGTCATTAGTAAATGGGCGCTATTTTAAATATTGTAAGTTGTACGAACAAAAAGTTTAGGGTTACTTAATAATAAATCGATTGAAAATGTTTTCAAGTGATGAAGATGTGTTAACACCTGAGTTTATGAAAGAGAGGGCGGCCTATATAGTAGAAAGCTTGCTAACCAACAAATCACGGCTGGTTTACATCAAAGCCTACGATGAGTTTGAGTGTGAGTTTGTTTGTTTGTTTGAGTAAATGGAAAAATGAAAATCAAGCTGACCACTTTTTCAGAGTCTGTTTTCCTAACTTATAATAATGAGTTGTCGAAGAAAAAGAAGTCATCGACCTTATGGAGTATGTATTCTATGCTACGGTGTAGGTACTATAAAAACAAGGCATAAAATTGACATAACAACATAGGTACTCGAAGTTGCATGTTCTTTTTCTCGTAGTCATGGTATAAAGTATAGTATGCAACTCTTGAATAAAACGGATTTATATCGAGGGCCATGAATCGCTCGCGTCGTTCAGGATTCTAACACTTGAATTGAATCACTCCCTACGGTCGTGATTCAGTCGTTACGAATCCTTCACTTGCTCGTGATTCACCTGGCCCTCGCTTTAAATCCGTCCTTTATTCACTAATTGCATAATATACTATTCTTCTATATTTTGAACAGCTCTATTTGGAAGCAAAATCGAAATTTAAATAAAATCTTTGATGCGTTGAAGAAAAAAGTTCGTTCCATTTTTATTTAAAAATGGAACGCACAACAGATATGAGTTTTCATAGTAATTTATTTGGCCGCTAAACACGACAGTTATGGATGTTCATCATAGTTACTTTGGCGGCCGCATAATCATTTTGTTTTTTACCAGTACAGCAATTTCAATTTGTCTCGAAGAAGGTTGTCAAAATAATGCTCGATTTTCCAAGCATGTTTGAGAAAAAACATTACCTGCACATAGTTATTTAGTTACGACCGTTTGATGATTTACTTTGATTACGGAATAATAGATTTTCGTAAATAGGATATTCGCTTGATTATGTAATAGGTACCTCAAGTTTCATTTTTCATGAAAAAAATCGTTTTACCTATAGGCTAATGGTTTTCGGGAAAAGGAGTGGTGGTGATAAATAATACATACGATAAAATTATATAGAATTGAAGATTGTATGTTTGTAGTGCCAACATAACAGCTTTTTAGGGTTCCATAGTCAACAAGGAACTTTATGTTTCGCCATGTCCGTCTGTCTGTCTGTTAATAAATGCTTATGAAAATAAATACGGTACAGTACGGTTTTTTCTTAAATATTTGTTTCACTGTCTGTCTGTCTGTTTGTTCCGGCTAATCTCCGAAACAGCTGGACCGATTTTAACGGGAATTTCACCGGCAAATAGCTGATGTTATAAAGAGTAACTTAGGCTTAACTTACTTTTATTTTTGAAAAGGCGACGCCGCGTGCCCCAGCTGGAAATAAAATAACAATAATGTATGCTGAAACGAAGGCAACCGAATGATTTAGAGTGAAAAGAAAGCCTCCCCAGGCCAATATATATTCTTAAAAATCAGCTGTTACCTACATTTATGTATGCATACCTCGTCAAAATGCTAAAACAGCTGATTTTTTTTTCGCGATTTCAGTGTTGGTCCCTAGTGAAAGTTGTTCATAATGATGAGTACAATGACCTCTTAAGAGATTTTGTGTATGAAAAGTTACACCTTATATACCACGATACATTATGTATTTTGTGTCCTAAAGCAAAATTGCTGTCGATTGTGGAACAAACTGGAGCTAGAGGAATAACAAGCACGTGAGATGATTAAACTTGATATTACCCAAAGTCAAAGTCAAAGTCAAAGATTTACATACATCATCATTTTCCAGTCGGGGTCGGCGCAAACTGTGATCTGTGGTGGCCCAGTGGTAACGGCCGCGACTTATGAGGAGTAAGTCGTAGGTTCGAACCCAGACAGGCGCTTTACTTTGTGTAAATTATTTCATCACCACTGCTCTCAAAACGGTGAAGGAAAACATCGTGAGGAAACCGGCATGTCCTAGAACCAAAAATTCAAAGACATTTGACATCTACCAACCCGCGCTGGGCCCGCGTGGTGGATTATCGCCCACTCTCTCTCACCGAGAGGCGGTCTGTGTCCCAGCAGTGGGAACATTTATAGGCTGTTTAAGGCAAACTGTGATAAAATTTGTCGAAATCGTGGCCCTCCGGAACGTGTCCCTGCGGCATCGGGGCCTGGACGAACCTGGCACAAAATCTCCCTTTCTTTCATACTTTCTTATTAGTCATCATCCCGGTAGTCAACCTCTTTCTAGCCATTTCACCTTTCACACAGAATATCTCCACTTGACGTGCAGGAGAGGTAAAGCAAAAATTTTTTTTCATGATTCTTTTTTACTACTTTGTCGGCGTAATTTATATGTATACCCATACCAAATTACAGCTTTCTAGTACTAAGAGTCTCTGAATCAAGCTACGGACAGACAGGCAGTCGGACATTGGCGAAACTATAAAATAATCTGACATCATTCAATTTTTAAATAATATTATATAATTTTTATGATTTATTCTGTACTTAATTTTAATTATGCATGATTGTCAAACATCTGGTTTTTTAAATTTAAATTCATTATATTTAGATAGATGCACACCATATTTGTATGTCTCCTGGCATAACATAGTGTTCTGTTCACCAAACTCAAGATCTGTATTCTTTACCTGTGTTAACAAATAAAAGTGATTTGATTTGATTTGATTTATAAAGGTTCGTTGTTGACTAATAATTGACTAATTGTTGAATTTGTTGAATTTTGTAATTGAATCTTCTGACATTCTTTTAATTTAATTTGTTGACATTCTGAATCTTTTCAATATGTGTATTTTTATTCATGATTGTAATGTTGCTTAATGAATGGTGTTTTCTTGTTTATTTTTGGTTTGTTTAGTAAATGTATTATATTGAATAATTTTGCATGCCGTAAGGCAAAATGTATCGGGACTCTCATCAAAATAACAATCAAATCTGTATACCTACATTATTGGCAAATAAATGATTTCTATTTCTACTACAGAAACCTAAAATCGTACGTAAACTACCTATTAGGTAGCGCCGCGCCGCCGCCCGCCGTAGCGGCGCGTAGCGTATTCGTATGGCATAGAAACTATTTGATGGACCACTCAATACAAACTCATTCATAGTTATAAGTAGGTAGGTATAGGTAACTATCAAGTCAAACTAACTATAAAGCAGGCGCGGTCGCAGCCCAAGATTTTGGAGGGCGTCACCATTGGTGCCGAGGAATATTTTAGGGAAATGGATAATTGATAAGTACGTAAATCATTCAGTCTCTCGACAGTTTGAATGATTTTGGGGGGGTCATGACCCACAGGACCCCCCTGACCTGGGGGTCATGCCCCGCCCAAAATCGTTCGGACCGCGCCTGCTTTATAGGCATAATTACAATAGGACAGTTTCTCGACCGGAAGCGAGAATATCGAAACGGTTGAAAGTGGAAACTATGCTTTTACAAATGATCAATCGACCGGCGATTCTCTCCTCACGAAGTTCCACACCTCGTATGAACGAGCCTTACATTGATATCTATAATAGGTACTACATTATAAATTAAAGGCTCTTACATACTGGGGCGATTCGTCGCGCGACGCGAATTTTAACAAAACAATTTCTGAGAAAACTACATGGCGAACAATGCGGCGACGTCGCGTCGCGCGACGAATCGCCCCAGTATGTAAGAGCCTTAAGGTCGCTGTTTGTCTGTGTGATAGCGTTGTTCTTCTAAATTACGCAACAGATTTTGATGTGGTTTTCACCATCATGTAGAGAATTTATTCCGGAAGGTTTAGGTTTGTGTATAATACCTACATTAAGGTGGATGCGCTAGGGTGGCCCGCGAAATTCAAATTTTCTTACGTTTTTTACAATTTGCAGGTCAGTATCAAGTTGTATGTTGATCTAAATATTATTAGCGCTCGTAACAAATATGGATTTACAGAATTATAAACATAAAAATCAGCAATACAACTCTCTAAGCTCATGTAAGTATTGAATGACTATTTCATGAAATCTTGACATTTGGCACTTTCATGAACTTAGAGAGTTGTATTGCTGATTCTAATGTTTATAATTCTGTAAATCTATATTTGTTACGAGCGCTAATAATATTTAGATCAACATACAACCTTATACTGACCTGCAAATTGCAAAAAACGTAAGAAAATTTGAATTTCGCGGGCCACCCTAGCGCATCAACCATAATATGAAACTTACATAAAATAAATAAAGGACATGGATTTTCCTTGGCCCAGCAATCCCAGCATGGACAAGGAGGGACAAAGAGATAATTAGTTTAAAAAAATAACTGATATTTGAAAATGCACCACAGTTTTCGTTACTTGGCAAAATATGGGATAAAATATTTCAATTTAAAAGATTATTATTTTGATTCAAGTATTCGGGGTGATATTTATGTTGCCAGTTTTGGAAATATTATGGTAATAAAATAAATAAATTTAAATGTTTTGTGAAGTGCGAAGTTGCAGGGGCGGGTTGCGTCATTTCTAAAATCAATTTATCTAACGCAGCACATTTTTTCTCCCATTTCAGTATGTATGCCGATCCTGGCGTACGGAACAGCAATGGGGTGGATATCCCCCAACAAGGCGCTGCTCATGGGGGACTATTCCCCCTCGAACTCCCCCCTGTCTGAAGAGGACGTGTCTTGGATGGCTTCCATCATGTTTATCTTCGCACCTATTGCTGTGTTCGTTTATGGGGTCGCCGCTGATAAATTTGGAAGGAAGAATGCGTTGTTGTTTGCTTCTATACCTATTTCTGTAAGTATAAAGACATACTGGCGCGATACCTCGCGCGGCGAACAATGCGGCGGCGTCGCGTCGCGCGACAAATCGCGCTAGTATGTAAGAGCCTTAATGGGTGTAAAAAGACGAAGCCGAAAGTCACTTGTTATTCCCGTCATTGTGACCTTATCTGGGAACCTTCTGGTTACGGAGATATTGAAGGTCAAAGTTCCAACTTTTTTTTATAGAAAGCAAGTTTTAAATGTCATAACATAACTGAATATGAAATCTTGGGTGTCGTAAAAGCTGGGTTAAAGAGGGATGGAAAGTCACCCTTCGTATGCTATAACCACATACAGCTGTCACTAATCCACGGGATAATTGCGCAACACACATAAAATGACAATTGATCGCAATGGGTTTCATTTTGACAGTTCACCCACTGCCATTGCATTATTTACGTTGCTGAGCAGACGAATGTTTCAAACATATGCAGCAATGGATTAGCAACATCCTTCAAACGCTTGGAAATGATTTAAAAAAAAAAATTGTGACTCAAGACTTTTTTTTTTTTTTGATGGTGGGAAATCATTCAATGACTTCTCCCGCTCTGGGCGGAGCGGGAGGGCGTGTCAGACTTTTACTGACTAAAACCCACCCGTGTTCCTTCAGTTGCCTGTTGCCAAGGTCCCGGTTTCGGACTAACCCGCAACCCTGACAGGATGACTCAAGACTTGGTTTTCTATATCTTGAATTTTAAAACAAGCTGTTATCCACAGCTCGGCTGGGCAGTAAAGTTGATGTGCGCGCACCCGATCGCGCTGATCGGCGCCCGCGCTCTTATTGGATTCGGTTCGGGAGGAGGCTTCGTGGTCTGTCCGCTTTACGTCAAGGAGATCAGTGAGGATAGCATCCGAGGCATGACTGGCACCTTCGTCATATTCTCACAGGTTAGTAATTTTACTACTTATCCCACTTCACTACCTATTAAGGCAATACGAGGCGTCATCAAGCGCGCCTTTCCCTGCATAGTTCCAGGAAATAATTGGCCTAATGATGAACCTGTGGGGTACATACCTCCATGCTTATGTATCAAGCAACCTTTACAGACAATAAAAAAGAAAAATAGTTGTCAAAGATTTAATGTCATGTTAATTATATTATTTCTTGTCGTATTTTAGTTTTTCTCTATATTTTTAATATATTCGTAAACCTACAACTTGGTGTGCTTTATTCTCCTTCTGAACTGTAAATACCATACCATAAACCATAGAGCTTTTCTTTTTGTTACTAAAATTATTGTGAGTGATCGAGCGCTTTGGTTTTGTTAAAAAGTGGTAATATTTAATCGGTTGGAACCATTTTAGCGTTTTTAATACGTCAATAATCACATGAACTTGCAAAATTACTCTCAAGCTAGGCAAGTTTGACATGTTTACAATAATTGCAGAGCGTTGAGTAGTCGGGTTGGCGTCGCGAGGCCGAAATAGGCTGAAAGTCAGACCTTGTTCTAGATAAATTTTGACAGCTGTCAGTCGAAGTGAACACAACACAACTAAACAGTAATCGGGTAACCTAAGGGTTAATTTTATCAAAGTCAGATATCTTTTATCCGTGGAATAAAATTGACGTCTGACAGTTTTAGTATGGAAAAACTGTCAAAATTTCAAAATTTATTCGCAGGATACGACTTACACTCGGTATAAAAGTTTGGTGAAATTCGCCCTAAATGATAAAAAGATTCCAATGAATTTAGATTGTCCTCCTTGTCGTGAAGTCAGTTAAAATAAAATAAGGGCTGACACAGCCGCGCTTAATTCATTCAGACGCGCGTTTAAATTCCTGCCACGAAGCTAGGCGCCAATATATTCTAGCCGCGTGTTCGTGCCTTCAATTACAAGTCAAGTTCAATAGCACGATGCATGTGAACTGATTTAATTTAACCAAGCTGTAAATGAGTAATGCGCATCGAGCTTAAAGATGAGATGACGCTCTACAATCATTGAGGTTCAATTTTAACTAGAGAAGCTAAAGTAAAGGCACAATATGAAATTTTAAATTTTATTTATTTACTGTATCTGTTTAGCTATAAGTTTTCCTTAAAATAAAATAAATCAATATAAATTATACTGTGCTAAAGATGTGTCCCCGCGGATGTCAAGTATATGTGACAACCGCGGTGCACGAGCGCAAACTACGCGTAAGATAAGTTTGCGCGCGGCTAAAATCGGAACTAAGCGTATGCCGCATTGCCGCCGTCTTGCCGTGGTAAAAGGTCAAATTAAGTATACAATTATTTAATTAATTAATATTATTATATCATTAAATTATTAATAAAGATTTAATATTTAAAATATTACAGTATAGAATTAAGCACGCCAGCGCCACCAATCGCGCGAAGACTTATCTTGCGCGCACTCTAGTAGACTCAACGGCTACGGTTACGGGTCTTCAGAAGCCCGAAAGTCTGACAACCAGTCTTACCAAGGGGTATCGTGTTACCCAGTAACTGGGTTGTGGAAGTCAGATAGGCGGTCGCTCCATGTAAAATACTGATATTCAGCTGCATCCGTTTAGACAGGAAGCTGACCCCAACATTGTTGGGAAAAGGCTAGGCAGATAATGACTCTAGTAGACTCAAAACGTTTGGTGTCTTCGGAAAACGATAATATTAATGTTGCGCAAAAATTTTGTTCGTGGTTTTTGCTCTAGTTTACAGATCGATTCAAACTTAATGGCGGCTCGGAAGTTAGCTTTTAGCTGCGCAGTACCCCACCCCTCACCCCCGCTGTCACATGAGATTGTTACTGCGCAGCGACTCTCCTCATGTTCCGAGCCGCCATTAAGTTTGAATCGAACTGTACCTACATTGAACATCAATATATACGAAGTTGCAGTTTAAAAAAAAAGTGAGATAAAGGTATCTCCTTTAAAAATAATATTAAAATGCATTGCAATGCAACGCATGGCCGGGCATTAGCTAGTCAGACATATTTATGACTAGCTTCCGCCCGCGGCTCCGCCCGCGTAGTATCTATGCTATGTCGATAAAAAGTAGCCTATGTCCTTTCCCGGGATGCCATCTATCTCCTTGCCTTATCGAAATCCGTTCAGTGGTTTAGGCGTGAAAAGGTAACAAACAGACAGACAGACAGAGTTACTTTCAATTTATAATATTACTAGCTGTGCCCCGCGGTTTCACCCGCGTAGGTCTCGATCCCGTGGGAATCTATACTAATATTATAAAGCTGAAGAGTTTGTTTGAACGCACTAATCTCCTTGAAGTGCTATTCCAGGACATGATCTACCCGTATGCCCATCCTCTCCTCTCTTCTCTAGAGTAGGGAACGTCGCGACGGTGGCGGCGGCGGGGCGGCGCCGTCGTCGAACGGATCGCTTATTGCATTTTCATTCAAAATTAAATGTCCGATTCGAATGAATTAAAAAGTATTTTACTGCTACATAAATACCCTTGATGTTACAACTATTTATAATTGTAGTATTCCATATACAACAATATATTACCCTAATTACAAAAACAAATGCAATTCGTGACAAGTAAGACACGATAATGGTAAATTATCAGTTCTCTCGACATAACTCAGGTGTTCCCCCCTTCAAACAAAGACATACATTTTTCCTGTTATCTTTCAGTTCGAGGAAGATTTTTTGTAAGTCTACGTACTTACTAAGTAGGTATTTGGTATTCCCCGTAGAATTCTGTTTGAGGTATGCTAATGGGCAAATAGATTTTCGGGTTTGACAAAAAGTGCTGCGTCGATTTTAGTTGTAAGGAAAATTGGTATGTAAATACTAGGTACAATTTGCCAATAGATTCTGTTCGCCGTCTGGGTTCTCAGAAAAATATTGTGTTGTGTAGGTACCATGCAATTTTTTTTGTGCCTTTGAAGAATTTGATTGGCTAGTATTTACCTCTCTACTTTTATTTGTTTCGATTTTGAAAATGTACAGAGGGCCTAGACAAGTGACAATCGCTTCGAAAGCGTTTCGTATTTCTACAACGACTTTCAACAGGATTGACATTAGCTTTTCGATAGCTTATGTCAGTTCTATACATTTTTGCCTTTTCCATCGTTATCGCTGATAGAATGTCACTTTGTCTAGGGCCTCAGATTCGTTTGGTTTCTATACTAATATTATAAATTCGAAAGTAACTCTGTCTACGTATGTTACTTTTCACGCCTAAACCACTGAACGGATTTCGATAACATAGATGGCATCCTGGGGAACGCCATAGGCTTCTTTTTATCGACATACCACGCGGGCCGCGGGTGGAAGCTAGTACTTAATAAGTTTTTTTTTAATAAGACGTCTAAGCTCTTACTAAGTTATACAAATAGATGATTCCGAATAATTAATGATGCCAATATGTTTATTGTTTGTTTATGTTCGTAAAAATCTTGCGAGTGTGGGTAAGCCGTTGTTGAAAGGTAATTGTGTCATTGAAATATCAAATAACATACACATGAGACGTTTCCCCTTCATCTATAATCTTTTGAAAAAAAAAAACATTTTTTTCTAGAATTAAATGTCGCAGCACCATAGTGAGATAGCCTTTTGGCCTCGTATAAATAGGTCAATTTTTTCCATTTGTGTCATAGTATTAAGGTTTTAGGTATATTCCTGAGCGAATACCAATAAATACTTTTTCTTTCGTAAAGTAGACACCACCCAGTTTCCAGTTCCTATATAGCTGACCATAGACTTGTTTGCCTAACATCATCATCTGCCTAGCCTTTTCCCAACTATGTTGGGGTCAGCTTCCAGTCTAACCGGATGCAGCTGAATACCAGTATTTTACACAGAGCAACTGACTATCTGACCTCCAAAACCCAGTTACTGGGTAACACGATACTCCTTGGTTAGACTGGTTGTCAGACTTTCGAGCTTCCGACGACCGGTAACAACTGTCTAAGATCTACAAATGACAGCGGGACCAACGGCTTAACGTGCTTTCCGAAGCACGGGTGACTATCTTTACATACCAAGACCCCTCGTTCTTGTATATAAAGATGGTCACCCATCCTCGGACCAACCGCGGCAAGCGTTGCTTAACCTGATCGATCGACCCGTGCGGCTGTTATTACTTAGACACAAGGTCCTCCAGACCTGTCTGCCTAACAATTCTAAAATGAATTCCTTTTGTTCCCAGACCGTTGGAAACCTACTAGTCTTCGTCCTGGGAGACCTGCTGCCGTTCAACACAGTTCTCTGGATACTGCTCGCGATTCCTCTCATCCACTTCTGTATCCTACTGCGACTGCCGGAGACACCCTCGTACTTGGTCAAGTGCGGGAGGAATGAGGTAAGATTTAATGAAGATAAAAGCCATTGCTACTATAAGTGTGTTACGAAATTACCCCGCTAGGCACTATTCTTCTTTGGCGGCGATGACCTCTCGCGTCCGGCCCTGGTCCAGGCCATGGTACGGAGCGAGTGGGCATGGGAAGCCATCACCTCCTTCTACGAAGCAGTAATGCTCGCGAAGGAAGAGGCGGAACGCGTGAGGGAGGGGCAAAATTTGCGCCCTCACACCCCTACCCGCCGCAGCAGGAGACGCCCTGGGCGTCGGGAATCCCAGGCGGATTCCCAGCCACCATAGGCGCGGGCTTGCGGACGGCGAGCAATGGGTAGCTCGCCGTCTGATAAGGACCAGGCCCGGGTCGACGGCACGTTGTGTTCCACGCGCGCCTCAAAGAGATGTCAGCACAATTAGCGGGGTCCGCTAGGACCGATGCCTGCCAGTGTTGCGGGAAAGTCCGAAAGGGATTCTGGGACCCTTGGCAACAGGCAACTGAAGGAACACGGGTGGGTTTTAGTCAGTAAAAGTCTGACACGCCCTACCGCCCCGCCCAGAGTGGGAGAAGTCATTTGATAAATTACCAGCATCAAAAAAAAAATGCACTATTCTTCTGCCTTGTGCTAAATTTAAATTTGTTTCAGGAAACAGCAAAGGTTCTAGCTTGGCTGCGTTCTCTGCCCGTAGATGACAAGTCTATCTCCGAAGAAGTTGACAGATTGATCATTGAGCAGACCACTTGTGAACCTAAGTTCTCGCCGAAACTATTGTGTGAGTATTTTTCATCTAATAATGTTACGGGCCCAATGGGGAATCATCAATGTAATTTATTCCATTGCAAAAAGTAGCGAAACACAAGCTACAATTTTTTGGGGCACAGGCGGGTAACAAAATATAATGTAAAATTAATGTCTCTTATTTACTTTCCTATCGCAGCAGGCGTAGCATGACCACCGTAGAAACGTGTTTTGTCGACGGAAGAATAGACAAAATGACAGATAAACAATCACAATCTGTCATTTTGTCTATTCTTCCGTCGACAAAACCCGTTTCTACGGTAGTCATGAGACGCGTGCTGGTGTGCTGGAAGAGATTTCTTTAGAAATAAGCATCACCTTTATACGATTGTTTTCTGTTCTTTTCTTCTTGTCTGTTTATTATGTGTGTACATAAATGGTTAAATAAATAAATAAATAATGTAATCGTCATTAGATTCGTCATCTGCCGAGTTTCGCTAGCTAATTGCGATTTGAACCTGTATTTACTACTGCATGACGAACTGTCCCATCTTTTTGATCCGTTAAAGTACAACCGTGGCAGGAGGCATAGATTGTTCGCCGTGTCTCGGCGTCGATCCGTGGCTCGAGCCCAGTCTCCTATCCCTCGCACACTGTCTGCGCTCAACGCTCTCTTGGACGCTAAGCCTGACTGTGATGTGTTCGCGGATGAATGGAAGAATATCTTGTCAGTATGTCTGGAGTATTGTGAGATGAGCGTATGACTGTCGAGTAGTTGCAGTGCCGTAACTAGGCCGGTGCCAGCGGTGCCCAGGCACAGGGCGCAGAAATGACCAGACCAGGGCCACTAACCATACCTATTATTTATTTATTTATAGGTGTGAAGTCGCGTCGTCTGCGTATATTCTTCTTACAAATAAATAATATTCTTCTTCATAAATAGGACTTCGCTAAGAAGAAATCGCGTAAAGTAAATCTTTAACACGTTCTCTGCCACTAACAAAATATGTGTTTTTCGTTCAGGCCGTGGCGCTCACTGTTGGGCGACAACAAACAGTTCTGTTCGGGCCGCGTCGCCCAATGGTGACCGCGCGTCAGACGTGTTTTTAAACTGCAACTTTAGGCCAACGGACAGAAAAGTCTTTAAATTTTGTATGACAGGGGACCGCATTCGACCGCACCCGCGGCCCTGCATTTTATCCTGTTTAGCTTGGGTTTTGCAAACAAGGCAAGAATACCAGCTTGCACGCGCATAAAAGGCTAATTACGGCACTGAGTAGTTGTATACTTATGCTACTGTAGTCTGAAATGTGTTTCTGTGTTTGTCTTTAACTAATGTAATTGGCTCTGGCTGTTTTATGTTAAGGGCGCACCCAATCACAAATTGCTTAGCATGATCCTCTGTTATGCCGAAAATACTGCAGCATTAATTTTGAAATAAATATATGTTAAAGTTGAGGATTGATGCTAGGTCTTATGTGAAGCAGATACACGGGAGGAGGCCCAAGATGCCATAGGAATCTTTTGTGACCTCTCCAAGGCATTTGACTGCGTAAATCACAAAACCTTACTCTTAAAACTTGAGCATTACGGACTAGGTAAACTTGCGCTTAGTTTAGTAAAATCTTATTTAAATGATAGACAAAAGCAAGTTCAAATAAATGGTGTCAATTCACTCGGTTTAAATGTAAAAATGGGTGTTCCACAAGGCTCGATATTGGGTCCTTTCCTCTTTTTAGTATATATTAATGATCTACCCCATTTATTAAAAAACCAACCACAAATGGTGTTATTTGCTGACGATACTTCCTTAATTTTTAAAATAAATAGACGTGCATCAAATCTTGACGACGTAAATAACGCCCTACTGCAGGTCCAAAATTGGTTCACTGCTAATAATTTAGTATTAAATGGGAAAAAAACTAAATGCATGAGATTTGCTTTACCGAATGTTAAAAGTAGTGATTGTGACATAATATTGAATAGGGAGAAACTAGAATTCGTCGATAAGACTGTTTTCCTGGGGATCACACTCGACTCAAGGCTGCAATGGGGTCCTCATTTAACATCTCTTGCAGGACGGCTAAGTTCAGCAGCATATGCTGTGAGGAAAATCCGTCAATTCACTGATGTAGATACCGCGAGGCTAGTCTATTTCAGTTACTTTCATAGTATCATGTCTTACGGTATTTTACTATGGGGACGGGCTGCAGATATCGAGTCTATTTTTATTCTGCAGAAAAGAGCTATCAGAGCAATATATGGCCTCCGTATGCGCGATTCTCTAAGGGAACTGTTTAAAGATATTAACATCATGACGGTACCTTGTCAATATATCTACGAAAACATCATGTACGTAAGGAAAAATCTAAGTCTTTTTAGTAAAAGAGGTGGAAAACACAATTATAGGACTAGGAATAGGGACCAATTAGTTCAACCGGGCTTCAGACTGGCTAAAGTAGACTCATCCTTCATGGGGTACTGTTTAAAATGTTACAATAAAATACCTCCCCACATACTCCAACTGAATGAAACAAAATTTAAATCTTGTATAAAACGCACACTATGCCGCCAAGCATATTATAAATTGGGGGATTACATCACTGACAAAAATGCTTGGCTCAGCGCTGGTCCAGCTCCACAGGGCGCAACAACTAATTGATTAGCATACGAAAATATTGTTGGAGCTGCTGAAGATTGTAAAAACTATCTTTACATTGTATAAATTCAATCTCCTAGTATTGTATAACTGCATAGCACATGTGTGTGAGCACTATGTACTTACCTAAGTACGTTAAAGCTACCATTTACTAGGGACGTCTTTCATTGACTTGAATGTGCCCTGGCGGCTGAAAGCATGTCATGCTCACTTTAATGTCTCGCTGGTGGTGGCGTGTGTGTTGGATCATTAAGTTCCCTTCAAAATGGTTGAGCTGAATGGTGCTGATCCATGCGTCATGTTCGTGAACGGGCGCCATCAGTAGGGACTGGTCATCTATTAGCTGCCACGGCTTATTTTGATTTATTTTAATTTTTGAATTGTTTTGTATCATTTTATCTTTTATTTACGGACTCTTTTAACCTGCACGTTTTTCTACATTGTACTCACATGTATGATTCCATAAATCCATTCCATTGAATGATGTAAACAACATATTGTAACAATATTCTGATTTAAAAGAGTGTCCGTGGAGTTTCTTGCCCGTTCTTCTCCATAGGAACCTACTACGCTTTGGAATGGGCAACTAGCTTCATATTTTCTGACTGACCGACCCTTTGACAATTCAAAAGTGCCTGTAATTGGTTTATTTGAAATAAATGCTTTGAGTTTGAGTTTGAGTTTGATAACATAAAATTTTCTCGATTAAAAAAAAAAATCCCAAGTTACCTCTGGACAAAATTATAAACCGCTGGTATTAAAAAAATACTTCAAATTAGATCATGAAACTTTGCATGATAACTGAACTAACTATTAAGCAGGTCTTATGTGTGTCATTTTTTTTTAATTACCATTTTTTCAACGTAAAAAGGCAATTACCTAAACTTTTCGACGCTTTAGAGCCGCTAGCGCCCCACTCCATCTCGTTCTCACTCAGGTCGCGAGTAGTATGGTGCGAGCGGGATAAAATCTGAGGTAGGGTGCGCCCTTAAAGTAAAAATAAATAAATAAATAAATTTAGACCATCAGCCGTATGCTCAACTCAAATGCTAATGGAATACTGAATGGAAAGCTCTTCAAATATTTTTAGTACTCAACTCAACTCTCTTGAGATTCAACTTGCTTTCGGAAATTCCGCTTTTCTACTCAGTAGTGTGGATACCAACCCGTCTGCTAAGCGTTGGGAATTGGGATTAAGTTGCCTGGTGACTGCTTTGTCTAAACGTATCCAAATCCTAACGAATACTATACATGCGAAAGTGAGTTTGTTTGTTTGTTAGGATTTCAAAACCGCCGAACGGATTTAGATGAAATTTGGCTCATGAGTAGGCCATGGCCTGGGTTAGGACATAGGATACTTTTTATCCCGATATTCCCACGAGATCGAGACTTATGCGGGTGAAACCGTGGGGCGCAGTTCGTTAATAACAAACTGCCCGGTGAACTGTTGATCTCCAATCTCAACAAACAATAACAAACAATTAATTTTAAACACGGAAATTGGGAGAGGCTTGTGTTGTCTTCTACTTGCTTCTAACTCAGTGTCATAATAATTAGTAGGTTCTTCGTTCAGGAAGAAGGGCGGACACGACATTTAAGGAGACGGTTGAGAAAATGAGCTGATGATATGATTATGGAGCTCGTGGCTAAGTAACAACAGCCTCACGGGTCGATTCATCAGCAAAGCTTGTCGGGGTTGGTCCGTGGATGTATGAATCTTTACATACCGAGACTCCTCCGTGCCTTGGAAAGCACGATAAGCCGTTGGTCCCGGCTGTCATTCGGTGATCTTTGACAGTCATTACGGGTCGTGAGAAGCCCGAACCTCTGACAACCAGTCTTACCAAGGGGTATCGTATTACCCGGTTACTGGATTGTGGAGGTCAGATAGGTAGTCGCTTGATGTAAAATAATGGTATTCAGCTGTCCGGTTACACTGGAAGCCGACCCCAACATAATTGGCTAAGCAGATTGATTGGTTGTGAAAATGACGTCACTACTCCCGAAAAATATTTTGTCTCGTCATTGTTGTAAACAAATTAGTCGTCTTATAAATACTTAAGTATAGTGCTCCGACTTAGACCTCCTTGTCTTGAAATGTCTTTTCCGGAGAATTGGCAACGCAGAATAGCGCCAAAGAGTAGTGCTCCGACTTAGACCTCCTTGTCTTGAAATGTCTTTTCCGGAGAATTGGCAACGCAGAATAGCGCCAAAGAGACGGCGCGCAGTGTTCCATGCGCGTCTTTATGGTGGGAGGTGCGGCCGTGGTGGGATCGGCTGCACTTGGTGGTGGATCCCGCTAGACATGCCAGGCTGATACCAGTCGGGGGTTTGCAAGTATATGCAAGTATCTCCCAAGCCCCCGACTCATGGTAGTGGACGGAACCGAGAGGTTTTAGTCGGTAAGAGTTCGGAGAGAACGGAGAAATCCATGAGGAACAAAATGTCAAAATGGAAGTAGAAACCGTGTTTTGCAAAGTAACATGGGACAAGGAATGGAAGATTGTGATGAGATCTAGGCAATAATGACAACACTTGCAACAACGTGTTATGCAAGACACGAACAGAATCTAAACAATAAACAAACAACAAAATATTCACGTGTACGTATTATTATGAGTGCGGCCACCAATAATTGATGACGTACTGATTGACCCGACCTCTATTATATAAAACGTGGCGACCAAAATGTCCTTGATTCTTGACCAGCCACCATCACTCTCAATTCCGGCAGCCATTTAATTTGCTTCTGTCATTTTGCATGTGTCAAATGTCAATTGGTAACGTTTTGTTTGGGGTTAAACATTGCGGCGATGTCAATCGCCATACGTTAATGGGTTCCTGGTACTTGTAATTTTTTTTTCCATTTGTTGGCGTGTTTTTTGTTGTTGTTGTCGTTATCAATGTTGTTGACTGTCGCAAGCGCAGATGGCATGAAGCCACGTATGATTTTCTATGAGAAAATTCTCAGTTCCATTGCTTGAATGCATATTATTATATGCTACACTAAGTTCATAGTCGACATCTGCCTAGTCCCAAATGAACTTGGCCAGTTTTCTGTCATGGTCCTAATGCTAGCTACACTAAAGCCTCCTTGTACCAAAATCACCACCTAAATGAGTAGGTGCGTAATCAAAATCAAGTCATTCATTCAAACTGGGTTGTGCACAGAATCAGGACTTTTTGACAGTCCCCCAAAACTCCCATCCTTCACCACTTCCTAATGCTGTGTGTGTGTGTGAGTGGCGCAACAAACTCCCGAGGAGCACAGGGCCTACACCGGGCACATTAGCAATTCCTCTAAAAGCAGTTCATTTCCTGAATCCCAGCTGTCATTATTAGCAATTCTTCTAATTTTACATAAAACAAATTCATAATTTGCCGACCCCAATATAGTTGGGAAAAGGCTAGGCAGATTGATTGAAATTCATAATTTGTGCCCATCTAAGACGACTTGCAGAAAATCAAAAGAACGTCCTAAATGGGCCGTAGGCATGTAGGACGAGTTGAAGAATTAGAGTAATTCGTATGTTCATTTAGAAAAAAATCGTACCGTGTAGTACCTATGCAAAATTATTTACATTACCTTAGCTGCGTAGGCGTAATTTACGCAACACAAAACACTAGGGTGAAGAATTTCAAATCGTAGATCGTCCGTGAACTTCTGATACCTCCTAACTAACATTTTTTCGAAAAACTTTATTTTTAATAAAAACTCCTAATTACGATTAAAATAAAAAAACAATTTTACGTTCCTCGTGAACTTCTGATACCTCCTAACTAACATTTTTTTGTAAAACTTTATTTTACTAACTAGCTGTGCCCGCGACTTCGTTCGCATGGATGTCGGAAAACAATAATTATGTCGCTTAGAAAAGTTGTACCTTCATTTAAAAAGGGGGAATCTTTCGACCAGGCCTGGTGATTTTTCCTAGCAAGAAACTGCCAAAAAACTTGTGTTTTTATTTAGGAAAATGCTTCTCTATATACAATATTAGCGGTGGAACCACCTGGAGCGTACACAAAAAAGTTGCTAGGGTTGCTCACACGCGAAAGAGCTACATAAACTTGGCCGTGGGAAAAGCAACCAATACTAAGATCGTAAGATCCACCCCCGCAACGGATAATGTCTGGCCCTGAGCTTTGTTAATGGTCATGGCGTAACATAGGCTGACGGGGAATTGCACACGCTTAAAACTAAACGGGAAATTATTGGGAATGAGAGGAATTCTTCGAATAAAAACAACATCACCGGCGCCGCAACCTGTTAAGATTTCGGCTTCGATGACGTTTTGTTGGAGATTGGTGACTATGAGCCGAGTGCCGTTGCAAAGTTTGGGAGGACTTAAATTTCTGAGAAGAGTTATTGGCACTCCGACTTTTAAACAAATTTTGTGTGCTGAAAGACCGGGTGTGTTAAGGGATTCTAGGAACTCTACTGGATAGTGTGTGGCATCGTCTTCTTCGGTAACCGTATTTATCGATGTATATTGTTGACTTTCCCCAGAAACATGTGCCAATATTTGTGTATTTATTGCTGTCCAATAGTCGAACGAATCAAATCAACTATAACACACGCCAACAACGATCGAATCGAATGAGCGGCGGTCACGAATCATACGAACAAATTACGAAGTAAAGTACAGTTCGATTCAAACTTAATCGCGGCTCGGAACATGAGTCGAGTCGCTGCGCAGTAACAACTTCGTGACAGCGGGGTGAGTGGTGGGGTACTGCGCAGCTAAAAGCTAACTTCCAAGCCGCCATTAAGTTTGAATCGACCTGTAACGACTCGTTTCTTGACTTCTTAATTTGAACTTGAACCAAATGAACGAAACCAATCAAAATACCAAATCAAAACCAATCCGAACAATACTTTCAACGAATGACAACCCAACCAACAATTTATTATTTATTATTATTATTATTTGTTTATCTGTTTGTACATCTCGGGACCCTGGGGTCCCGGACCTTTGGAAGGCGTGTATTATTATCGACATTATAGAAGTCAAAAACAAAGATACCTGCTCTAAAAATTATTTGGAATATCTGGGTGAAGGTCATTCGACGGAGACTCTTAACAGCGCGATTCAGAAAATGACAATAAATGAACAACGCCATCTATCGAGCACGAAGTGATACTGTCAAAATATATGGGAAAACGTTCGAACACTCTGTAAGCTAAATAAGCTATGTATGTAGAAAAGTGTAAAATTAAAGATTAAATACCTATATTTTTTAAGAAATTAACATTTGTCACTATTCTTTCATGATTATCATGATTTGAAAGATAGGTACGCCACCTATCGCACTAATACTAAACTAATAAATAAACAACGCATCTGGAAAATTTTAATTAACCTAACTTTAGAGTTATATTCTATACACAATGTATCGCGTTAAGTTTCCGCGCAAAGAAAATGACGATCATATATTATTATATCACACGATTTCACAAACCTAGTAATTAAGTAGTAAGTATCATTTCGCGTCAATAGATGTCGTTACGTGTATGTACATTACGTAATGAAAATTCCTTCTTGAACACTTTAAATTCATATATCTTTTGATATTTTGAAGCGATTGCGATGAAACAAAAACTAAATGAAACATCGAGTTACACACAATATTTGAGTGTAAAAGTTAACCATATTGATTTCGTACTTTTTACGTGATAGTGGAACAATCAAACTAAAGAACATACAAACAGACAGACAAACAGACAAAAATTTCAAAAATGATAGAAATGGAATCTGTTGGTTATTCTTGGACACCCCACCAACTTTTTTTTTTTTTTCATTGTACAGAAACGCCTCGTCTACAGATTTATTATATGTATAGAAGATAGAATAGAATAGAAGAAGATAGATATAGAATAGAAGAAAACTCCTAATTACGATTAAAATAAAAAACTATTTTACGTTCCTCCTGTAAAATTTGTTTGAAAGTAGATAGAAGATCTCAGAAGTTCACGGACGAGATACCGAAAATTAAAATTGAGTACTTTGACCTGTAACCCAACCCTTTCGAATAAAATTTACATTGTTGAAACGAAGGCTTTTGCGAACAAATACAATCTGCCCTTTAGTGATGACCTTCAAAAAGTTTAGGGCGTGTAATATTTATTTGTAATCGGAGATAGGACAAACAATGCCGACCGAGTAAAGTACCTCAATGAGGTACTTTTCTCGATTGTCCTATCTCCGATTACCTCATCCATATAAGACAAATTAATCGGTGCGGTGACTTGAGGTGCGTTCTTTTCGCCGCAACGCGAAACGAACGCAAAACAAGGTTCCTGCTTTGTTTTCGTATTGGTTTTTTCTGCAGTGCGCGCGCTTCCACTGTGTTTCATACTTAACAGATTTGGCAACGCACGGCAGTGCGCGCTAGGCCTAAAAAAAATCTAAAACCCGACTGCGAAAAAGTGGTGCGCTCTCGTAAACAGCGATTTTTCACACCAAAATTACAAGTCATTTTCAATGTTACTTATGTAAAGAATGCGTCAATAACGATGTGTGATGGGTCTTGTTACACCCTATGTCAAGTTTCATCTTTGTAATATTCACTCTTGTGCTCAGGAAACTAAAGACTATTTTCCTCCAACAGTTTCTGACAAGACGACCGTCAAAGCGTTCTGGGTAGCCCTCATAGTGAACCTCACCCGTGAGTTCTGCGGCTGCATCGCTGTGCTGGTGTATGCCAGCCACATCTTCACTGAAGCTAGCAGGGACCCTGACACACGCATCGCCTTGTCGCCGAACAAACAGTCGATATTGCTCGCTGTTGTGCAGATCTTTGGGTCGTTTTTGGCGTGCCAGCTTGTTGACAGGGCTGGGAGGAAGGTAAGAATTAGCTATCTTTTCATTTGATTATATCCCAGACACCCATATTTCGCAATCACCGGCTGTTTTTTGTTTTTTTTTTATAGTCGGAAATCGGCAAATAACTTCTCCCGCTCTGGTCGGAGCGAAGGGCGTGTCAGACTTTTACTGACTAAAACCCACCCGTGTTCCTTCAGTTGCCTGTTGCCAAGTTCCCGGTATCCCTTTCGGACTTTCCCGCAGCATAGTTATGTACACACGGCTACACATCAAGCTATACATTTCCAGTTTATGCTGACCTCGCATTGTACGGAAATTCTATACAATGCGAGATCAGTATAAACTGGAAATGTATAGCTTGGATGTGTAGCCGTGTGTACCTACACCTTTATTTAGGTAACTATTACATATTATATGTTTTGATGATACAAAATCTAAAGCAATAAATTTCTTACCTACATGAGAATCAGTTCATTAGAATAATGATTGCCACGTGTCTGGGTTTGTTGGCAAATGAAAAAAATTCTATAAATGACTAGCTGTAAGAGCTGATGCACACTACCATAAAATACCAAGTTATTTTTGTGTTCTTGATTTGATCAGGAAAAGGTTTGTTCGACTGATAGGTATTCGCTTTTGAAATGTGCTAGCTGATACCATGGACTGCCCGCCGCAGAAATGTTTCGTTCACCGCGAAATTAAGATTTTCTTACGTTTTTTGAAATTTGCAGGTCAGTATCATGTTGTATGTTGATTAAAATATGATTCGCGACCGTAACAAATATGGCTTTACAGTATTATAATCATTAGAATCAGCAATACAACTCTCTAAGTTCATAAAAGTGCCAAATGTCATGATTTCATGAAATAGTCATCAATACACACGGCTCTAACTCTTTAAATGAAAATATGAACGCAGAAAGCTTGCCCATTGCCTGGGACAGTCACTTTGGCAGAATCATAATAGAAAAATATTATGAATCATCGTAAAATGTCACAAACTGACAATTCATAATATTGATCTGCGTGCGATTCATATTACGAAATAATTCATCTGTTTGACAGTTTTCTATGGAGATTCGTACCTAAAATGGTCCACACATTATGAATTGCTTTTGTGTCAAATTAGAGGAATTTGCTTATCACAGCTGGAAATTCAGGAAATGAATTGCTTTTAGAGGAATTGCTAATGTGGCCGTTTTAGGCCCCGTGTGCCATAAGTTTAGACATTTATTTATTTATTTATATATACTTTATTGTACAAAAATATATAACAAACATTCTTTGCCAACTAATCGTGTTTGTGTTGTAAACAAAGTTCACAGTGTAAAAATGCCCTAATAGCATCTAAAATTAGCCCATTCAATGAGACACATGAATTATAACTAAAAATAAAATGTTTATCACTCATTTATAAGCCAACTAGCTCCCGCCCGCGGCTTCGCCCGCGTGGAATGTCGATAAAAAGTAGCCTATGTCCTTTCTCAGGCTCTAGACTATCTGTGTACCAATCGGTTCAGTAGTTTTGGCGTGAACGCGCGACAGACAGACAGACAGACCGACAGACAGACAGAGTTACTTTCGCATTTATAATATTAGCAAGGATAGACATCTTTAGACAATTCAAATGTCGCAGGCGTTTAGAATAACTAAGAAACACGAGTTCAATACGCAAAAAAGAAAATTGCATGCATAAAAGAAAAGTCCCCATTTTTTTTTGTGTGATTTGATAGCCTAGTGGTGTGACCGTCGGACTGCCAAGTCATGGGTCTCGAGTTCGAACCCAAGCCTCAGAATTTTCGTATTCATGTACGTATTGAATAATTATCACTTACTTTAAAAACGGTGAAGGAAAACATCGTGAGGAAACCCGCCGTGCCTGAGAGATATTCCTCGACGGCATGTGAAGCCAAGTCCCTTGGGCGGCTTTAAAACTCTGACACCTGAGGGCCTAGACAAGTGACAATCGCTTCAAAAGCGTTACGAATTTCTACAACGACTTTCAACAGAATTGACATAAGCTTTTCGATAGCTTATGTCAGTCCTATACATTTACCTATGCCTTTTCCATCATCGTTATCGCTGATAGAATGTCACTTTGTCTAGGGCCTCAGGTTAGTCAGTAACCACACGAAAAGAAGATATTTTTCTAATTGGTAAGATGGGTTAAAGTTGGGGGTTGGGTTAAAGATGGTATTAAACGCAAAAAAGGTTACACAATACCAACTGTGTACTCCAGCTGCCATTTGTCATGCCACCAACGCAATAGAAGTCAAAATCGGTTGAACGGACTGTAAAAAAGGCTTATTTAAATGTCTAATCTTATTTCGAATGGAGTATAGGTATGTTTTATTATAAAAAGTCGAGGTAAGTCTAGTGGTCACAAGGTCCTGGTTTCGATTCCCAGGTCAGGCAGTGTTAATGGCTTTTCTATCTTGAATTTCTCAGTAGCAGTCCGGGGTCTGGATTTGTGCCCGGTTGATGGCAATAGGCTCGCCACATATCTTCTTCTTTTCGTGTGGTTAGTTACTAACCTGGCGTCAGAGTTTTAAAACCGCCCAAGGGTTCCTGACTTGACTCCACATGCCGCCGAGAAATATCAAAGTCAAAGTCAAAGTCAAATAATTTATTTCAAATAGGCACTTTTGAACGTCAAAACAAAGAAATAGAACTGATTCTAGTTGCCCCTTCCAAAAGGTAGTTTTCGTATGGAGAAGAATGGGCAAGAAACTCCACCGTTACTCTTTTAAAAATGTTTTACAATATTTTGTATACATGAATTATATAATTAAATGTGAAGACGATGCACCTACAATAAGATTACTGTACCACAAAAGGTAAAAAGAATTATAAATTAATTAATTACCAGATACATGGTGCTCACATATTTACAAAGATTGTAAAAGTATAAGATATTACAATAGTCCTAACATTGTTCATACAAGTAGTACTAATAAGTCAATGCGTGAGTTTAAGTAATGACAGAGTGTAAAAGTCTATGACATACAAATAATAGAATAAAAAACTAAATTAGCTATCAGTTTGATTTTGTGCAGACACTAAATCGTCCTATGGAGCAAGACCAGCATGTTTCCAAGCATTCTTATCTTGGATATAATCCTCTCATTTGTAATACCTATGCTTGTTTACAAAGTGTACTTTTAATGTGAGTTTTAAATTTTCTTTCATTTAATTGCAATACTATCACTAGGTATTTTGTTATAGCATTTAACGCAGTACCCCATAAAAGATGTTTGTATTTTAGCTAATCTGAAAATGGAAAATGGTTGATTTATTTTATCTTTATTTCTAGTATTAAAATTATGTCTATCACTTATTTTATTAAAAAGATTTAAGTTTTTTACATACATAATATTCTCATAAATGAATTGGCAAAGTACCATCCTCAGACCAAATAAGGTACCGTCATGATATTAATCCTTTTAAATAGTTCCCTGAGAGATTCGCGGTGACATAGATTATAAATGGCTCTGACAGCTCTTTTTTGCAAAATAAAAATGGATTGAATCCATTTTTTTTTTGCAAAAAAGAGCTGTCAGCAGCCCGACCCCACAGTAAAATGCCATACGACATAATGCTGTGGAAGTAACTGAAATAGACCAAACGCGCGGTTTCTACATCTGTTAGCTGTCTTATCTTTCTAACAGCATAAGCGGCCGAGCTCCGCAAGAGATTTTATATGAGGTCCCCATTGTAATTTCTCGTCTAGCGTGATTCCCAAGAAAACTGTTTGATTACTAAACTCCAGTTTTTCTCCATTCAATATGATGACACATTCGCTACTTCTAACATTAGGTAATTTAAATCGAATGCATTTGGTTTTTTTTTCATTTAGTACCAAATTATTTACCGTAAACCAATCTTGTACCTGAAGAATAGAGCTATTCACGTCGTCAAGATTTTGTGACCGTCGATTTATTTTAAAAATCAATGATGTGTCATCTGCAAATAACACAATATCTCTCTGGCATCCCGGTGTCCTCACGATGTTTTGCTTCACCGTTATGTGCATTATAGGTACAAGAAGCACATGAATCCGAAAAGACAGAGCGGCGTGCCTTTTTCGTTTTTTGAGGGTGGAAATCATCAAATAACTTCTCCCGCTCTGTGCGGAGCGGGAGGGCGAGTCAGTCTTTTACTCACTAAACCCACCCTTGTTCCTCCAGTTGCATGTTCCCAAGGGCCCCGATATCCCTGTCGGACTTTCCCACAACCCCGGCAGGCATCGAAAAAAATGAGCTGTTCCCTACATTTGTGTTCACTTAACTCGACAAAATGTATGGAACAGCTGATTTTTTTTTCGCGATTCCAAAGTTGGTCCCATAGAAATGTTGTTCAAAATGATGAGTACAATGACCCCTTTTCGGGTTTATAAGGTTGCTTCTATGACTTTGGCATTTTTTTTAAATTTAATACAGCGCAGTTTTCACAATTTAACACACGTATCATCCCACCATGATTCCCGGTGGGTAGAGGTGTACCTACCTTAATACAAAAACAAAAATACTAATAGAGATAAAAAAATAAGACGCGAGGCTTCAAGATTTAATTGCTGAATCAGAACCAAGCTTGTCATTATCAAGATTACAGCTTGTGTATGTCATGAAACCATTCAGACGCCCATAAAAGCAGACAATCACAGGAACAATAAACCAGCTACTTAGGTAACATACTGTTAAGTACGCGGCCGCGGGTTCGGGGACAGAGGTACACAAGTGAAACGCAGGCTGGCTAGTAACGCACTGGCGTGCTTTATTCGAGAGTTGGACTCGCCGATACAGTAGGTGGCGCGCGTGCAGCGCGCGCCTTGCACACATACATAACAATTCCTCCCTCTAGTCCAAAACACCGAATACAAATTATTACAAAATTAACATCCTAAATAGGTATCCATAAACATAGTATACTCTAGTACATAACATCTTACGCTAGAAGTACTTTTTAAAACAAACAACGGGGCGATTACGTAACGATCTCTTTGGTGTAACAAATATTGACTCATCGTGTTGTGTGGCCTGGGTATCGAGTTCAGTCCCTGCTTTGTGAGCAACGTCCTCGGAGTTCGAAAGTCTCTCTGTTCTTTCAACATCTACGTCGTCCGTACCCTCTTGTTGTTCATCATCATGGGCCTGTAGTGGAGCCTTCTCAGACTCGTCCTCTGTCAACGACGAAGGAGTACTTCGTGCGCACAATTCTGCTCTCCTCCCTCTGGCCGAACTACCCGGCAAGGGATCTGGTAAGTGAAGTTCCGGCTGGAGTATGTGCGTTTCTGGAACAGCTGGGGACGGGGAAGGCGGCGGTGTTGACGTAGGCGATGACGACGGCGAGTGCGGCGGTAACGGTTGCGGTACAGGAGGACCAGACGACCCAGGTAAGTTCACTTTCGAATTTAGTACATCATCCTCATTATTGTTACTTATTCCTTTATAAAGCATCAGCTGATTTATGTGCCTTTTGTAACTTTCTGAACTATTACTGTCTTTAACTAAATACAAAACTTTCCCTATTCTTTTAAGTATGATGCCCTTACACCATGTATAACTTGCTTTATTAACAAACTTTTTGTATAATACAACATCGTTTTTTCCAAAATATTTTGTTTTATTTTTTTCCTGTTGCTTACTTTGCATGTACTGTTGATTTTTTACAACGTTAGATCCAGTCGGTGACAAGGGTGCCGATGACTCTTTTGGATCCATTAGATCTAATCGCGACCTCAACTTATGACCAAACACCAATTGCGCAGGGGACAAACCAGTAGTAGAGTGAACTGAATTACGATAATCCATAAGATATTTTAGTAATTTCAATGATGTTTCTTTCGCGCTATGAGTAGACATAATACAAGACTTTATTCCCTTTTTAATTACTTTAACAAAACTTTCGGCCTGGCCGTTACTAGGTGGGTGATAGACCGGTGACGTCATATGCGAAATCCCGTTTGCCGCGCAAAACAATTCAAATTCCCGCGAACAAAAAGCTGTGCCATTATCACTTACTATAGTTTTCGGAACTCCAAACCTTGACATAAAATCACACAGTTTCTCAATCACCGCGGTCGAAGAAGTAGCCGTGTTCATGTTGTAAGCTTCAACCCATTTGGTATGTGCATCTACCGCTACCAAATAAACGCAACCTTTAATCGGACCTAGGAAGTCTATGTGTACTCTGTAGAAGGGACGAGGTGGAAATTCCCAGTGAGCCGGCGGCGCGCGCGGCGGGGAGGGGCGCAACTGAATACACACATCGCATGAACCTATCATTGTTTCTATAGCCTGGTCAATTCCCGGGAACCAAAATCTTGATCGCGCTTCGGCCTTAGTTTTTACTACGCCTAAATGGGAAGAATGTAATTCTTTCAGAATGATTTTGTGTAAGCTCGAAGGAATAACCACTTTGTGGCCTCTCATGACACAACCGTTTTCATAGGACAATTGTGATCTACATAAGTAGTACGGTTTTAACCTTATATCATTTATCTTCGGTGGCCAACCATTCAAAATAAAGTCTTTAACTAGCCTTAAAATTACGTCACTATTTGTCTCCTCGCGCAATTTCTCTAATGTCACGGGCATGCTTCCGTCTACAACAAAAGAAACATAAGTCGCTCGATCGTATGATACCTCGCAATCACAACACTTACACTGTTCGGTGCACGCACACTCGTGAACCGCGCGCGGCAAGCTCGCGCGGGAAAAATAATCCGCGCTGTTATCAGCGCTGCGGACATACTCTATTTTATAGTTATAGCTACTTAAGAACAAGGCGTACCGCTGTAACCTATTTGCCGATATTTCTGGTATGCCCTTATGGGGCCCAAAAATTGCCAATAGGGGCTTGTGGTCCGTTCGAAGAATAAACGGTTCTGATCTGCCATACAAATATTGATGAAACCGACGCACACCGTAAATAATGGCGGTTGCTTCCTTTTGTATCTGAGCATAACGCTTTTCAGCAGAGTTTAAGGTACGCGAAACAAATGAAATAGGTTTTTCCACACCGTCTGAACCTACTTGTGAGAGGACTGCTCCTAACCCACTTGGAGAAGCGTCTACCGTTAATATTATCATCGCGTACGGGTCAAAATGTGCGAGAACCTGTTCCGATGTCATGAGCTCTTTTATGGACCTAAAAGCCGAGTCATGAATATCAGTCCATATCCACTCACAACCCTTTTTTAACAGATCGTACAACGGACTGAGAATAGTGGATGCGTTAGGTACGAAATTCCTGTAATAGTTAATTAGTCCCAAAACGATTGAAGCTGATTAACATTTGTAGGCACCGGTGCTTCCAACATTGCTTTAATTTTTTCCGGCGCTTTTTTTAGACCATCTTTAGTGATAATATAGCCAAGATAACTGATTTCGTCCTGAAAAAAACTACATTTTCCTTTTTGTAATGTTAACCCTGCTTCTTCTAAGCGCTTCAAAACGAGATTTAGTTTTTGTAAATGCTCCTGCCTATCCTTTCCCGTTATTAAAATATCGTCTAGCAGGCATAAAACTCCGTCTATACCGGATAACAAACCCTCGATAGCGCGCTGAAAAATTGACGGCGCGCTGGCTAACCCAAACACTAAACGTGTAAATCTATAAAGCCCGCGGTTTGTATTGATGCAGGTTAAGTTTTTTGAGTCATCGTCCAAAACAAATTGGTTATAGGCCATAGATAAATCAAGTTTGCTAAACTGTTGACCCCCATGGATCTTTGAAAATAGTTCGTTAGTCGTGGGTAACGGATATTGTTCTACTAGTAACTGTTTATTTATACTAACTGAATAGTCGGCACACAGTCTGACCGTCCCGTTTCGCTTTAGAACTGGAACTATCGGTGAAGCGTATTCGGAATATTCTACGGATTCAAGAATACCTAACCCGACCAATCTGTCGATTTCTTTATCGACCATTGCACGCAACGCAAACGCTACGGGGCGTGCTTTACAAAACACCGGTTTTGATCCTTCCTTCAACGAGAGTTTTATTTTGTACTTGTTGAATTTTCCCAATTCATCTGAAAATAACTTTGGGTATTGCAGTTGCAATTCAGAAATTGCACAAAAATTGACCGGTATTAACTGTAAGCGAAACAATGATAAAAAATCTCGACCGAGAATGGGCGGCCCGCCGTCACGGACCACATACAAGTACATAATATTCGTTTGATCCGCATAGCGTATCGGTAGACGCAACGTACCTAGGCACACAATTTTTCCGCCGTTATACGTTATGAGCTGTTTACATGTACTTGATAATGGCACCTTTTTGAAATTACTTTTGTAAAACCCCTCCGAAACAACTGTTACCGCGGACCCGCTATCAATTTCGAATTTGAATGGCACGTTATCAATCCAAACAGTTTCTACCATGGGTTCTCCCCTGAATGAACGGATATAATACAGCTTACCATCATCGTCATCCTCACCCTTGTCACCACAATCCACCTGTACGTAATTCACTTTTGAACACATTTTACGCAAGTGGCCTTTTACGTGACACTTTTTGCAAGTATAATTTGCAAATCTACAGTCTGCCGATTTATGATTCGTATAACCACATACACTACATTTCACCTTCACTACACTACTACCACTTTTTTCTTTATCCGCTATCTTGAAGAGCTGCTGGTCTCCTACAGACGCCTGTGCCAGCGCTCCCGTACTGGCCGCGGCAGCAGCGCGCGAACATCGGAGGTTTTCTGCCATCTCCACGACCTTGGCCAGCGTGAGGTCGGCCAGGTCTTTCGTGTACAGCTTCTCCTTCTCTCGTCCTGGCTGCATCCCCATGATGAACTTGTCGCGAAGTGCCTCCTCCACATTGAGAAAGCCGCATTTCTCTGTCAGCCCTCGTAATCTCGCTGCCCATTGAGAATGAGATTCCCCTGCTTGTTGAGACGCCGCGTAGAAGGTGTGACGTTCAGCAAACCCGACACATTTGGGGGTAAAATGGTTGTCCAGTAGTGATAAAAGGTCTTCGTAGGGAACATCTTCAACGGCTTTAGGTAAAACTAAATCCGTGGATAGTTTGTAGGTACCTTCAGTGAGTGCGCTGAGCAAAATCGCCTTTCGTTTTTCACCCGCGGCATCGGTCTTCTCGTTGATGCCATTTGCCACAAAATATTGTGTTATACGCCCTTTGTACGTTTTCCATGTCTGTGTGTTATGGTCGAACGTATGTAGAATACCAAATTGCACAGAACTAGACATTTTCAACACGTGGAAGGTAAAATTCTCGTCGCCACTGTTAAGTACGCGGCCGCGGGTTCGGGGACAGAGGTACACAAGTGAAACGCAGGCTGGCTAGTAACGCACTGGCGTGCTTTATTCGAGAGTTGGACTCGCCGATACAGTAGGTGGCGCGCGTGCAGCGCGCGCCTTGCACACATACATAACACATACTATGTAGGTACGGTAGGTATCTACTTTAAGGCTCTTACATACTGGCGGGATTCGCCGCGCGACGCGAATTTTAACAAAACAATTTCTGAGAAAACTTCACGGCGAACATTACGGCGGCGTCGCGTCGCGCGACGAATCGCCCCAGTATGGAAGAGCCTTTATTAATTCCATGGAAACTAGTGGCAAACGCCATAAAAACCTACCTGACTACTTGTCTGGCTGGCTACAGTCAGCCTCGTAAAGATGTAAACATTTATTTCTTAAAAACAAAATACAATAATTCACTTAGAATGAGAAACACTGGTTCCCTACATAAAAAACGTTCATTGGAACGACTATCGGAATGTTATTAATTAGTTACCTAGTTAAGTCTATAATGGTGACGATTCTGTTGTTCACAAACTAAACTAAATATAAGTTCAGTACATCTTTTTCTTTCTATTTCATTAAGAAAAGGCCAGAAGATACATTTAGTTTAGTCCTGTCAAATTAATCAGCGCCTGTCACTACTCCATACACGTTTAGACGTGATTAAAAAATTGGCTACTAAAATTACGTCAATTTACGTCAGGCGCTGATTATTTTGCGCTGAACTAAAATTTAGTTTAGTTTGTGAACAATAGAATCGTCACCATTATCGACAAGAGTTTCATTTTAATTGTCTAAGTACAATCTTTGTTTCATAATAGTGTATCAATGCGTATCAATTTATGCGTAAAAAATCAGCTGTGCCTACATTTACGTTCTTATAACTCGACAAAATGTATGGAACAGTTTTTTTTTTCGCGTTTTCATGTTTTTCCCATCGTAAAAGTTGTTCATGATGAGTCACGTGTCACTAATTACCAGTGCACCCTATATACTTAAGATGTATCTTTTCATACACGAAATCTTATAAGGGGTACTCATCATTATAAACAACTTTCACTACGGGACAAACCCAGAAATAACGAAAAAAATCAGCTATTCCCTACATTTATAGCTCGTCAAACTATATGGGAACAGCCAATTTTCTTCGTGATTTCTGGGTTTAATGACATAATTATGCGTACAATGACACAACAATGGCCCCCCATGAGATTTTGTGTATGAAAAGTTATACATCTATCTATTATTGTCGATGTTGACATCTTTTTGAAGCTGACTGTAGCTAAGAACCTATCTTAAACGTGTCACAATAACGTGTTATCAGAGCCTGGTACGCCATCTAACTAATAATTTCGCTAATCACACTATTAATTAGGAAGTACAACTGGAATTTTTAATAGCGTGACTTACTCTAGCTTCTTATATTGTCAAGAATAGAAACAGGAATTAAGGTAACCCAGTTATTATTGGATTTTGTAATGTCATGTCTTGACGCACACTTATTTCTAATGGAATGAGGCAACGCGGATGCTTTGGACAGAGCTAAGCGGCCGAATTATGCCTACTAGGAAATGGAGCCATTTTCGAGGAAGCTCCACCCTGTGAATGAAACCATTTCTCATCGAAACTAATCGAATTATTTAGGTCAATATTGGTCTGATAAGTAACTTGATGAGAACTAGATTACCTACTGAAGAGGAAATTACATTACTTACGTAGTGACGGTTTTACCAACTAGGATAAATTGAACGATTGGTAGCTGATTTACTGATCCATCAGGTTAAGCTACGCTTGCCGGTTTGTCCGTGGATGGGTGACCATCTTTACATACCGAGACTCCTCCGTGCCTTGTAAAGCACGTTAAACCGTTGGTCCCGGCTGTCATTTGTGGATCTTTGACAGCCGTTACGGGTCGTCAGAAGCCCGAACGAAAGTCTGACAACCAGTCTTACCAAGGGGTATCGTATTACCGTATTACCCAGTTACTGGGTTGTGGAGGTCAGATATGCAGTCGCTTCATGTAAAATACTGGTATTCAGCTGCATCCGGTTAGACTGGAAGTCGACCCCAACATAGTTGGGAAAAGGCCAGGTAGATGATGGTAGCTGATTTACTATTGGTGCATTGTTATTTCCTGGATTTATTTTATCTTTAAAAACATTACCCACCTTTTTGGCTTTGTCGCAGTCGGATAGAAAACTCTTTGCCTAGGTAGTAGGTAGGTATACCTATCGTATTGATCCTATACAGTAGGGGATCGAAAGCGATAACATGAGACAGCTGTTACATCAACCTAATTTATAAATGTGATTTATTTTAGAAACTCTCATTCTTATTGTAAATAGGACTATTATGATGAACCATTTCTTGAAATTATCAGGCAGCAATTCCCTATCCGAACAGTGACTAAGCCCTTAGGATTATTGATCATCCTCAAAGTTACGTAAGTAACCTTCTTGCTACAGAACTTATGTTAACGATTTTTTTCTTTTCTTTCCAGCCTCTGCTTGCAGTAACAAGCGTGGTGGCAGGCTTCAGCATGTGTCTCCTAGGAGTCTGGTTCTACCTACAAAGTATAGGAGTGCTCATGCCTGGCTGGGTGCCGATCGTCGCGCTATGTGTGTGCATATTCGCTGACGCATCCGGTTTACAACCCCTGCCGTTCGTTATTATGACTGAGATGTTCAGCTTCCAGGTATGTTATGTTTGGAGATTAGCTTCATTGGTTTTATGTGTGCCTGGTACTTTTGTGATACCTAATAGACGCTGATTAGGCTTCAAAGCTGGAATTGGGAGAGGTCTAAGTTCAGCAGAGACTGCAAAAGGCAGAAAACATTCAGAGTAGTCCAGAGTTAAGGCTCTTACATACTGGGGCTATTCGTCGCGCGACGCGAATTTTAACAAAACAATTTCTGAGAAGACTACACGGTGAACAATGCGGCGGTGTCGCGTCGCGCGCCTTATCGCCCCAGTATGTAAGAGCCTTAACTCTGGACTACTCTGAATGTTTTCTGCCTTTTGCAGTCTCTACTGAACTTAGACCTCTCCCAGTATGTTAAGAGCCTTAAGTCAAGGAAGTCATTGTAGTCCCCCGAAATGTACTTACCTACTTATAAATCAGTTTTTCCAAGGTTTTCAAAGAGCCTATACGTAAAGCGAGTCATTTGCCATTTATCTGAAAAGTAAACAGGCCCTCCAACTCAATCTATAACAATCAATCCCAACAATATCGAACACATAAAAAAAAACTCGCCTTTTTTATTTGCATTTTACGTGTCTCTCTGTTCTGCTTTCTAATCAAAATATTGTTTACTTTCAGCTCCGAGGCACAGTAGCGACCCTCATCATGGCAATATCCCTGGGCACTGACTTCGCACTCCTCAAACTCTTCGCCCCCCTCAACGTCTGGATCGGCTACCACTCAACCTTCTGGGTGTTCAGTGTCATTTGCCTGTCAAACGTTTTCTACCTAATCTTCTGCGTTCCTGAGACCAAAATGAGGAGTCTAGAAGACATTTACGCAGATTTAGAAGGAAAGAAGAGGACAAAGAAGGATGTAGAAGAAATAGTGGAGACGAATCATGTTTAGGTTATGTTCCTAGTAGAGATTTTTATTTATGAGTTTGCTATGTTGAAGAATATGTGAATCCATTTTGGTCTGAACTCAAACCAAATTTAAGCGCTGCGAACAAAACAGTGATGCACGCCAAAATTACACCTCCGCTCTGTGCATACACGCTCACACGCACACATTTACAATAAAACTACACCTCACTAAGTGCACACGTTGATGAAACCGGCCTCACGTCACTGTTGACAGAGCTGTGTCTTGATTTTTTATTTGGTTTGAGGGTCTGATAGGTAACTACAAAATGGCAAATAGTTTAGTACTTAAGGTATTCGTATCTCCTAGTGTCTCTAGTTTAGTCAGTAGGTAGCTTTGATTATATAAATGTCTAGAGTTTCGCGACAGCTACGTCTTCGCGCCAATTCATTTTCTAGTGTGCGTGCATGCGGCCGACAGTTGAACAGTATTTTTTTCAACGAGTTCACAGCTTTGACTGTCTATCCAGACATAATAATAAACAAACAAGATGGCGGCTTTAGTTCCGATTTTGGCCACACCCCAAAAGATTCTTGTACAGCTATATTCAAGTATCATGTTACTTGTGAATCTGTCAATATCAACCATTTTGTGTAAAAACCGCCAGTGAAAAGGAAATGTAAAGAAAAACTAAGCAGCTATTTTATTTTAATAGGTAAAGATTATGGACTTTATTTATAAGAATTATGTAATTATTTTTAATAATATTTTTTATTTTTAAATAAGTTTGAAAGACAATTAAAGTGCAAAGTATGGGCCAGTTCTAAATAGGTACCTACTTACTTATCTATATGTAAGTAATTTCATGATTCATTTCGTTGCAAGAGTTCTGTAAAAATCAACAAAATTCAGTATTACATTGTATATTATTTTAAGAATTTCTTTTTTAAACGGCTATTTTCATGTCATTCCATGTTGCCATATTAAAATAATAGGTTTATTTAAGTTTACTGGTCACATTGTCTATTTCTAGTCACCGGTACAAGCTTCTGCTTAATTGATTTCAGTGAGATAATATTTTTGGAAATAAAATGGTTTTTCTTCATGAATCAACAAAATAGACAATGTTGCCTTCAAGAAATAATAGTTACTTAGTACTTTTATTTAGCGTAAAATTACATAATATTATAATTATATAGAATTGCAATAGGTTGTATAATTCCATTACTCCAACTGTTTGCTCGGTTTAGTTTATTTTTAATGTAATTAAGTATACTTATATTAAGGTAAGTATATTTCTATCTTAGGTAATTTTTTATGAAGTAGGTAGATAAAGGTAGTAAAAAGTAGTTTGTCTGGATTTGTAAATAATGTAATGTACATAATGACAAAATAATATTTCTATCAAACACTATTTTCTAATTAAAGGATTTTTAATAATTATTTTTATGTATTTGCGGTAATTTACAGATTTGTATTTTTATGACAGAATCATTTGTAATGAATAGGTATATTTTAACAAACAAACAGACCTGTATGTGATAATTATTAATAAAATAAAAATTAATATTTTGTTATTTTTTATTCCCGGTGTCCAAATATGAACTAAGGTTTAGTCAAATAAAACAAAAATGCCAGTTTTAGAAGATTTACTTATCTTAATAAATAACCAGCTTAGTTTACAAAAGCATTATTTTTTTACATTTTTTTCCCTTCGTTTTATTAAAAAATATCGTTTATAACTCAAGTGTAATTATTGCCAGTTTTACGTGTTATCTGTCAATGATTTTAATTTTTATTAAAAAATATTTTCTTGGACCATGCTCCGACTTATCCACCAAATGACCTAAAAGTTAACATTGTCGATGTTTTTCTACGAAGGTACCAAAGGTGTCGTCAATATTATGTTTTTGTCCCAATTTCTCGTAAAGTGGGAACATGGTCATAGCTTAATCGCTCGATACTTATAAAAAAGACTAGTTGCGTACAACATTGTTTATAACTATATTTTATACATATTATGTGGTGTTGAACTCCGTTCATTACGGCGTAACATGTTGATATATTTTCCGAATATAGTATGAAATTAAAAAAAAACTTAAAAAATTATAAGACTTGTAAAAATAGCACTGTCGTTTGTCATTCATGTGTTTTACCTAAATTAGTCTTAGAATTTAGATACATTTTATTTTATTTATTTCTTCACTGCCAAATTAGGACATTGACAAATAATTTCAAAAATTTAACCATAGTGGTACTTACTATTTTTAAAACTTATTTGTCATGTCACGAAAGGCTTTCTCAGACAATTTTCAACCACATGTTACGCCATAATGCAGGGAGACCCTAAAATTAGAAGATTGGTGTACTAAAAGGCCTCTAAGATCACCCATAACATAAGTGGGTAGTCAGAAATCTCGAAACAGACTGAACAAACAAAGACTGAAGAGATTTTGTATGAAATAACATAAACGACTAACATCCATACATGCTATTTTAGGAACATACAAAACACACATTTTTATCATTAATAATTTAGCTGTCAAGTTTACTATTTTAAAGGCAACTGGTACCCGGGGCAATTTAATTGCTCGTAAACATTGGAGCAATTACTTTGTGGTTCACACATTTGTTCCAAGGTGCAACTTATAATTATTGTTTTAAGAGCAACAAAATTGCTCCATATAAATGGGCCTCAATTCTAAAACTATAGCCTATTTCGTAGCAGATATAAACAAATTAATAAGGCATCTGAAGTATCTTTAAAATACATTGTTTATATTTGTATATATTGATTAATTTCTTTAAAATGTGACAACAAGCGACGATAGACGTTTTAAATCCACAACCAACGGAGATGTTCAGAGATTCATTTTTTCAAGACACTTTTTGGGGTAGTCGTGTATAAATGCTGCTGTCGGAAACAGGCCTAAGGATTATACTGGCTTGTGGGGTTGGAACTTGGAACGTCGCTAGGTTTTTGAAAACGCCATAAACCAAAGAGAATACGAAAAAAAAAACGTTCTGAATTTCGCGGGAAAATCTCGAAAATATACCCTATATTTCCCGTCACGGTAATCACGCACTACACTAAGTTTCAAAGTTTTATATTATTTATTACTTTAGTATTTCGATATCCGATATGCGTTTATTTCATACAAAATGTGAAAATTTTAACATTATAATACGATGGCGATTTAATAGAAACGAAGTTCCTTAAAACGGTTTGCGATAGGAGTTGTCTGGCAGAAATCGTCACGTAAGGAAAAAGCGTTATGCCCATGCGACTTTCTCTCTCTCTGTCTCTTTATATACGAGTGTGTGTGAGTGCGTGCGAGTATGGCGTAAGGAACTTCGTTCCTAACGGGGGTCCCCCGACCGCACATGTTTTTTTTGACAACACGACTACTAACTTCTAAACAACATCCAATTTAGGACAAAAAATGTACGACGCAGTGTGAATTTGGTAAAAATATGATTTAACTTTTATATTTATTATTAACACCGTAACAATATAGTGTAGAACATTTGTATCAACGATATACAGCTAATTGGTGTTTTTACATATTTATTGTGATAATAATTTTTTGAGTTAGTCAAAAAAAAAAACTAAAACTCGATGATTAAAAAAATGATTGAAGCGTTTAACGCAAAAATAAAATGTTTCGTCATCAGTTTTATAATATAAAAAATAACAAGACGCGAATACAACAAACAAAGCAATGAGATCGCAATTGAAAAAAAAAAAACATTTTTTTTTTAAGTCACGCAACATTTTATCCCTTCGAATGCAACATGATTCCGCTTTCGTTAATTTGAGGCCATGGGTTAGACGCGTACAACTAAAACCATACAATGGCCTGAGATGCCTGACCTTCATTTTGTTTAAAAAAAAACAGTGTGACCATAGAGTAACTATTTACTTTATATTGCCACATTTTCTTTGTATGGTCGGATTCGGAAAATACTTCCGCCGATCTCTCTGCAATCCCTGCATTAGATGACTGTTTGGAATATACTGTGGTACCTATACGACTGTATATTCGGTATTCTATAATTTATGGTCATACTTATTGAAATAAGAAGCGAAGTTCTTTAAAAAAAAACTTTACTACTTTTTCACTATAATAACACCATTTTATAATTTAATTTTGAACAAAATTATAAAGCCATTTAAATACCATCATTGTCCAAACCATGGCCTGATTCGAATGAAGTTTATATATTTTCATATCTACCTACAAATTCGAGATAAAAAATCTTCACTGTTATAAAAAAAAATATTTCACATAACGACATACTTTTAATTTAATTGGCAGCTGTACCAAGCATGTTCCCATAGCAAACGAGCTGAGACACATACATCTACTTTCCCTTAAAGGTTGCTCTTATCTAGAGATCTGATGCTCTTAACTAGCCCGCGAAATTCAAATTGCCTAACGTTTTTTGCAAACTGCAGCTGTGGTACGTCGTATTTTAATCAAATGAATCACGCATTTAAGGTTGCGCTAGCCGACGGCTCGAACTCGTTAGTGGGCGTGGCTAATAAGCATTGTATTTGACCTAGCATCGTATTAGAAAGTGAAATGGACGATGATTTATAAAGAAAGCGAGCGCGTATAATTTCTTGAACAGACCTTTGGGCGTATAGATAATATAATAATATGAACAAACTACTGAATAATATTTATTCAAAATAAAGTTATTCGAGTATTTCGACGTTCATAACTTTCACACCAATTTTTTTTCTGTTTCTGTACAGGGCTGAGGGAATATGCATGTGATTCAAATATGGGTCAAATATTTTTTTCTATAAACTATTTTACTTCAGAATTATGCCTCCATCAATATTTTTGAATAAAATTTCTTTTTGAGCGAGAAATTATTTTTTAAAAAGTCCCAAAAAACTGTGGGTAATTCAAATACTTGAAAAGGCTAAGAGCGGATGTGACGTAACAATCCGGAATAACAATCAAAATGTCAATGTCAAGTCAATCAACAAGTTTCAAGTCAATGTCAAACGCTCATAGAAAAAGGAGTTTTTGACGTTGACTTGACAGTTGCTTGTCTGTTTTCACGAACTGTGACGTCACCACACCAAGCGCGCCAAATGGAGGGCGTTTAAATAGCCCGGATCGGTTGGATATTTTTAAACATTTTTTTAACTACTTTAAATTGCTTTTTTGCCGTCGAATTTTTTTTTACTATTATTTGACGATGTAAACTATCGAATAAAAATATTAAAAAAATACATGCATATTCCCTATTAGGATACGATTCGAGTAGCGGAATATGATGCGAGTCAGTACAATTGAACTACTGCAGTTTCGCTACTACGGGTTCGCGGCGGAGCGGAGGTGTGCTACCGAGTAAACAGTGGAGTAAACTCCATACACCGTTGGTATGGAAGAATGACTGACTAGCGTAAACTTAATGATAGCTTATTTCCTGAACAATAATAATGATTAAAATCATCAATACAGATATCTAGTAACATTTAAAGATTTAAAGGGAAAGGTCATTTCTTCATGACGAAATACAAATGAGTTTCGCGGGCTACCTCAGAGCATCCAATAATTGAACAATAAGTTAACAAAGATATGATAGTATTACAAAGATTACTTACAGGGATTTAGATTTCATTCTTATTGTATCTTCTGTTTGGTTGTAAAAAATAATAGATTTTTAAAGATTTTTACTCTGTGGCATAAAATCAAACTCATATCAACATTTCCTATGTGTACTGTGACGTATAAATAAGCTTGTCCATTCTGTGATGACGCGCCTTACTACCGCATTTTACGTACACGGCTCCGCGCCTTGTACAGACTAGACGCCAGCACTTCAAGCTACCCGAAACTGTCAAACTTACCCAATCAACCTTGAACCAAATGCTTTAGCGATAAAGTTTAAAATCTACTAAAGAAATTTGATAGATTGTAATAGCTTATATGCTGGCGACTGTACGTAACATGCGATAGTGGGCAGCGTCATCACAGAGTGGACCAGCTATATATTATTTATAGAATGGTATACGGTATAGCGATTAAATACATCGCTAGTCCACTTAAAGCTAGTCCAATTCTAAACTTTCATAAGATTTCGAAGTTTTTTATTAAAAAGTTCTAAATTTTTGTCAAGTAGGCCGAAAATTGGAATTTCCAACCATTGGCCTTTTTATGAAATTGCAAAGAAACGCAAGATCTAATACAAAACCACGCTAGTTTAAATATTCAAAGAGAAATATCAGGGTTAAGGGAATTCATGAATCCTAACTAATTATAAATGCGAAAGTGAGTTTGTTTGTAACGTTTTCACGTTAAAACGGCCGAGTGAATTTGGATGAAATTTGGCACATGGGTAGACCATGGCCATGACCATGACCTGGGTTAGGACATAGGATACTTTTTATCCCGATATTCCCACGGGATATAGGCTTATGCGGGTGAAAATGCGGGGCGCAGCTAGTATTTCATAAATAGATCTTTCTTTATCAATAGCTTGATTTAGATTACAGTATGAAAATTAAAATTTGTGTCTTTGTAAAAAAAAAAGTTTTGTTTACTAATTTTAATTTTGTTTTTATTCGGAGATATACAAGTGCAGTCATAGCCTAGTGGTATGACCGTCGGACTGCCAAATCATAGGTCTTGAGTTCGAACCCAAGCCTTGCACCTCTGGCTTTCGGATTAATGTTCAAAAACGGTGAAGAAAAACATTGTGAGGAAACCGGCATGCCTGAGAGATATTTCTCGACGGCATGTGAAGCCAAGTTAGTGGCCCATGGGCGGCATAAAAACTCTGACACCAGGTTAGTCACTAACCACACGAAAAAGAAGAATTGGAAGAAGTTACCTATATGCTGTTGTTATAGTTATATTTTTATTTCCGCTCAACCGTTTATTGGCCTTTAGAAGGCCGATAACAATTAAAATTCTATTGTGTCTCGTTTATAGTTGTAAATAAACCGTTTTAAACCAAAATCCGTGGTTTAAAAACTATTTTAAAATTGTTTATAACGGTTTTTAAACTACGGATTTTGGTTTAAAATGGTTTATTTACAGCTTTAAACCAAATAGTCTCGTTAATGATAGTTGGAGGTTTAAAATGCGATGCTAAGACGTCATAGATTATTTTTTATATTGTTTCTGCCAATATTGATTTAAATCTTGCAACCCTGATTAATATCCAATTAAGTCAACATTTAACTACAGATTTATTATTTTTACAACCGCACAGACTTTAACACAGCCAAAATAGTACATAATTTGAAAACTACGTATAATTTAGATTGTCTGACGACCACGCTAAATAAGATTCCATACACGCTGACACCCAACATTTTATATAAGCTAGGCCAAGAGTCGGTCATGGAATCGTAAAACCTTTTTAAATTAAAATTAACTAGGATTTGGTCCAGAGTTTTTAACTTGAAGAGATATTTTAAGGTTATAAAAATACCATAGTGATTTTATTGCGTTTTATTATATTTCGGTTATTTAAGTCCTTATTTAATATCCATAGATTTCTTTACGTATAATATTATAGTAGAATATTTATATAAATTACGACTACAATTTACAAGACTTAATTTTATTCTTATAGCGAGTGATTAAAAGTTTATGATACGAATTCGTTGACGGTTTGATTCGACATAATATTCATAATATTGTGGCCAAAGGAAGGTAATGTTTAAGTCAATATTTCGTCGTAGAATCGACGCTAAACATAATTGTTGGCCTTAGAACTTATTGCATACCTACATGACTATCTCTTGAACAATCATTTTCATTAAATATTGTCCTAAATGAGTAATATTTATAATATTTCAATTTTTATTCAGAGATTTTCCGATTTAAAGTTCAACGGCGTAAATATGACACATAGAGTAATAGAAACAGGTCTATGTGACAGAAACCACGCACTACAAATAGTTTTTTTTTTCTAAAATCACTACACACACTACTACAGTGCGTTCATTATAACTTGACCCGTGATTCGATAGTTAGCATATCCGTCAGTCGCCATTTTGAACTCTATTAGTATCGAAACTAAAATTGACAAGCAATGATGGCAACATGAGGGCAAGGGACAAGTTATAGTGAACGGTCTGTAATCATGTTGAGTGGAAGCCTTCTGACGTCACAGTCATGACGTCCAGGACTATTTCTGTTTTATGATTTTTTTTTCTGATTACTCTAATCTTTTTGTATACACGTGTTTCTATGACAACTAAACCATTTTTTTTTGTTTCAAAAACTTGATGTCCCATATTATTTACCACCGGGTATAGTAATTCATCCAATTCAAAATTGCGCTTCGCTCAACAAAATGTTCTATACAACAATTTTTTAATGTTTACAAACCAAGCATTTGAGAGGAGCGCAATTTAAAACTAGTCTTACTATACCGTATTTATTTCGAATTTTGGGCCTACCCCAGACCAATTCCTAAAAGCGTGACCGTCAGAATAAAAAAAATATTTATTTATCTCCGGCTGAAGTACTTTGCTTGATAGCATTCGTACAACCTGATTCGTACCAGTCAGGCATCTGTTGCTATACTCTCCTGCGTGACAGCGGACTCTACTGTCTCATTCTTTTCTTCTTTATCTTCTTTGACTTCTTCTGTCTTCTCTTCTCTACTTTCTGAGGGTTTGGAGTCGGTGGAAATAGAGCTGGATGTTAGACTGTTCGGTTGGGAAGACTCTTTGCTTGCTGGCTCTTGTGAACTACGGTTGTCGGGCTGTTTTTCTTTTGAATCTGCGGATTATTTTTTATTTTTAAAGATAATTCTGTTTTTGGTGTGGCTTGTTCAAATTGCAGCCGGTTTTTGAAAGTCGATGTAATTAAATTGAACGTTCGACTTTCAGAAACCGGGAGGTCTAACTGTGAACGAATTTATATTTACAGTTTTAGATTATTTTCTAGTGAAATTAAATTAGTATGATACTTAAAAAATAAAACATTATGACAAATGAAAATAAAATGAGCTAAACATAAAAAAAAAAACTGAAAATATACATTTCTATATTATAAGTATGACTTATATAATGATTCTACAAAATAACTATCTGACAACAGTCTACTGCACAGAGCAATTTAATTGCCCGTCGAATCCAATACAAAAAAACAATAATAAAAGTTCAATATCGCTTTCGATTATTGCATTTAACTAGCAATAAATTGCCCTATGAAAAAAGGTATTTAATACCTAATAAAAGTAATAAATACTAACAGTAAAATAAAAATCTTTTCAACTTAAAATGGGATCTTCTATCCCTCGTGTAAAACTCTTCCGTGTTTCGTGACGGAAAGGCTTCTATTGCATTCGAGAACGCAGCCACGCTTGCAACGATAACTTCGCCCAGAGCAAATCTTTGAGTAAGAAAGGTTTGTTAAACATTTGGAATATTTTAAAGATTTTTCTACTAAAATGGAATTTTTTTAACTAGTAATTCAAGTGCATTTTTGGCATTGATTTTTGACAGGGCTATTTGCATGACCAGAAATTAGAAAAAACACATCTAGCATTCTAGTAATGAGTAGGCCATTGGAGGACTCGTACTAGCGTCAAAGAAAAAGAAATCGCGGATAATAAAAAAAAACACGACTGCCTTGCCAAAACACGAACTAAAAAGGTTTTTTTATGACATTTGAAAATGGAGCCAAAAAAAGTAAAAAGCGGCGGCTTTAATTTTAAAAATTTAAATATGGACTCCATACCGCCACTATATTTTTTTTGTTTTAAATATGGCCAGTGTCACTCGGTATGATGTAAGGGTCTAGCGATACCCCATACATTCAAATCTGTTCAGGCATTTCTAAAAGTTATGGTGGAATAAAGAAACTCACATGCATAAAACTCTGAAAAAACTCCTTTTTAGGGCAGTCGTGTATAAAGTATTACGCAAACAAAAATGTTGCATTGTGTAAAAAACGCAGCCTATTTGAGGCTTTAGACCACAAAGCACGGAGACGCCTCGGAGACCGCTGGTAGAGGCGGCATTATCACACTCTCAATACAAACCGAACGTGTCACTGTTTACTCGCTCTACGACACAAGTGACGTATAGAAACTAACGGCTATAAAGGTTGTTCATGACAGATGTTGTGGCTCATCGCACTTTCAGCGCTACGAATTACGAGACCGCTGTACCGTGACTTAGTAATGCGAGGCGAGGTGAGGGCAGCGTTGACGAATGAGCGGCGGGACGCCGTGAGCGTTGACGTATCAGCGGCCTACACTGCCCTTCCATCTCGCCACGCACATTCCTAAGGCGCGGTGCAGTGGTTTCGGTCTAACTATAGTAGTGCCGTCTCTAGGTGCTGCCGGCGCGGCGATTCCGTGCTCTATGCTTGACACGGGAATATTATTTAAAAAGTTAAAATAGAAAATAAGTTACCAGCTCCATGTGTCGCTGGCCAGGGTTTCCTAACGAACATGTTCTCCACAATCCTGTCTATGTTGTCCTTTTCAGAGGAATTCGCTGGCCTGCTGATATCAAACAAAAATACAAAATTAACATAAGTCCTCAACATAGTTTCTTCAGAATTTACGAAAAGACGAAAAAAAAAGCAATTAGGTCACAAATCCAATCTTAGAAAGTGAATCTCAAGAAAATACAAATCACCAAAGTGATCATCAAATCTATGAAGCTTCGGCAACTAATTTTAAAATCCTTGTATTGTACAGCCACGGACTTTAATTGATGAGCCACCTTCAAACTTTTCAATTTTGCAGTTTCATACATTCACGAGATTACACGATTAAACACGAACTCAAATCGCACGCTCGTAAACAAGATGACAAATAAATTACTTTTAATCGGAAATATCCATAGAGGTTGACTAATAAGTTCTCAATGATAAAAATAAATACAATGTTGCATTAAGTTTATCCAATCTATTTGATACCGACCTCCTTTGAATCATAGCTCATTAACTCGATAATTATGAAAACATAACTGAAGACAGTGACAGTTGAAATATCAAGATGACAAATAAATTATTTTTAATCGGAAATAGTCTTATCCATAGAGGTTGACTAATAAGAATTATGAAAACATAACTGAAGACAGTGACAGTTGAAATATCAAGATGACAAATAAATTACTTTTAATCGGAAATAGTCTTATCCATAGAGGTTGACTAATAAGTTCTTAATGATAAAAATAAATACAATGTTGCATTAAGTTTATCCAATCTATTTGATACTGACCTCCTTTGAATCATAGCTCATTAACTCAATAATTCTGAAAACTTAACTGAAGACAGTGACAGTTGAAATATCGATGTCAGAGAATTTCTCCGTACGCTAACGTTACTATGCAGCAGTAACCTAGCAACAATCGTTTATCGTTGCTAGGTTACTGTTGCTAGACCTGCAATTGGTTGACTTTGAGTAGTCACTGCTGTCAAGTTTGTAGTTCTGCTCTCAGGTTAGCCAACCGGTAAAGATATGAAATACTATGAAATATAATTTTCTTCTTCTGATACGAAGACATATGACTTTGCGTTTCAGGAACCGAATAAACCCGATTTGTATTACACGGCTAAAATGCGAACAGTACCAGGTCGCTCATCAATTAAAGTCCGTGACTGTACATGTGCATTCACGATGGGTCTCCCTTGTTTCATCGAAAATAAATTGCCAAATTATCACTTCCCAAACAATTTTCCGCATAATTTCATTTGCCAAAATATTACTTAGCAAAAAATCTCTTCACAAATCATTGTAACGCAAACCTAATGTTTGGCAAGTGAACGTTTATAACTTGTTTAACAAATAGTACTTTTACCAATTTTTATGTAGTCAAATACTCAGTTGGCGCAAAATAAAATTTGCCAAATGTTTAGTGTCGTCAGTTTCGGGTAGCCTGTTTTTTTTCTATATAATCTAGTCGTTTCTGGCACTCGCCGGCCGCTGCCGCGGCACCGCTCGCTTCGCTCGCTCGGCTCGCGCGTAGTAGGTCACAGTTTTAACCTAACCTAACCTAACAAATCATTTGATCAAACGTTTATTATCTAAAGATTGTTTGCTGTAATAAATCATTTGATTAAAGACCAAATGCCTAAATGACATTATCCTTGATAATATTCTGCCAAGTAAAAATTTGACCAAATGAAAATGTGCGTACTAAAATCATTCCAAACATTGCATTGGTATAAAAAAAGGTTGCTAAAATTTGTTTGGGTAGTGAAATTTGGGCAAAATCTTTTCGGCAAAACGGCAGGATCCCATTCACGATATTTAAAATAAGGAGTTTCTGCGGTCTACTGCCTATCTTTTGTTTCCTTGTCTGTGTGTACGTAGGAACACGCAGCTTCACGTACGTACCTGTCGGCGTGGTGCGGGCTCACGATGGGTATCGCTGCGGTGGGGCGGCGCTGTGTGCGCACGGGCGCGGGCGGCTCTTGCTCCACGCAGTTGTAGTACGTCACGCCACCCGTCTGTTTACAGACATACACGTTTATAGACAATCTTTTTTTTTTATTGACACCTCAACTTATAATAAAATTATGACTGTGGCTGGTATTTGACCGAAATATTCGAAACCAAATCGCATTGCACAAATTACCAACAGCAAGTCAATGCGCTCTATCATTCATTCTGCCATTTGTGGATCTTTGACAGTCGTTACGGGTCGTCAGAAGCCCGAAAGTCTGACGACCAGTCTTACCAAGGGGTATCGTATCACCCAATTACTGGGTTGTGGAGGTCAGATAGGCAGTCGCTCCATGTAAAATACTGGTATTCAGCTGCATCCGGTTAGACTGGAAGCCGACCCCAACATAGTTGGGAAAAGGCTAGGCAGATGATGACGTCAATGCGCTCTACTATAGTCCTTGCGCGACTGCTAGTTACCGCACTCGGTATGCGCACGGTGACACGCGAGAGGGTGACATTGAAAACATTGTCACACTGAGTTAGCGGCCGACGTCTATAATACGGCCAATCTTGGCAGTTCCGAACTTCGCGCAGAAGGTTGCGCAGTAACATTTTTTAGGAACCAAATGGTGACATGACGCGAGTGTGAGTGAGAGAACATGCGCGAAAGTTATATGCTCCTATGTTCAAACCTGCCAAGTTATAACGGCCGTATTCCCGCGTGTCACTGCGAGCGTAGCGAGGGCGGAGTGCGCGGACTATCTACAACCTTCTTCGCTTCGCTTCTAAGTTCTCCCTCGCTTCACCGCACGGCGGGTAGCGTGGCGAGTATTGAGTTCCGAGACAGGTGCCATGTTAATGCGCACGGGTTGTACTTAAAATCAGTATGTCAAAGAGAGCAGCGACAGAAAGTTCTCGTGCGTTGTATTATTATAACATATGCATGATTTTAATGACAGATTTCTTTGTTACTGTTTTGAAAATAAGAACGATTACAAAAGTAGGTTTTTAAAATCAAAGAGTATACGTACGTAATTATGATGCGCTGCGTATATCTGCTGCGGATACGTAGGATGCTGCGGCGCGTGAAGCGGGGCGTTTGGAAGCGCGTGCGGCGGAGCGTGGGGCGGGGCGTGTGGGGCGTGCGGGGCGTGGGGCGGGGCGTGCGGCGGGGCGTGCGGCGGGGCGTGAGGGGCGTGCGGCGGGGCGTGGGGCGGCGCGTGGGGAGCCGCCGGGTACATCCCGCCGGGAAACACCGCACCGCTGCTGGTCTGCTGCTTTGAAATCAAAGGGAAGTAATATTAGTATTTATGCATTGCGAGCATTGTTGATTGGCGATAGAAAATCTATGAGGCAAGTAGCTAGTACATAGTAAGTGTATGTCAAGGGCCGGTTTCTTCAAAATCTTGGGGCTTGTGGCTAAGTAATAACAGCCGCACGGGTCGATCGAGGTTAAGCTTCTCTAGCCGTGGTTGGTCCGTGGATGGGGAACCATCTTTACATACCTACCAAGACCCCTATAAGCCTCGGAAACCATGTAAAGCCGTTGGTCCCGGCTGTCATTTGTAGCAGTCGCTCCATGTAAAACATGCATTCGGTTAGATTGGAAGCCGTTGGGAGAAGGCTAGGCAGATGATGTATTTTCTTTAAAATCTGTAGAGACTATTTACCTGCATATATTGAGCGGGCATCATGGCTGGCGGTGCATATCCTTGTGCTGGCTGTATTTGACCTGCAGAGAACAGTTTTTTTAGAAGTTTTTTAAGCAAAACTACGCTACTTTACGTGACCTCAACGTTCAACGTTGTATCATTGGGAGTCAACCATGAGTGTCCGTTTCGATAAAATGTCGGAATTTTAACCTCTTCTGTGGTGTAGTGGTAAGACCACCTGTCTCCAACCCTTCGATTCCCAACAGAGGCAAAATTTTCTACTCTGTATGGTTTGTGGTAAGGCTTGTTCTAAGACCGCCTGACTAGCTACCACCATCTTGAACTATGTTCACAGCATTGTTGTGTTTCGGCAGTTAGAGGTAAGATAACCAGTTCCTCTGCGGTTGAGGATTCCGGGTGAAGCTCGCTTTCACCTTCGGCCTGATCATCACTTACTATCAGATGCGATTAAGGCCAAAAGTTTCCCCATTGAGGGTAAAAATAAGTACAATAGACGCAGATATATTTAGTAACCTATTCCGCTTGACTATTCTTCAAGAGTCATAAATACCCTGTAAGAAATCGGCACGTGTTTCACCTCTCAACGAGGCATCTTCAGGATGACGATTGACCAATTGCAAACCAGAACGCGACGTGTTACCACACCGAGCGCTGGACGCAAAGTGAAGTCTTTGCGTCCAGCGCACTGAATGACTCTTGAAGAATAGTCAAGCGGAATAGGTTACTAAATATATCTGCTTCTATTGTATTTTATCATGGCTTTCCGCAAAGTCACGCCTGAATCAATTAACTATGGTAAAAAAAAGGACAAGTTTAAAGTTTTTATTGTGAAGGAAAGACGTCGAGTCGTTTAAAAAAATTAAATGACTCACCCATAGTATGTTGTGCAGGTATATTATGTAGATTATGATGCGGATGCGGAACCTGCGTCATCTGCGACTGTTCCAGCATGCCCAGGCGCACCTGCGGGTAACCGTGGCTGACATACCGACACCAGAAATATGGGCAAACGTTGTGCTTGCCCATATTTCTGGTGTCGATAATAATATGATATACGTAATTATATACATAGCGCTGTGTATGTGTTAGAGCGTAGAAAGAGGGTTGTAAAAGTTATGACACTTGTCTTTTCTACTCAAATGAAAAAAAATAAAAAAAATATTGATGAAATGAAGAATTAAAACTTTTCTGTACATTTTATCGTTCGCGTTTTTAGAAAGCCATGGCGGTCTGACTTTATACTACGTTATTTGTAGTGTTTTTAATCCAACTTAAGAGTTGATCAAGCAACGCTGCAAACTCTGTCCTACAAACATATTCACTTCCTTTTGTGCTCAAAAAAGGACGATATTACGAAAAAAAAAAATACATTTGGGCCAGTTTCTCGGACGAAAATTATCGCAAAATTAATGTAAAGGTGTGTCCAAACATAAAGCGGCAATCGTGCGCGGCAGGCGCGCGCGGCTTGCCACGTTGTGATCGGACGACTGCCGCGCGCGAACGCTTCTGTCTACCAGAGGCCTTAGTGCGAGTTTCTTTTAATTATCTTCACTTTACGCATCGACCGCTTTCAGCGCTCCGATTGGCCCTTCACCAGTGAAGGCCAGGGACGGGCCAATCGGAGCGCCGAACGCGGTCGATGCGTAAAGTGAAGATAGTTAAAAGAAACTCGCACTAAGGCCTCTGTTTGTGTCCTGCAAACGCCGCGTGTTGCTGCTGCGCTCTTGCCGTCCAATGTTTGCACACACCTTTACAAAATGTAGAGCGCGCGTAAACTTTTGCGATTTTGATAAATCGTTTAACCAATCACAGCAGTTTACGCGCGATTGACGATTTGTCACATTAATTTAGCGATAATTCTCGTTCGATAAACTGGCGCCTAGGAAGTAGTGCTACGGTACCTGTGGCCCGAGCTGTGCCTGCTGCGCGGGCAGCGCGTGCGGCGGAGACGACGCGTGGTTACCCGCCGCGCTGTTCGCGAGCACCTGGGGACAGACGTGCATCAGTTATTTATTTATTAACTCCCGACCTGGGAATCGAATCCAGGAGCCCACGCTCAGCAGTCGCGACACCAGCGGGGCAGGCGGCGCGCCTCGTGCGCTGGAGCGAGAGCGGCTGTGGCGACTGACTGCGAGGAAAAAAGGAGTGCATCTGTGTGTGCGCACAAACGCGCGCACTATCATTTCTCCTGCGTACTTGGCTAGTCTCCGTTCAGATTAGTACTGCAATCATGATTCCACGTTGTGTGCATAGTTACCTGGTGTATAATGTGTTGTGGATGCGCGTGCGCCTGTGAGGAGGGAGCGTGCACGCTGTCCGATACGAACCCGGCCGGACCTGGGCGGGCAGAATGAGAGATAAGAACTATGTTTAGTGAATAATAAGCGGTGATCAGATTTAGTGGTGCAGATTAGATTAAAACATATCAAACAATATCACTAGTATGGAAATCCCGAAATCCTGAGATTTTGAGTAAATGTTTTTTTCTATTTTTATTTTTTATTTTCTTTATTTGGTCCACCAACAATTGTATACACTAGTAAAAGCAAATGAAACAGAGGCAACAAAACATAATAAAGTGTAACAATCACTTTTAACTCAGCATGCACACAAAACATTGTTGTAACTTTGATATTCTCAATTTATTTCATTCAAATAAAGACTTTTTGATTCCTAATGCATAATTATGTAGCTGCACCATCATGGCAGCGTGCGCGAGCGTCTCCGCGACGGTGACGCCCCGTCGTGAGTGAGAACTACAGACTAATACGTGCTGTACAGTAAAAAATTGTAATAAAACCAGTACTTTTTAGTGGCTTGAGCTGCACGCGTAGCATGACCACCGTACAAACGGGTTTTGTCGACGGATGAATAGACAAAATGACAGATAAACAAACACAATATATCATTTTGTCTTTTCTTCCGTCGACAAAACCCTACGTCATGCTATGCGTGCAGGGCCCTGTTTATCAAAAGTTACAAGTCTACACGTTCACAAGTTACCTAGAATGTTTATTTTCGGAAAATTTATAGCTCATCTCTATATTCATAATCAGCCTTAATGTTCCCACTGCTGGGACACGAGCATAGGACATCTCCCTCTTTTGACCACATTTAAAAAAAGAAAATCGAATTTAAACATTTATTGCGGTACTAAGCACGACACTTGTAAACTTGTAAGACGGAATAGAGTCGCCGGACACTCAGGATTTGCTATAATTTTCTACAAGTTGAAACTTACAAAGGATTATTTGATAAACAATATCACGAATAAAAGTGTAAAAATATAAGTACTTGTGAACTAAATAATGACATTTGGTAATACAAGGCTTGTAAGTTTTGATAAACAGGGCGTTTGTTTTCATCACCTCAGCTCCTAACACATACATAGTGTTCTTAAAAGCTTTTTCTTGACGTGCATTTACCAATTTAGTTAGTACCGCTACAGTTCGATTCAAACTTAATGGCGGCTCGGAACATGAGGCGAGTCGCTGCGCAGTAACAATTTCATGTGACAGCGGGGGTGAGGGGTGGGGTACTGCGCAGCTAAAAGCTAACTTCCGAGCCGCCATTAAGTTTGAATCGATCTGTACCTGCCTCTCTACCAAAGAACCATACTCAGACACTTGCTATCTCTTTCTCACACTTACATCTCTAATGCTCTTAACAGCTTCTAAAAAAAATGCAACATGCGAGTGCAATAAAACGACGCGTGACGCGCGTTGTTTCGACTGCCCCTGTGGTGCCATGTTACGCGACGATAACCCTGCAACAACGCGGCGTACACGTCGCGTCAACGCACCGATAGTTTTGTTACAATCGTGCCTACAGCGTTAATGCGAAGTCATTTAACGCTAGATGCAATAAGCAACCCCTTATATCTAAATATTAATCGCGAAAATAATAAATACGTACCAGCATGATATCTATGTGGCGGTTGTTGTTGTTGTTGTTGCTGCTGTTGTTGTTGTTGTTGAGCTGGGGGCTGTTGTTGCTGTTGTGATTGCTGAGGTTGTTGAGGCGAGTACGAGTCAGCGAGTGGGCGCTGACGTAAGCTGCTGTAGCGTTTGCTGCCGCCACCTGTGACGAAAGAAATATATACAAAGTGTTAGGGTAAACACCGTTATTCTTGCAACCAGTGGTTTGGTTTCATTTATAGAACGCGAAAAATCAATGGAAAATTAATTAATACTTTTTTTATATTTTTTTTTATATCTACATGTTACCACAAGAGACGGAAGTACCTTATGCGCTAGGGCAACGAACTGGCGTCTCAAAGCGTGTAGGTGGTGCGGGACGTGACCTGACCGGCCGCGAGCGCGACCCCTCCCTCAGTCAATCAGCTGTTTCGCTAGCGAGCACGGTGTCGGATAGACACTTTCGAAAATCATTCAATGAAAATAACTTCTTTTTTTGTTGTATTCAGTAATTTTTATTATATACTAGCTTCCGCCCGCAGCTTCACCCGCGCGGTATGTCGATAAAAAGTAGCCTATGTCCTTCCCCAGAATGCCATCTATTTCCTTACCAAATTTTATCGAAATCCGTTCAGTGGTTGAATCGTGAAAAGGTAACATACGGACAGACAGACAGATAGACAGCCAGACAGAGTTACTTTCGAATTTATAATATTAAGTATGGATTATATATATAATCCTATAGATAATATGTTTTAACTTATATGAACTCTAGCGGTGAACTGCGTGTTTCCTATCGTCATTCATCATCATTTCAGCCTGCAGACGTCCACTGCTGGACATAGGCCTCCCCCAAACACCGCCACTTCGACCGGTTCTGTGCTTCTCGCATCCAGCGGATTCCCGCGGCCTTCACCAGGTCATCGGTCCACCTTGTGGGGGGCCTTCCAACGCTACGTGTTCCGCTATCGTCATTATTGATTACTTATCTATCAATTTAACAATTTATTCGAATTGACAGAAATCCAATTTAATTCAAATATTTTGTCTTTTTTTTCCAATTTACAAAAATTGGAGAATTACTGATCAACAACATAAATTATAGAATCAAAATATCGAATGATAGTTTTATTATTGAAATTGGCGACCAAATTTTCTATTCACTTATTGGCACAAAATATTGTTGATTGATTATCCTGCTTAAAGTTTCAATCGACTTCTTCTTGAGCAACATAATCGATCACCAAAATCGATATAAAACATTCTGGGGGCCTACCACCACTGTGCACTGCTTACAGTATTATTTTAATCTTACTTCAATGTAGGAAAGAGATGGAGCTATACGTCCTGTAGAGCTGCATCTCTTTCCTACACTGAAGTAATATTAAAATAATTCTGCTGTAAGCGGTGGTGGTGGGGCCCCTGCACAAACTATGCTCTAAACTCACCAGTAGCCGGTTGTTGCTGTTGGTTCTGTTGCGGCTTCTGTTGTTGTTGTTGTTGCGGGGCGTGTTGTTGCTGCGGAGGAGACTTGTTCGGCGCAGGATTCGATTGTGGTTGAGGCTGCTGTAGAAGTTATTTTGAATTATTGAAGTATAATTAAAGGGGAGGCCTTTGCCCAGCAGTGGGACACATTACAGGCTAAGAAAAAAAATAAAATAATCATCAGCGTAAAACAGGTTAGACGTGCGCGAGCTGGACGGGTGTCGCACTGCTCACGCATTTTCTTTTGTTACAGATGATTCGAAGCTATAACGTGCGAGAGCAGTCTGATGCAAATCCGTCGGCAGTACGGCAACATCGTAAATGTTACAATGATCTCGCGTGGAGTCATTTTGTATGGAAAACATAACCGGTTGCCGGTTATGTTAATACTGTGCGCAGTACGACATTGACAGAATGGGCCGTATTATGACGTATGAATGCCACAATTTTTCCAGCGTGAGTGAGAGACGGAGCTATAAAGTCCGATAGCAACATCCTTTTTTCGCAGTGGAATAATGATGGTGTGGCGTCACGTATTGTGATTTGTGATCACAGATTAGTATACGTGGCGTCGCCTGTATTATGTTTAGTTAAGTATATTTCGGTTAGTCAGGAACGCACCCTTGTCAAGTGGCAACACTAAGCCACGATCCGGGGCGTTACCCACAGCGTCCCTTATGTAGGTCGCTCTTCACTTCCCTACCGTCGGCGTCACGGGACACAGACTAGATTTTAGTCATAAGTTTACTTTGTCCCTAGTAGTTAATTATTTATGCTATACATATCTATTAACAGTGTACCTAACTCTAACAATAATACGTGTGTAAGAATTATAATAATATCAACCGTAAATTGGAGTTTCACTCTAGTTCGCGACTTCACCTCCAATACATCTATAACGAGACAGGTAGAATACCTGGTGCCAATTGCCAAACCACCACATCTTATGGCAGTATTATTATTTCAACAATCTAACTTCAGTGTGGGAAAGGGATGAAGCTCTACAGAACGTATAGCTCCATCTATCTCACACACTCTCGTGCTGCAACAACCGTCTAAATTTATAGTTTAGGAGGAACAGGGTGTAAAGTTCACTCATCCGCCATAGAAAAGGGAGGAGCCTCCGAACAGACGAGTGTTGTGTCCGTCGGGCAACTGCCCAACGATTGATGTTGGGTTCTTGCATATAATTATGTGCATTGCACGGTAAACTTTAATTGCGCGATGCAGGATTTATGTGACGTCAGGATTTTTGTGTGACGTCAGGTCTTTGATGCAAGTGGCGATGTAGATACCGCCACAAAAGAGCCCTTAATCCCCATTACCATATAAAGATATGCTCACCTGTGCATTAGCGTTGGGTTTCTTCCTGGCCTGGTCAGTGGGCACCGGTCGTTGCTGAGCGACCGTCGCGTTCACCTTGCGCGGGGCCTGACCTTGACTGGAAATTATAACTTGATTTTATATCTGTAATATGATACATTACTAGAAGGAATTTATTTTAAAACGCATGTTTTAGAAAACAGCGTATTATTCACTCCTATAATCTAAGGGCCATTATTGGTTAAAATCAACACTCTTATCTTTACCACGCGGGCCCAATGCGGGCCCGCGTGGTTTATTGTACTAATGGCCAAATAGGTAAATGCCTAGTATTTTTTTTTGAGTTTCTGACTACAAAATGACTCAAATACTGACAGTTAGCTGTCAAATTACATTTGACGGCTGAAGTAGTTTCCTATTTTGCCGTGGGTACCGAACTCTATGCTACATCTACATTAAAATAGGTGCCAAAACCTCAAATTATGCAGTTTTTGGACCGTTTTCAAGTACCAAAATAAAATTTTAACGAAATTCTCATTAGTAACATTGGCTGTAATGGTGAGGTTCTGCAAAGCAGTCATCTTATCGTTGACCGGCTGTTTGTTTGGCACCTTCACCGCGACGCGGCCTGAGCCTTGCTTCAACGTCGGCTTCTTAGCAGTATAGTTAACGGACGGTAGGCAGAATACCAAGTGTTTTAGACCCGATGCCATACAAATTACGATACTGACAGTAATGTAATAAAAGCCTTTGTCGAATCATGTGTAAATATGTGTGTATTTAACTACCTACATTTTTGGCACAATATGCCTTGTTTCGACAATTATAGTTGTTAGTTACTTTTACATTGCTTGTCTGCACACTAATCCATTTTGCCATGTGTACCTAAACCTATATTACTCCTACATCAAAATTAATTCTGAAAATGGCCGTCAAAAGTAAATTTTGCACTATAATAGTAGAAATTCTTCTTCCTTGTCTTTGGCTGGAATTTCGTTGTATAAGTGAATAAGTAACAAAAGCCTCACTTGTTCGTAACATTAGCAGTAATGGTGAGGTTCTCCAAGGCAGGCATCTTATCCTTGACCGGCTGTTTGTTTGGCACCTTCACCGCGACGCGGCCGGTGCCTTGCTTCACTATCGGCTTCTTAGCAGTCTTGATAGAGGCGTTGCGGCGAAGCTGTGAGCCGTTCTCTATGGGCGCCTCGTTGACTGAGGGCTGGGACTTCGAGCGGGGGCGCGGGGTGCGGGGTTTGCTGTTGATAAAAGAAACAGATTAATAAGTCATCATTTGCCTAGCTTTTTCCCAACAATGTTGAGGTCGGCTACCAGTCTAACCGGATGCAGCTGAATACCAGTATTTTACATTATGGAATGCAAATAAAAGACGAATATGAATACATGGAGCGACTGCCTATCTGACCTCTACAACCCAGTCACTGGGTAACACGATACCCCATGGTAAGACTGGTTGTCAGACTTTCGAGCTTCTGACGACCCGTAACAACTGTCAAAGATCTACAAATGACAGCAGGGACCAACGGCTTAACGTGCTTTCCGAGGGACGAAGGAGTCTCGGTATGTAAAGATGGTCGCCAATCCACGGACCCACCCCGGTAAGCGTAGCTTAACCTGATGGATCGACTCGTGCGGCTGTTATTACTTAGCCACGAGCACCACTGGGCCATCACGCCATTTTAAATCAGTGAATGTAGATCGTCATTTTGTCAATCAAGGGTTTCGTTTTTTCTTTTGGAATTGCATAATTGTCTTTAACCATTTTTTTTTAATGCAAGACAGTCATGTACTTCCATGGTTGTAACAACTCTTTATTAGATCTCATCATCACGCGTTCATATTTCCGAAGATACGCGATGATTTCCGAAGCCCATTCTTTTCTTTTGGAAGCCGTACAGCAGAGTGCAGACGTCAGTCTATTTGCAATGTTTTGCGAGTTCAGCTGTCATAATCGTTAAGCTAATCCGCGTTCGCGATTTAGTTTCCAAACATGTAAACAAATATGTGTTTTAGCAATAAGAACTTTAACACCCACACATAAAGTTCACTTTGCGCTACAAGTTCAAATAATTCTATTACTTTTTAAAAGAACAAGTCATTCTGAATTCAACTTAATTTACACTAGCATAACGTTGATATTTGTTTAAATGGAAATAACATAAATTGGGAACAAGGTTTTGAATTAACTTTACATACCCATGTCTCCTGCTAGCATCGAGTTCAGGGAAGTCCTCAGCGGTGGGGGGCTTCCTTGGTACCTGCTGTTGCTGGGCGGCTGATTGTCTTCTATAAGCCTCCTCGTCTTCCCAAGTTCGAGTGTACTTGTTGGGGCCGCGGCTGTTGGTAGAAGGTGGGGTTAGATGGGTGATCTGGTGAAGTTGGATCCTGATAAGAGAAACCACGAGCCAACACCATTGGAAGTAAATGTCTGATGTAAGGTTATCATCATCATCATCATCATTTCAGCCTACAGACGTCCACTGCTGGACATAGGCCTCCCCCAAGCACCGCCACTTCGACTGGTTCTGTGCTTCTCGCATCCAGCGGATTCCTGTGACTGTGACCAGGCCATTGTTCCACCTTGTAGGGGCCATCCAACGCTACGTCTTCCGGTACGCGGTCGCCACTCCAGAACCTTTTGGCCCCATCGGCCATCGGTTCTTACTAAATATCTTTCTCAAAAGAACAAAATCGCATATTTCCTTTAAAAAAGGGTGTAAGCACAATCATCTATATTTATAAAAATGAATCCCTATTTCCCTTGGTCACGCCATCGCGCGTGAACGGCTGAACGGATTTGGATGAAATTTGGCACAGGGGTAGACCATGACCTGGAATAGTACATAGGTTACTTTTTATCCCCATATGCCCACGGAATCAAGACTTACGCGGGTGAAACGACGGGGCGCAGCTAGTCTAACAATAAATAACAATCTACATCTATAAAGGCGGCCATGCATGCGGCCTTCAATTACTTTTGAATTGATGCCGTTTAAACTGTGTTATTATACATGTAAGCATTAGCAAATCAGTCAAAAAAATGGCTGAAAAAGAAAGCAATATAATAAACACAAATAGGGATATTGACAATTTTTTTTTGTCCTAAAAAAATATTAGAGACGTATTTTTTTTCTTTTTTCACGATTTTTTTTTATTGCGTTAATATGTCCAAGTCATTTTTAACCGACTTCTCAAAAAGGAGGAGATTCTCAATTAGTTTGTAGGTTTTTTTTGTGTTTGTTTGTTACGTGATTACTCCGCTAATAAAAGAATCATCTCGATTCGATCATCTCGAATCAATCGATTCTTATGAATCGATTTTCATGATAAAGCAAAAATTAAGTGTCTAATATTTTTTTATTATCCGACTGACGGACAAAATATATTTTTTTTTACCCAACGTCGTCCCTAAAATCATACGTAATAATGATTATAAAACACAGCATGCTGATACATTAATGTCACTAACCGCCATGACTGTCGGAACCTCCATATTGATGCATGATAGAAAATTTTACACAATATAATTTCTTGAAATTATTTAAATAACATTTTCGAAATACAGTAATCTTCTGAGAGAATACTCAACGCTTTAATGATGAAACAGATTCGGTGCACAGTTATACAGGTTTATTGGTTATATGTCGGCAATCCGTCCACTCAGGCGCCCAGGCTTCAGTTGTTGCCTCAGACAAAATTGTATGGTTGGGGCAACCATGGTTGCCCCACCGCAAAACTGGAATGCATGAATCCCTAGGGCGATGTAGGAGAGGTCATCTGCAAACAAATTACCCCTTTAGACTCCTATGCAAATGTCAACAATTTTCGAGTAATTTGACACAATCAAACTGGTTGCTAATCTAGTTGTATAATTTAATATTTGTATATCAGATTTTTTACATTTTATGATTATTACATTCACACACTGTCCTATTAGTATTACTTGTAAGTTTGTAGGAATATTGTGATATCGTATACTTTTACAATGTTTGTAAATATGTGAGCACCATGTATCTATCACATACTTAATTAATTTATTTGTCATTGCTCCATTTTTAATTCTTTTTTTTTTGCCTATTGTGGTACAGTAATTGTATTCTCGGTGCATCGTCTTCACATGTAATTATATAATTGATGTATACCAAATATTGTAAAACATTCTTTTTATTTTAAAAGAGTAACTGTGGAGTTTCTTGCCCATTCTTCTCCATACGAAAACTACATTTTGGAAGGGGCAACTAGAATCAGTTCTATTTCTATGTATTTGACGTTCAAAAGTGCCTTTAATGTGCCTAGTTGAAATAAATTATTTGACTTTGACATTTTTATTTAATACTTTTTTAAATATAAAATGTCAAATGACTCGAAAATTATTGACATTTGCATAGGGGTCATCAGGGGTCATTTGGTTGTAAATGACCTCTCCAACATTCCCTTAACGGATTGGCGACGTATATCCAATAACCCTGCATAGTATTTTTCTTTTATTGTTCATATTAACCAATCACTTTACCAAAAACTTCATAATTTCTGTGTTCCTAAGTATTTTTAATCATCATTTTAGGTAACACTTCCATATTTGTACTAAGTATTATTATTAAAGTATATTCACCCATATCGCCTGTTGCGCCTCGCGTGTGGAGGCGCGTCCTCGTTCCTAATATCATACCCGTAGATCGCTACCAACTCATCACGAGATTTCGGCATCTGCAACAAAATAATATATTTTGAGAAATCATAACAGAAAAAGAAATCTCTTATACATAACTAGCTGATGGCCGCGGCTTCGCCTGCGTCGATGTCGGTTATTATATACTAAAACCTTCCTCGAGAACCACTCTATCCATTGGTGAAAACAGCATGAAAATTGATGCAGAAGTTTTTTAAGTTTATCGCAAACAGGACAACAGACAGGCGCAGCGGAGGACTTTGTTTTCAATTTCAATTCTTTATTGCATTCCACAATGTATTTACTTAGGTGGTAAACATTTGCGTATGAACAATCGTGGACCCTGTCGGGCACAGCAAAATAAGTATAGGTATAGGTAGAGAGGACTTATTGTTCATCTTATAATCTAACATAATTCCTAATATTTAAACAAAAGACCTTTTTTAGGTAATTTACATGGGCTTTTTTTCATGTGTTTTATAATATGTAAGGATGTCACACACAATGAGATGTAGGTGTAGGTCATAGGTTCGAACAGACAGACAGTTTACTTTGTGTAAATTATTTCATCACCACTGCTCTCAAAACGGCGAAGGAAAACATCGGGAGGAAGCCGGCATGTCCTAGAACCAAAAATTCGAAGATATGTGATATCTACCAACCCGCACTGGGCCCGCGTGGTGGATTACGGCCCACTTCCTCTCACAGAAAGAAACCCAGTGTCCCAGCAGTGGGATTATAGGCTGTTTATGCTTTAAACACTTTGTTGTAATTTTTCTACGTGGCTTTAGGGCAGCTAATGGTTTCCTCCAGGTTCAACAAATGTAATCAGTCGGCAAAGTTATTTTTCACTTCGTAGTATTTTTTTTTTTGGAAGTCATCGCCTAGCCTTTTCCCAATTATGTTGGGGTCGGTTTCAGTCTAGCCGGATGCAGCTGAGTACCAGTATTTTACATGGAGCGATTGCCTATGTGACCTCCACAACCCAGTAACTGGGTTAGACCCTTGGTAAGACTGGTTGTCAGACTTTCGAGCTTCTGACGACCCGTAACAACTGTCAAAGATCCACAAATGACAGCCGGGACCAACGGCTTAACGTGCTTTCCGAGGCACGGAGGAGTCTCGGTATGTAAAGATGGTCACCCATCCACGGACCAACCCCGGCAAGCGTAGCTTAACCTGATGGATCGACCCGTGCGGCTATTATTATTTAGCCACGAGCTCTTTTTTTTTGGAAGTCAATTGTTTTTTTTTTTGCAAAAAAAAATGTGACGTTTTTTTAGACACCCTCAATGAATGTTTCTGACCTGTTCGTTCTCGTTATACTTGTCGTGCGACCACTTGTTGACGATCTCCGACTTGCGCGGCGGTCGGCGACGCTCGGTGGGCGGCTCGGTGCCTTCCTTCTTCTCTGAGGCAGCCTCCGAGGTTGCGTTGCTCGATTCTTCGCCACTGTAAAAGAGGAGTATGTTTTGTAAAATATTTTGATTTAAAAGTGTCCATAGACTTTCTTGCCCGTTCTTCTCCATGGGAACCTACGCTTTGGAATGCTATATCTTTATGACTGATCAACTCCTTGACAATTCCAAGTGACTGTATTTGGTTTAATTCAAATAATACTCTATGTCACTCCGTCACTGTTATTTACATAGCAGTTAATGGTACCTATTCGAATTATGTGGGGCAGGTATCGCAACTAAAAAGAGAAATATAAAAATATTAAAAAAAAAACATTTTTTTTTGTAGGTCAGATGTTTTTTTTTTAAGTTTTTAAATGTTGCAAAAGTTTAGACAGCGCACTGGCAGTATTTCGCTCAGCATAAAAAATAGTATAAAACTTGCGCAAGCGCAGCAGAAACTGTCATTTATAAATAGTATATAACATGTCGATTTTTTTGTATGTTATGTCTGCTGTCAAAATGGATAGTGATGCAATTTTTACCATAATTTAGAGAATTTGTGTTTATAACACATTAATATTTAATTTAGATATAGTTAAGAAATCTCACGGTTTTGACAAGTCGGCAAATCAATAAATTGCTCCCGAGCGAAGCAGGGGCGGGCTATAGTCGCTAATTAATTGTAAAAATCCCTGGAGATCCTCTATCCTCCATCCTAAACAAAAGGAACATTTGACGATTCATTTACTAAAGAAACTTATCAATTTTAAAGTATTTAGGCAAACGCCCCACACATAGCATTACATAACTGCAAACAATGCGTGTGCGTTTATAATTACAACCAGTGGAGCGGTAATGACCGAACTGTTCAGTGATGCGGCAATAGAAAGCTGCGAATATATTCATTTTTTACTGAAACTCTACAAAGTAATATTGGGAATATTGGCACATCAGTTTTTTTTTTCTTGGTTGGAAATCATCAAACTGACTTCTCCCGCTCTTGGAGGAGCGGGAGGGCGTGTCAGACTTTTACTGACTAAAACCCACCCGTGTCCCTTCACTTGCCTGTTGCCAAGGGCCCACCGGGGCCCTTGGAAAAGTCACATTGAGCACATACTCAAATACACGAGTGACATGTTGTCGACGGCTGCAGTTTCCTCTGCCGTCGACGCGTCTACGGCTGCCGCCGACGAGCCTCGACTACTGCAGTTGCCTCTGCCGCCGACGAGCCTCGACTACTGCAGTTGCCTCGGCCGCCGACGAGCCTCGACTACTGCAGTTGCCTCTGCCGCCGACGAGCCTCGACTACTGCAGTTGCCTCTGCCATTGGCAACGTGCCGCTCATCACTCGTGTGTATAAGCACTAAGTGTTCTTTTTATGGATTGTTACAGCCGCGCTGCTATTCCCAAAGTATGGTTTGCCAGGGCCATGGTTTCTGAATTTTAATTAATATACATGTAGCATGCAATTTGAATCAAATGCAGCGCATTGTTTTGAATATTCTCTGCGAATTACGAAACAAAATAAACGGTTACAGGTCTTCACGTTAAAAGAATCTGCGAAATTATTAGCGAGCGGATTTCGGCACGGTTTTCACCGTTTAGCGCGATTTTCACGTTATTAATCTGTCAATATTGTTTTTTTCGATGTGATATAGTGTGATGATAATAAATAGTAGCTCGGGAATTTTTAACGCTGCTTCCCCAGACCCAATAAAAAACCAAGACATAGCGCTGCGAACAATACAGTGAAGCATGCCAAAACTACACCTCCGCAGGTGCAGGTTCAGACATGTTTGCCACATACTAAGGCGTACAAATATGAATAGTTATGATTGTTAATAAATAATTAATTTCAACTCAATATCATTAATTCAAAGTGAATTCAGCAAACAATAATAAATTAAAAATGTCAACTGTCAATAAAAGTAAATCATACACAATCCATGTCACAATGAATGCTTCAGTCAGAAAGTAATTATTATTTTAAGTCGGTTTTCGTGTTTGCCTGTATGTCCGCGTTGTTCTTCTAAACCACGCAACAGATTTTGATGAGGTTTGCACCATCGGTTAGAGAATTTATTCCGGAACGTTCATGTGTATAATACGTTAATATTAAAATTACATAAAACTAAGTAATCTCGATGTTTTGTCCAAGTCCAAAAAACCGATCGTAGCAGGAGCGAGTCGCTATCGCTAGTTATAGTATAATTATATATTTAACTAGCTGCCCCGCTCCGTCTTCGCACTTGTAGCACTAAGTACCTACCCTAACCCTACCTACCATACCTACCCTACCTACCATACCTACCCTACCTACCTACCTACCCTACCTACACCTACTTTACGTTTAAACCTTCCCTTGAGGATAACGAACACAACAAAAAAAGAATTATCCAAATCAGTCCAGCCGTTCTCGAGTTTTAGCGAGAATAACGAATAGCAATTGATTTTTATATATATAGATTATGTCATAAAGACTTCTCTTGAGCAGCTCTAGACAGCGAGAAGTTCACTTCTGTGTCTAGGGCTGCTGCAGCAGCCAGAGCCTACCAAGGAGCTTTTCTCGACAGTGGAACAGAACGGGCTTATAAAAAATCCTACGTGCAAAAGTATCTTATCCACGAAGGTGTGGCGGTATCTACATCGCCACATGCGAACTACGCATCAAAGACCTGACGTCACATAAATCCTGCATCGCCCAATTAAAGTTTACCGTGCAATGGACATATATACAAGAATCCAATATCAATCATTGGGCAGTTGCACGCCAGACACAACACCCGTCTGGTCGGAGGATCCTCCCTTTTCTATGGTGGATGAGTGAACTTTACACCCTGTTCCTCATACCCCTAAAAAGGTATATTGTATGGTTGGTTGTACCTGGCCGCAGTTCGGTCATCATGCTCATAGAAGGTGCCTCTCTTGGGGATGTACTGCGGGTTGCTTCGGTCTTCATCGTCGTCTACCCGGCGTTCGGTCTCCTGTAACGATAATACAACAGTTAATTTACTAATATGCACTATTTTATCACTCTTATAACCCACTAGGTTATGCATAGTTCTCGATCCCGTTGGAATATCGGGATAAAAGGTATCCTATGTCGTTTTTATTATATACAAGTATTTATTTTATTTATTTTTTTGTTATTGTCCACTCATTATGTGCTGCACCGATTGACGTCATGACGTCAACGCCGGCTGTCACTGAAAATCAGCGCTGGGGCTCTGTCTCGCATAGGGTCGCAGCATTATGCTGAGTGATGGCCGTTTTGCGTGAATGTGACGCATATTTTCCCACAACTTGTTTATTTTCGTATATTTGTCCTTTCTTGGCGTCATGTTTGCCGCAAATAAACATATTTTCTTTCTTTCTTCTTTCTTTGTTTTCCAGGTCATCCAAATCCGTTTAGCCGTTTAAGCGTGAAAGCGTGATAAACAAACTCCCTTTCGCATTATAAGCTGATGCACGCGGCTTCGCCCGCGTGGATGTCGATTATTATATACCAAAACCTTCCTTGAGAACCACTCTATCCACTGGTAAAAAAAGCATGAACAGAAGGACAGACTGACGCGGCGGAGGACTTTGTTTTATAATATGTAAGGAAGTTAGGATTATGTAACACTCTTTGAAATTTGAAAAAATAAGTTGGAAAACGGGTTAGGGGACTCGAGTGGGAACGCGAGAATTTCACTCGAGTCCCATAACCCGTAACTTACTCCATCTGTCATTTTGCAGATGGAGTAAGTTACGGGAGTAAGTTAAGATGGTGACCGAATGGCAACCAAGAACTGTATGTAGCCGTGTCGGTCGTCAGCCGATGAAATTGCGGGTAAACCTGCACCCTAATTGCATAACTCACTTTCAATCACATATCTTTCTCTTAAATATATCTCTATTAGTCGTCATCTCAATAGTCACCCCCTTTCCAGCCATATCATCTGTCAATCAAACAGTCCATCCATCGTTTCTTTGTTCTTCCCCTTCTCATTACCACATGAAAAACGTAACTGACAACTTATAAAATGATGCTACAAAACCGATTGAACAAAAAGAACAAAATAAACATCACAATTAAAAAAATAAAAAAATACTACAGCACATATATTAAGCAGCTGTGTCCGCACAAAAACTACAATTTGCATTCATCTCTATATGAAAGGAAACTTATTATAATGTTAAGCACATTATTCATTAGCATATAGACTGTTTTCTTTAGCCTTGGTCTAGTGACCGTAAACCAAACCTGATTTCTTATACTTATGTATTTATAATATGGATGATGTTTAGGCTAGTTGTGCACTGGTCCTATACGGCATCGGATGACGGACGGAGCTTGTAGATCCCGCGCCACCACTGAAATCCTTTTCACGCGGCGCTAGTGTATGTCATTGCAATACATATATTTTGTTTTTGTTTTATGTTAGCCTACAGGGCCTACACTGTCCCACTGCTGAGCAAAGGCCTCCCCCAAATCTTTCCAAATATCCTTTCCTAGGGCCACCTCGATCCAACCCTTGCGGTACGCCTCTAGATCGTCTCGCTATCTCTTCCTGGGCCAGCCTCGACGGCGCCGTCCATTCTCAGGCACCCACCGTGTGGAGACTGTTGCCCAGCATTGCATTAAAAAATGTACTTACGAAGTCATATTGCGCCAGTATCACATTGCGTTAAAAAAAATGTATGTAAGTAGTTCCGCAATTTTCCGCCGGACTTCAGTGATGGCGCAGTCTATGCATAAAATCCAGCCAAAAGCTAAATTAGGCTGGACTTATAAGAAGAATGTTACAGATAGGTAATGACAGTGACTTTTTTCCGCATATTCAAATTACAACTGTTATTATTTGACAATTCTATGAAATGCCTATGTCCACGGCAAATTGTTGTGATCGCGTCAATGTACTTAACAATTAAGTCCCCTGGCCGTATATTAAATCTAAACCAAAGCGATTTTGGGCTCGAAATTCTAAAGAAACCGTAGCCGTAACCGTTAGCAGGGGAGGCTGGGTTTTATTTTTTTTTTCAATACAGCAGAGATCATTTGCAAGCAGTGTTACTTGTAAATTATAATTTGTGCAACTACCCACACTACAGTCATGGGCTTGTCACTCCATCCGATATGTAAGATGAAAATATTGTATTGATTTTGCCCATCAACCACGGTCCGGCAATATGACACTGAATATTTGGACGATTACCGCCGGATACCGGATCTGAGCAGTGCATTAACACCCTTATAATGGACTATTCTAAAAAACCGGTTGATATTATAATAGGCCTATAGAGAGATAAATACATAATTATATGGCCACGGGTCGGTACTATGTCCTTTCATTTCAATAAGATTTTTTATAAGGGTAGCTCTGAAGGCCATAGGCAAGGTATTTAGTTCTGGTGAATTATATTTATAACTAGATTTTGATAAGATTGGTTCAACAGTTTTGCATATCAAACAAATAAGTTGGAAATATTGTACTTACCTATCATAGTTTTTAAATACATTCGCATAGAACATTTTATCATGGCCGTGTAGTTAATATAAAACAGTTGCTTTACTTTTCTCCAAAATATACAGGGATATCAATATGATACTAAATTAACGATTAACGTACTTTTTATTATGTACAGAATTTAACTAATGAGTAGCTAATGACATTCCCAGTCTACAAACAATAAACATTCGAATTCTCCTACTTTTAGAAGTCGGTTAAAAATTCAATCAAATACTTAATACTCAATTAGTCACTATAGCTTGCCGATTGGAAAAAAACAGTCGGATCATCACTACTATTTAGATATTTTGATTTTGAAGTTAAAACTCCTTTAGGCGCGTTGAGCGATATTTGTAGGGGATAAACTTATGGATTCGCGTCACCAACATGCTCGCGCCGTAGTGCTGACTACAGAAGCTAGATGGATCTAATACCAGTTTTATGTTTTCACTTCTGTGATAGGCAGTGATTTTTACTTTTTTTGTTTCGATGTTCGGATTTGATGGTTTCAAAATACTCCTATGATCAGTATGCTCTAGTATTTCCCTTATCATGTATTTTCGTAGGGAAACTCATGACAAGTCGCGTAGTTATCACTTCTTTTAAATGAGTCATTGGGTTAAATCATTATTACGACAAACAAACCTTTAAACCGCTGAAGTGATAACATTATGAACTTAGAAATTGTGTCAAGTTTAACTAAAGGAAAATGATTATTTACTTATTAGCTAATTAATTAGCTACGATAAGAAAACCCGACAGAGACATATAACCAGACGAATAGACAAATTGATAAGGAGTCCGTGACGTGCAACCATATTTGGAAAAACACTTTTTAGTTTTGGTAAGAAGGTACTACAAATTGGAATACCACTACCTGCAGGCGTAGCATGAGCACCGTTTTGTCGACGGAAGAGAAGACAAAAATGACGTTTCCTGCAGACAGTAGACAGTATGAGACGGCAGCAAAATAGAAAGAGACAACTGCACTTTTTACGAAATTCACTCTTTTACATAATTCGACTCAGAATTCTTTGTTTTATCATAGGATTTATCGGTTGTCAGTGTGGTTTTGACAGTAAGGATAGAAAACTTTCTTCCGAAATAGTCTACATCTATAAAGACCTAGACAAAGATCGTTAGAAATGAAAGACAAAATGACAGATTGTAGAAAGATTTCTACGGTGGATGTCAAAAATGAAGAAACGAACTGTCACTTTGTATAGAAAAAGCTATGTCTATTCTTCGTAGAGATAGAAAGCGCCATGCTACGCCAGCTGCTATGTAAATAATAACAGTGAAGGACTAACTTAAAACATCGTCCATATAGACTTAGTGGGAAAAATGCGTAATATTGAAGCTAACTCAAAAACTACGCAAGCAAAGTTAATAAAATTTACATGGGATCACCTCTGAAGCATGACCTATCAAACAAAAAAAGAAGAAAAAATAATTTATAAAATATCTTTCAAATTGGTCCAATATTGAAGGAGGAAATAGACGAGAGCCGAACCTCGAATTATGACTTTTTGTATGGAGAGAAGACCTCACCCTATTCCTTCTTAAATATCGTGACTTAAACGCGCAATGAGCGAGAAAGACGCAATACCTACCATAATTAGTGAATTTGAAAAGAGATAAACAGATCAAACTGAAATAGGGAATATGCATGTATTTTTTTAATATTTTTATTCGATAGTTTACATCGTCAAATAATAGTTAAAAAAAATTCGACGGCAAAAAAGCAATTAAAAGTACTTAAATTTTTTTTTTTAAATATCCACCCGATCCGGGCTATTTAAACGCCCTCCATTTGGCGCGCTTGGTGTCGTGACGTCACAAACCGTGAAAACAGACAAGCAACTGTCAGGTCAACGACAAACGCTCCTTTTTGTAGGAGCGTTTGACGTTGACTTGACACTTGTTGATTGACTTGACATTGACATTTTGATTGTTGTCCCAGATTGTTACGTCACATCCGCTCTTAGCTTTTTAAGTATTTGAATAGGGAATATGCATGTATTTTTTTAATATTTTTATTCGATAGTTTACATCGTCAAATAATAGTAAAAAAAAATTCAACGGCAAAAAAGCAATTTAAAGTAGTTAAAAAAATGTTTAAAAATATCCAACCGATCCGGGCTATTTAAACACCCTCCATTTGGCGCGCTTGGTGTGGTGACGTCACAGTTCGTGAAAACAGACAAGCAACTGTCAAGTCAACGTCAAAAACTCCTTTTTCTATGAGCGTTTGACATTGACTTGACACTTGTTGATTGACTTGACATTGACATTTTGATTGTTATTCCGGATTGTTACGTCACATCCCCTCAGCCTTTTCAAGTATTTAAATTACCCACAGTTTTTTGGGACTTTTTAAAAATTAATTTCTCGCTCAAAAAGAAATTTTATTCAAAAATATTGATGGAGGCATAATTCTGAAGTAACATAGTTTATAGAAAAAAATATTTGACCCATATTTGAATCACATGCATATTCCCTATTACCTACAGTTTTTTGGGATTTTAAAAAAAATAATTTCTCGCTCAAAAATAAATTTTATTAAAAAATATTGATGGAGGCATAATTCTGAAATAATATAGTTTATAAAAAAAAATATTTGACCCATATTTGAATCAATAAATAAAAGTCGTCGGAATAGAATGGCAGATATTAAATGGCCAGCATTGCTGCATTGTACTGCAGTTAGAAACCGTTAGTCGGTCAAAGCTGTTTTGTTTGTTTTGATCTCAGATGTAGGACAAAATAAAGATCTAGACTTTAGAGCATCTTCAGAGTAAGCAGATATGCAATCTTTGGCCATCAAAATCATGACTCGACATTTCTTATTGTAAGTAAACATACATACTGTGAGGGGCTTTAGGCTAAGTAATAACAGCAGTACGTGTCGATCTAACGAGTTAAGCTATATTTGCCGCGGTTGGCCCCTGAATGGGTGACCATCTTTACATAACAAGACCTCTCCGTGGCTCGGAAAGCACTTAAAAAGCCGTTGGTCCCGGCTGTCATTTGTAGATTTTTGACAGTCGTTACGAGTAGGCAGAAACCAGAAAGTCTAACAACCAGTAATACCAATGGGATATCGTGTTACCCAGTAACTGGGTTGTGGAGGTCGGATAGGCAGTCGCTCCATGTAAAATACTGGTATTCAGCTGCATCCAGTTAGACTGGAAGCCGACGGTTAAAAAGGCTAGGCAGATGTTGTGTTGGATAGTAATATTGACATCATTGTTTATTTACAGGAATTTCACCTACTCCTATTGAGGGGGCTTCATATTTTCGACTTCGTATTAATTGCCAAAATGAAGAGCGACAACGAGATAAGTAGAAGGAATAGGGGAAGGCCCTTGCGCAGGAGTGGGTCAGTAGAGGCTGGTAAAAAAAACCAAAAGAAAATTCAAAAATGCGAGTGTACTATGCAGTATACACCATACTACCACTCCGGGGGTGATGATCTTGTATAGGTGTATCCAACCATTGAGCGGCAAGAGCGCGGCAGCAACACGCGGCATTTCCAGGACACATTTCTGCAGCGCTCTAATAGATTAAAATGTTTGTGCGCGGCAGGTAGACAAGTGTTCGCGCGCGGCAGTCACCCAAACACAGCCGCGCCGCGCACGATTGCCGATTTGCGTGGACACATCTTTCGAAACCTTTATTCGCCAGTTAAAAATTAGTATTCAAACTCTTAGGTGTTTGACCGTTCTGTTGGTCTAACGAGATCACGTGTATGTCCTTCTAAAGTGTCCCCTCCCGTTATTTTCACAAAAGGGTTAACAGAACGGACTCTTTTGTTAATCGGTCCACGTCCATCCTCTCAGTGTAGCCTAACTGGATTTCTATTTAAGTAATTATTTTATTTAATAACAGATTCAACGGTAGGTGCAAGTGGACACGTTACTTAAGTGGGAGACTAGCTGAGCTGAATGGCTGAGCGGTTGGATAACCGTGCATCCGGTCCATTTTTTTTTTGTGTGTGGGAAATCGTCGAATGACCTCCCGCTCTGGGCGGAGCGGGAGGGCGTGTCAGACTTTTACTGACTAAAACCCACCCGTGTTCCTTCAGTTGCCTGTTACCAAGGGTCCCGGTATCCCTTTCGGACTTTCCCGCAACCCGGGAATCAAACCCAGGTCCTCATGCTCAACAGTAGCGCTTAAGACCAGTAGATAAAAAGGCAGTAGATTTTAGGAAGCAATATAATACAGCTTCTACAATAAAATCAAATAAATCGGTATAACTATGTAAAAAGGTAATTCCCCCTAGAATATAAAAAACACTATTTGTTTATGATTCTTTGTTATTCTCTATGGACGAATGATATCATACTGTTGCAACATGAATGAATTCAGAGATAACATGCATAATTTACAATAGTATGCATGAATATTTTAAATAAAATAGATACTTAGGTAGTAACATCTGCCTGCGACTTGGCCCGCGTGGATTTATTTATTTATTTATTTATTTTATTATTTATGTACACACAGATATCGGAGATGTCGGATATCGGCACACGGGACCATACTACCGGGATACTTAAGAAATGCTGGGTTTCCTATACAACCTTTTCACACGATAAAGGATTATTTTTAAACAAAAAGTAGCCAATGTCCTTCCCCAGGATGCGATCTATCTCCTTGCCAAATTTTGTCGAAATCCATTCAGTGGTTTAGGCGTGAAAAGATAACAAAGGCATTTCACAATTAATGTATTTTCAGCTAAGCAATTTGAGGTAGGGTAGGCCCTTAAACAAGAAAAAATTTAGCGGACAAATCCGCGGGCGTAAGTTAGTGTGGGTATACAACGAAAACTAGGTCATAAAGTACATTTTATAAATAGAATGAGTTTATTTATATCTCCTGTCTTCTCAAGGGCGGCATTGTTTTGAAGATTAGCCGCAAGCGGAGTTCTGGGATGACTTATAAGTGGCGAGATGGCTTGGTATGTCTCGTTTTATGAAAGTGATATAAGTATTGATACTTAGTGTACTGTAGTGGTATTTGAAGAATAGTAAGTAATAAGGTAAGGTAGTAGGAGGAGCTCGTGGCTAAGTAATAACAGCCGCTCGGGTCGATCTATCAGGTTAAGCTACGCTTGCCGGGGTTGGTCCGTGGATGGGTGACCATTTTCACATATCGAGACTCCTCCGTGCCTCGGAAAGCACGTTAAGCCGTTGGTCCCGGCTGTCATTTGTGGATCTTTGACAGTCGTTACGAGTCGTCAGAAGCACGAAAGTCTGACAACCAGTCTAACCAAGGGGTATCGTATTACCCAGTTACTGGGTTGTGGAGGTCAGATAGGCAGTCGCTCCATGTAAAATACTGGTATTCAGCTGCATCCGGTTAGACTGGAAGCCGACCCCAACATAGTTGGGAAAAGGCTAGGCAGATGATGATGAGTAAGTAATAAGGTATTGTTTACAGCAAATTTTCTTTAGAAGAAAACAAAATCAAAAGTCATTTACATTTATTCAAACTGGGCTGAGAATCAGCACTTTTCGAACGTCAAAATTACATAAGACAGAACCCAAAAAGGCCCACCCTTCACCACTTTCTAGTGCTTTAGCTGGGAAGAAGAAGTGGCGCAACAAACTACCAAAGAGTTTTGATACCTCAAATAATTCTAGTACCAACATGCTTTGGCAAATATTAGTATATTGTATAGTTATCACTTGCTTTAAAAACGGTGAAGGAAAACATCGTGAGGAAACCGGCATGCCTGAGAGACAATTCTCGACGACATGTGAAGCTAAGTCAGAGGCCCATGGGCGGCTTTAAAACTCTGTCACCAGGTTAGTCACTAACCACACGAAAAGAAGTATGATATTTCTGAAGTAAATGACCAGATATATGAATAAAAAGTAGATACGGGATAAAAAGTATCCTATGTGTTAATCCAGGTTATAAACTATCTGTTTGCCAAATTTCATCCAAATCCATTCAGCCGTTTTTACGTGAAAGAGTAACAAACAAACATCCATCCATCCATACTTACAAACTTTTGCGTTTATAATATTAGTTAGAAGTTAGATAGTTAGATACGAGGCAAAAGGAGTATGTAAGGATTGTAGCAGGTGGCATTCTGTAGTTTCTGCCTGACCCCTTGGGGAGAATGTGTGAGTTTTATGTATTTCACTACACACTATGCTGAGATAGGAGCCTTTTGGCCTCATACAGGACTTTCTGTTTTTTTTTAAATTTTATGTTGTTTTTTTATGTTTATATGTGTGTGTATAGTTTAATTTATGCGATTCCCAGTAAATACTTTTTATTTCTTTCTTTCTTTTCTTATTAAAAAATCTGTATTATATAAATGAATTGTATTTAAAAAAAATATATACTTTTAATTTAAGTACTGAATGTTTGATGGTTCAGATTTTAATAAATTGAACTTCATAAACAAGCTTCATAAAAATTAAACAGTTTGTGTTGAATCTTGATTTAAATAACCCAAGTTTATTTTATTACCTACTGCACCATGGAAGATAATTGTGCTTCTTAACTACTTGCACATCTGAAGGGATATGGCGCGATAGAAGCAGAATCAAATAAAATAAATTATATTTGGTTTTTACAAGTTTTTAGGGAAACATACTTGTAACTTCAAGAAGTTTGATATTCCTTTGAAAATTTTGATTTATAAAATATATTGCCAACATTATTACAATGTCTGTAATAGTACCTACTATCGAATAGGTATTAGTTTCAACTAATTAGTGTCAATGACCTAGTCACAGGTCACAACATAAAGTTTACAAATTAATCAATCATTAGAATTTTCACTATAAATGTGTACTAAATATTTACAAACAACAAAAGAGGATTTCGATTATTTTGATAAGAATAACTGGATATGCAGGTACACACGGCTACACATCAAGCTATACATTTCCAGTTTATGCTGACCTCGCATTGTGCGGAAATCTATACAATGCAAGATCAGCATAAACTGGAAATGTATAGCTTGATGTGTAGCCGTGTGTACAATCTTTAAAAAGTTACAAGTTTTACTTATAAAAAGTTGAATATAGTATAGTAGTAAAAGTGACTGTACCTTGTTCTCGGAATCCTGGTCAGAATGCTCAGAGTCACTCCCCTGGGAGTCATAATCCGACTCGTGCTGGCCACCATCCTGCAAACATCCTTCCACCTTTAGCAACTGCATTTTCCACACAAAACTCTTTTTGTTTACAACCTACGTGGCGGTAACGTTTCTAAAATTAAGTCTAAACACATCGGCGGCGTTTCAGTGAGTGGTGCCCAATTCGTGACCTCAATAGTACTAAAAGAAATGGACATTCCGTCACGCGAACGACCGAGAGAAAGTAACCCGTAATACTTTTTAGCGCCAAAACGAAAGTTTACGCTATTGTGACTAGACCCTGTACTTACGTTCCCTGAGTTATTGTGCCCGATATCCTGCGATGCGTCCGAATATTCTCCGGAATCTTCGTGATCTCGTCTCCTAGCCACGGACGTCATATCGGCGTCCTCTCTCGTAACCTGCAGAACTTCCAGTTTGACGGCTTTGTTGTATTATTAACGGATAAAATGCAGCGTAATCGTGCTCGTTATACCGTCGCTAATAAGAAATCCCCTCTCGTTTTACGAAAAATGAAATGAAAGAACGTCAAAACAAGGGGAATCTAGCGGCCATAAAAAAGCTGCGTTTCGTTTACCCTAGACTTGATTACTGATAACCGAATAACTCAAGCCAATTAAATAAAAATTTAAAAAGTGTTAATTTACACAATTTTGTATTATAATATCAATTTATTCGTAAGTCTTATAACGTCACTTCTCATTACTGTTTCTTAGATTTCGAAAACAAAAATATTGTTTTAGATAATAGATGCAACGAAACGCATCGCAGAAACTAGGCAACACTGTTTTAAAACGTCTTATTGGAAGAAATTCGCGATAAGTGTGTTTACAAATATGTAGTTTCAAGGATTTTTGTAACATCAAGAAATAAATACAAGCGTATTACGAACAAGAGATGGGTTGTAACAGGTGAAACACGATATCTGTTATCACTGTAACTGTGACAAAAAAATAACAGATCCAAATAATCTGTTATTAAATCATAGACTGTGATTTTTGTACGGACGATAAATACGTATCTCAATCGAATATCATCTTTACTTTTTTGTTTTAAAGTCGTAAATCGTATCTATCTGTTATAAAATAACAGCCTGTTATTTTTGTACGGATGATAAATACGTATATATCTCAATTGAATATCTTCTTTATTTCTTTTGGTTAAAGTCGAAAATCGTATCCGAAGTTTGAACAGTAACAGCCGCGGTAACAGTCTTGAGGATCTGTGATAACAGATATTTATATCGTTAGGAGCACTTGCTATCTGCTATTTTTTAATATCTGTGATTTCTATCTGTGACGATAATACGCCTTACTCCTAACGAACTGGCGGGAGGTTTTCTTCTGTGTCTGATTTTTGAGCTCTTTACCGGTTTTGCGATATCCGCACCTGGCAAGAAACCGCAGTGTGGCCTCGGGCTAACACTATGAGTTCGGGCTCACTATTGGAGTGAGGATCTCTTTTTTGGGTAGATTAAGTTCCGCTACCTAACAGTATTGAAATGCGCACTCTTATCAGGGACATGTCCGACTTCAGAATTATTCATTTTATCGAGAATATCATCTAAGATTTTGTGTGATTTGTTGTCTGTTATCAGTTAGTGTCATCTGTCAAACGGCTGTCATTAATGTCATCATTCATCAGGTCATCAGTTTCAGGAAGGAAACACAAACTTTCATTTTTACAGTAAATATAATTGAAATTCTCTTAAAAACATTTGTTTAAGTGTAGAAAAGGCATCTATACAACAAAATGGAAAGGTATGCATGGATTTCGATCACCAAACTCTTCTAAAACCTTTTGTTTGTGTTGATATTTTGGTTTATTTTGGTACACTATCGACTGAGTTTATCAAAACCATTTTCAGTTCAACCGAAGAAGAAGCAAAGACTGTGCAACTACTAGCCAAAGGTATCATGGAGATGTATGAACCACCGCTAACAACCATTAATACACATTTAAAGGAATTAACGTAAGTTATTGCTACTAATAAATTGGTAAATCCCCTTCATCACCTCTTCTATAATCTGTGATAACATTTTATTTCCTTATCTATACTTAAATAATATATATAAAATAATATAGTTCTAAAGCCATCGTTTTGCTGTATGCCTGGGTTTATGAATCGCTTCGTTCCTGTAGAAAGTTAATCTATTATTTCAGAGAAAAGCAAGATGCTGTCCAGGGTATGCTCACTTCAGAGAGGCGAAAGCTTGAAGACCTACAGAATGATGTCATGCTTGATGCACTGGTAAGTAATTTACTTTGTATTACTGTGTAATCGGCTTCGGTCATATGATAAAATGCCAAATAGTTGTAAAGAATGACCGCTATCGTTAGGGACTAAGTGCAAAACCAAACCCGTATAATAGAATATTACCGCTATCGTTATTTTAAAAAAGGCTTCGAAGCTTTCTTACAGTCAAAGCATAATATAGCGTAACAGATTTCTGAGAAGAACACTGTTGAATTTAATTTATATGTTAAAAATTATTCAAAATTATTTAAAAAAGTTTGTTGTATGGCCAAGTCACGTTATTTGAGTTCGAAGATTAAAAACAGTAGTAATGTAATTAAAACGACTTGGAATATTATTAATAGTGAAACGGGAAGGTCTAGTAACCGAAATACTGACTACAGCCTGTCTATTAATGACAACATAATAAAATCAGACTCACAAGTCGCCGAGGCCTTTGAGAATTTCTTTTCAGATATTCCCGTTTCTACTACTAAATCCCTAAACTCATCACCTTCTGTTGCTGAGTCTTTGCTTAAGGAAAATGTTAATGTTTGCGAATCGGAATTTCTTTTTGAACATATTACCTGTAGAGACATAATTAAAACCTTTCACACTTTAAATGTAAAAAAGACTGCAGATCTGTGGGGTAATTCTGTAGAAGTTGCTAAGTCTATTATTGACATTGTAGCACCTACTTTAGCTCTTATCTTTAATAATTGTATCGACTGTGGGGAGTTTCCTGACCTTATGAAAAATAGTAAAATAATACCTTTGTTTAAATCAGGTAGTACATCAGACCCCACAAATTATAGACCTATTTCAGTACTACCTACCTTTAGTAAAATATTTGAGAAGCTAATTTTAGAGCAATTGCAAAGATTTTTTAATAGACATAGATTGTTACATAACAAGCAGTTCGGTTTCACAAGGGGTCGTTCAACAACTGATGCCGGTGTTGAACTCTTAGGACATATTTATAATGCATGGGAAGATAAATGCGATGCCTTGGGCATCTTTTGTGATTTGTCTAAGGCATTCGATTGCGTTCTTCATGAAACATTAATCAGGAAACTCCGCCACTACGGAATCCGGAACACCGCTCTGGATCTTCTTACTTCATACTTGAGTAATAGGATTCAGAGCGTTGACGTTAATGGGAAAAGATCTCCCGGATCTATAGTAACAATGGGTGTCCCACAGGGCTCAATTCTTGGTCCTTTCTTGTTTCTTATTTATATTAATGACTTGCCTTACCTCATAAAGGATAATCATGAGATAGTGTTGTTTGCGGATGACACTTCGCTTTTGTTTAAACTTAAACGTCAGCAGCTGGTTACTGACGATGTAAATAGCGCGATCGCAAAAGTAGTTCACTGGTTTAATGTTAATAATTTACTTCTTAATGAAAAAAAAACCAAATGCATTAAGTTTACGCTACCTCACGTTAGGCAGATGAAAACTAATGTGTTGATAAAGGGTGAAGAATTGAATCCCGAAGATAAAACAGTATTCTTGGGCTTAACTTTAGATGCTAAGCTTCAGTGGGGCCCACATATAGATAAATTGTCAAAAAAACTAAGCTCCGCAGCATATGTGTTGTTAGAAAAATTCGTAATTTAACTGACATAGAGACAGCCCGTTTAGTGTACTTTAGTTATTTTCATAGTGTAATGTCGTACGGTATTCTTTTGTGGGGAAATGCCCCTGACATTCAGACTATCTTTGTTTTGCAGAAAAGAGCTGTTCGATCAATTTATAAACTAAGTCCGAGACACTCTCTCAGAGAGAAATTTAAGGAGATAAATGTAATGACTGTGCCTTCACAGTATATTTTTGAAAATCTTTTATACGCACATAAAAATATAAAATTGTTTAAACAATACAGTGATATCCATAATATAAATACTAGGAACAAACACAAATTTGTTGTACCTACAACGAGGCTCAAGAAAATAGGTGGCTCGTTCAGATGTCAATGTATACGCTTTTACAATAAGCTTCCAAGCCACGTACAAGATCTAAGCCTTAATAAATTCAAAACATTCATTAAACGTAAGTTGTGCCAAAAAGCGTTTTATACCATTAAAGATTACATTGAGGACAAAAAGGCTTGGGATTGAGCTGCTCCAATTTGTACATTTTTTTTTTTTTTTTTTGGTTTTAAATTACTTACTTACGAGTTTTGTTATTTTTGGTAACTTTTTATTTTATTATATACCTACACAGTGACATGAATATTTACTTTGTGAAGTATAATATTATTATTATTTTAATTATTGTGAATTTGAGGACTATGTGGATCATATTTTTTATTTATCTGGCTGTTTGAGTACTATAGGCGGCCTACCCAAATGTCCTTTCTTTGGTATTGTTCGTCGAGTCGTTGAGCTCCTTAAGTTCTGAGTTGAGCTGCACGATTATTGACAATTGCGTGCACTGACTGGACAGGTCCACTCAATCTGTGTGGTTCTTTCCTCAAAAGACCATTTCAGACACAAATCTACATGGTCCTCAAATGATCTGACCAAGATTATTTCCGGATTTTTATATTTATATTTACATTGACATGAATATTTACTTTGTAAAGTATTATATTATTTTTAATTATTGTGAATGTGAAGATTATGTGGATCTTTCTTTTCTTTTTTATTATTTATTTTTTCTTAATTTTAATTAATCATAGTCTGGCAGTTTGAGTAATTTATGCGGCCTAACCAAATGTCCTTTCTTTGGTATTGTTCGTCAAATCGTTGAGCTCCTTAAATTCGGAGTTGAGCTGCACGATTATTGACAATTGCGTGCACTGACTGGACAGGTCCACTCAATCTGTGTGGTTCTTTCCTCAAAAGACCATTTCAGACACCAATCTACATGGTCTTCACATAATCTGACCAAGATTATGTCTGGACTTTAAAAGAGACTGTGACCTCTGAGTTTGTTTCGGCCTTTCTTCTCAGAGTAGTCAGATAGGAAACGCCGACCTCATCTAGTTTTAAAAAATCTGATTGACGTGTAAAAGTGTTTGTACAAACCTACTTACAGAAATAAAATCATTTATCATTTATCATTTATCATTATCAGAAGAAAGTTAAAAAAAAAATTACAACATTTGAAATAATCTACACCAGCTATACTCTAAGTGTGTTCCGCGGAACCCTAGGGTTCCGTGATACCTCTGTCGGGGTTCCGTAAGAATTTAGAAAAAAAAATCAAAACACCTCTCTCTGGTCGCTCCGCGGCTGCGCGGACTCCGCGGCCGCGCGGAGACAAAACGCTATGAACGTTATTTATTTATTTATTTGTATTTGTAGAAACATGTGTTACAATAGCTGGTACAATATCTCATAAGTTTGGTATCAACAATTTTATACTTGTACAACCCGTTCGCTCTAAGCTTGCCGTTCTGTGGAATGCGCGTACCCTCCCCCACGTGACAACAAAACTTATAATGTGTCATAGTTTTACCCAAATATTACAATTTTTATTGTTACAATTAAATAAAAAATATTTTTATATTATGTTTTGCTGACGCTACTTTTCGAACGTCATACCTATCGCCAGCGGCAAACTTAAAACGAGCGGGTAGTATACTTGTGAGCGCGTAGTCTCTTTGATAAAAGCCGCCTCTGAATTACACGCTATAGTTGTCAACAAGCGACTTTCGACTCTAACTTCAAAGGATAAAGTCGATATTGTTTACAACGCAATTTTTAAATTTCTGTTTTTATTTTTGCTTTTTGTTTATCAAAGGTGCCGACTCGAGTATTTTCGAGAATATTTGTGATCGAGTCTAGGACTAAGTATAACAGCGTCGCCCGTCGTCAGTTGACGATTAGCGTTCGGAGCGATAAGTTACTGCCTACTTACAAGCTCGCTAGCGAGAAACTAGTGTTCATTGTTTTACTGCCTGCTGTATTCTGTTGTACATTTCTTCACCGTAGGTACTAAATTTAGTCTCTTATACGCAGTAACGATTGTGGATTATTTAAACCCCACTATCCTGACGTGTAACATTATAAATAAAGAAGAATGGAACGTTGGCTTAAAGGTGTTAAACGTGTTGCAACAACATCTTCTAATGACGCTGAATGTTCAAAAGCAGTGCGCGCGGAGAATATAGCAATCACCGATTCAGAAGATGATGCCACGACGTCAAGCTCGACAGTTTCAAAGACGAAAAGAAAGAAAGTATGATGAATCTTATATCAGTTTCGGATTTGTTGATTCCAACGGCTCACCTCTCTGCATGCTCTGTAGTAAACTGCTTCCTAATAGTTCCACGGCACCTGCCAAATTGCGCCGACATTAAGAAACTGTACACCCCGAGTCTAAAGACAAGAATAAAGAATTTTTTGTTCGCAAAAAAGATCAGTTATTAGAAAGTCAAAAAAATATGATGCATGTAACACAAACTATCAACGAAAAGGCCACGGAGGCATCATATTTAGTTAGCTATCGCATTGCACAAGCAGGTGAAGCGCATACTATCGCTGAGAAATTAATAAAACCATGTGTATTAGACATAACAAAATGTATGCTCGATGAAAAATCTGCAAAGCATCTTTCTACTGTTCCGCTATCAAACGATACTGTTTCACGACGAATCCATGATCTGGCAAGCTACGTCAAACAAGAACTAGTTACACGTCTACAAAATACACGATTCGCCTTGCAAATGGACGAGTCGACTGATGTCGCTGGTTTGGCTATCCTGCTGGTTATTGTGAGATATCCATATAAAAGTTCTTTTGAAGAAGACATGCTTATGTGTTCATCGCTGCTTACAAACACTACCGGGGAAGAAATTTTTAATAAAATAAATATATTTTTTGAAGAAAATAATCTCAGTTGGAACAATTGCATTGACATTTGTACAGATGGGGCCAAGGCGATGACAGGTAAAACAGCAGGAGCAGTGTCTCGAATTAAAAATAAAGCGCGTAATTGTAGTTCCAGTCATTGTATTCTGCATAGACAAGCACTTGCGATGAAGCAAATGCCGTCAAATCTAAAATTAGTTATGGATGAAGCGGTAAAAATAATTAATTTTATCAAATCACGACCACTACAATCCCGATTGTTCTCATTATTGTGTGAAGATTATGGCAGCAAACATAAAACACTGCTGCTCCATACAGAAGTGCGATGGCTGTCTCGGGGTAAAACTTTAACAAGGCTATTTGAACTTAGAGCCGAGTTACAAATGTTTCTTTCAGCAGATACTTCTTTTAATTTGAAGGACCGTTTGTATGATAAAACTTGGTTGTTCCGATTGTCTTTTATGGCGGATATCTTTCAAAAACTTAACGAATTGAATTTATCGTTGCAAGGTAAACAGACAACAGTGTTTCAGGCCTATAATAAAATAACTGCTTTTAAAAGAAAATTAGATTTTTGGATCATTTGCATTGGTAAGAAAGAAATAGAAAGCTTTACGTTACTCAGTGAGTTTGTTAGCGAAACCGACTCAGTAATGTTTGAAGATGATGTGTTTGAATTTGTCCAATATCTCAGTTCGATGCGCGCATCTTTTGAAAAGTATTTTCCCGAAGAACACAATACAAAAATTAAAGTGAATTCATGGATTCATAATCCTTTTTTACCCAACTTGGAAAAGCCTGAAAACATGTCAAACGAGATATATGAATCTCCACTCCACTGATCTACACAAAGTAAAGCACCTGTCTGGTTTCTAATGACTTACAATTTGTAAGTCGCGGGCGTTACCACTGGGCCACCATGACTGCTCCCTCCACTGCTAATATTGTTTTTATTTCAGTTGGCCGACATAGCAACCAACAGAGAAAAACTAGTGACCATATCAAATTCAATGATGTCATTGCACAAGAAAGTTCAGTCATTACAGGTAATTTTAAACTCCAAAAGACCTAGCCATCCTGAGGATGCCTTGTTGAGAGGTGAAACACGTGTCGATTTCGTACAGGGTTTTTTATGACTCTTGAAGAATAGTTAAGCGGAATAGGTTACTAAATATATCTATGTCTATTGTATTTTATAATGGATTTCCGCAAAGTCTGAAACTATACTCTGTTAGATAATTTTAACGTCCAATCACATAGATAACGGTCCGTTTAGTCATAGTGAGTGTTTAACTTAACAAGGCGTTAAACTTAATCACTGCAGTAGAGCGTAAACCTTTTTGACGTGCACACCAATTTTAACAGAACATTTAATGGCTCATTATGAACAGTTTGGTGGGATTGGGTATTAGTTTGTGTTTTGTTATGTATCATTCTTCATTTGTTTTAATGTATTTTGAAAACGTCCTTATTTTATTTTTTTATTCTAGACAAGAGCATCAAATGTGGAGAAAGCAGCTAGAATAAAGGCAGCCAGCAAACCAGGAGCATCTAGCAGCTAATCATATTTTTGTATGAATTTAGGATTAAATGAAGAAAATATCCGTCTTAAGTCAGTAGAACATTCGAGCTTGATCAAGCTGGTATAAGCAAGAGTTTACACTAAGGCACAGAATAGTACAGAAGGCGCATTCCGCATTTTAGGTATGAAGCTACAAGTACGCGGCGGTCTCGTATGTCGGGCCAATTAATTGAGTGTAGCGTAGTCAGAAGATATAAGAGTTACGCGATAGAAAGAGAGGTAACTAACTTCTATCTATACTACATTTGAAATAAGATTAGACATTTAAACAAACCTTTTTACAGTCCGTTCAACCGATTTTGACTTCTATACCGTAGGCATAAGGATGGCATTAAAAGCAAAAAAGGTTACACAATACCAACTGTCTACTGCATCTGCCATTTGTCATGCCACCAACGCAATAGAAGTCAAAATCGGTTGAACGGACTGTAAAAGAGGCCTATTTAAATTTCTAATCTTATTTTAAATGGAGGTGTAGGTAATTATAGCGCTGTGCGACCTGAATTGCACTTTATAGTGTCGCAGCAAGGTTTTTATTTAAATAATTTTGTAAAGTGAACCATTTCTGTACTAATCTGTGACTTAGGGTAAAGCCAATAATACCTAGAGATAGTCCGTATTCATCTGTGGTATGGATAAAAATACAGCTATTTGTTGTTTCCTCTGTTAGAGGTTGTTGACTTCATTCTTAAAAGTATAATGTATTCATGATATTTATGTAACTTAAATCAATTACATGTAAGGTCTATTTTTAAATCCCTGTTTCCAATATTGATGTTATTTCCACTTAAACAAACATCAACTTATACTAGTGTAAATAAAGTTGATTTTAGACTGACTAGAACAGTTGAGAAAGTCATAAAAAAATGTGAAGTTGTAGCGCAAACTGAACCATATATATAGGCATTACAGTTGTTTTTCATAAAATTCGTGTTTGTTTACATGTTTGGCAAATAAATTGCGAACGCACTAACGCAGTATAGGTAGCTTTATTCCATATCCATAACTTATGAAGTTCATAATACTCCATTAAATAACGTATTATTTGACCCATATTTATCTATGAATTGAATACGACGTTTTTGTCTAGGGTCAAATAAAATTACCTAGCGAAACCCCGCAAGCGTGATGGGTATCGATGCTGGCCATTGGCCTCCCCCAAGTACCGCCACTACGACCGGTTCCAAGAGCCTAGACAAGTGTCAATCGCTTCGAAAGCGTTTCGTATTTCTACGACGACTTCCAACAGGATTGACATATGCTTTTCGATAGCTTATGTCAGTCCTATACATTTTGCCTTTTCCATCATCGTTATCGCTGATAGAATGGCATATTGTCTAGGGCGTCTGTGCTTCCCGCATCCATCGGATTCCTGCGGCCTTCACAAGCTGCTGGTAATGTAGTTACTTGAAGTTATGAGTTTATTAAACATTTTTTTTTGTTGTTTTAAGTTCACAAAATTATCAGTACCCATCACATCTGCAGAGTTTCGCTAGCTATTTTTTTGACCCTGTAGTTATTGCATAATATTTTATGTGCTCGCATTTCATAATGACACGTCATTTGACTTTAATGACAATGGCATAAGGTTGAAATTAAAATAATTCAAGAGTTATCCTATAATATAGAAAATTTTATATTAAAATAAAACACAAAATCATTTTGAAACTTTATTTATTTTAAACTTAAATTACAATGAATTGTAAGTACTATTTAAAAATAAATATTATATTTTACTTAATTATAATAATAACAACGCTATTTAGACTTTACTAAGTTAAAGGCTAAAGCCATACGGCAACTGGTATATTATTAAAGAACAAAAAAATATAGAGGGCGCTACTTTTGCTTGGCCCAGTTAAAAATGTATGGATAAGATTAATATAAGTACTTTTTACATAAAATCTTATAAAAAGAGTACTTTATTTTTATTGAATTGTTATTAACATTTGTATAATTTGCAGGAATTTGCATAATTTAAAGTGGTACGTAATTACGCATTTTATAAAATGTTTCACGTGGCCGGGGCTGTATCATAAAGTGACCCTCATTGATTCAATGCGAGAAGGAGATGGAGCTATACAGTATGAATCCTTCTCTCTCATAATGCATAAATACTGGCTTCAAAACTTCACTATACGGCTCCAGGTTGTTAATATGATCTCTAACTGGTTTAAGCAAATTCTTTTCTACGTTTAAATACAGGTCCTTAAAAAGTAAGTTGCTATTGGCATTGTTTTCCTTAAAACTAACATTCTTAGAGCATTGATATAGGAGAAAATTGCGGTGATACAGACTTGTAACCATCGAATTCACGTGGTTTCAGTGACCATACTTATCACCAAAATGTAGCCGATGAGACATAGGCTAGGCCACGATGATTGTTACAAGTCTGTCATACTCTTAAAGGTGCGCGACTATTTTTTTTGTGTGTATCTCTGAAGACCTTAAGTGGGGGAGGGGTCCTTGGGAGACCTGGAGGGTCTATAGAGCAATTTGTCTCCTGTATCCATGTTCTAGAAGCATATCGGCATCGTTATCGGTAAATATAAAACCGTTATTAAAAATAACTTTATCGCTACACTAACAGTTATTGTCTATAAGCATATTGAGATGATCATCACTTAATATATAGTTTAAATGTGCCTAAGACTAGTTAGATTTCTTTAAGTAACTTAATTAAGTGTCCACATCTAACATGGCAGTAAAGATTCACAAAAATGATCTACTGTACAATAAATATAATAACATAATATGAAAATAAAAGCATTATTTTTTTGGAATTTTTCATTTTTATTTTTTTGTTTCAGTATTTTTTTATAAAAGTAACGTTTTTACATGGCAACACTGGGCTGTTAGGGATTTGACGGGGATTTTTGTAACTTAAAATTGCCAGAGCAAAAAATAAAATACTTTTTTTTACCAGTGAATACGGACTCCTTTTCGTTTACTTATATTTTTAAATATCGATATGTGTTTTTATCGTGACTACGTCAATTTTAGTCGTAAGATTAAAAATTAATTATATAAAAATATAATTTTAATCTCTTAATACCTAATCGGTCGGAGATCATACTCTAAATAATGTAATCGCCGGTTTTAAACAATATTGTGATACTGGATTTTGATTAGCGAAGATAATCCCTAATTACTTAATTTATCATACAAAAGTGCTTTACCCTAAATCATTAAAAGGCACTTATGAATTTCGAAAATGCCCTTAGTAAAAAAATATTTATAAGTATTTTTTTTTCATCACTACTTTTCCTACTTTAAACGTTTTAGACATAGGTAAGTCTAGGTTTACCTTTACCCAAAAATTACTAACGTCCGACCGTCGTCCAGACAATGCGTTCCTGACACTTGTCAGTTGGACAACTTCTAGTAGTAATAGCGATCAAATTCGCAAAACACATACATCATTTTGTATGAAATTGACAGATGTCAAGAACGCATTCTCGACGGCCGGACGGTGGTTATACCATAAAGGCTTTATCTACCTACTCATCATGGTTAAAAGTGAAAAAGCGCCCGAATTAATTGCCCCAACGACCCCTAAAATTTTTAATCCCCAAAAATTTTCTTCGAAAAATAACTACTGGATCTATCTACTCTATTTTGTAATGTTTAAATTCTTCTTTTTGTAATATATAATCTGATGTACAATAAAGTATATTTAAATACTGAATTTGAAAGAAAAAAATATTTTCGTATCCCCAAAATGTTCAACTATCTCCGCTAACCAAATTCTCTAGTACTATTTAGCAGTAAGATCCCCCTGTTGGTATGTACCAATCTGGTGGTTACACAAAGTGGGGTGACCAGGTGTGTCGGATGTTATTTGCGCCGGTAAGCCTCCGTGACGTCACTCAAGACGCTCACCACGAACGATTCGATGCCCGATTCGTTTTCACCGCGAGCGATGCGGAAGTAGCCGTCCTCACCCCATGCTGTGCCCCAGCTGTTGGATACGATCTGCGAAGTAAAATTGATAATTAAATAATGATACTTATGCAAAATATTTAAAAAATAAGAGGTAGAACTCGTAGCTAAGTAGTATAACAATAAATAATACCTACTCTTTTTATCCTCTCTCAAATTAGAAATTTTATTTCTTCTAAAAAACGTTGGCAACCCTAACCCGTACCTTATTAATTAATTCCTGGCTACGGCCGCGGTACTAAGCACGACACTTGTAAACTTGTAAGACGGAGTAGTGAGTCACCGGACACTCGGGATTAGCTATGATTTTCTACAAGTTATTTTGATAGGTACTTAAACAAAATCACGAATTAAAGTGTAAAAAATATAATTACTTGTGAACTAAATAATGAAACTTGTAACATGTAATTAATTTATCTACACGTGTAGTTGTTTTTATAATAATGAATTTTTTTACAGGAAAAATGCTTGTTATGTATAGAAGCCTTGTAAGATTTGATAAAAAGGGCACCGATCGGGTCTTGCTTATACCAAAATATTGTGATATACCTATGCAAAGAATATTGACGCTAACAGTTTTGTCACTTAGGTTCATATTTGCTAATCAACTCTTACCCAGTATTTGTCTCCATTCTGCTCTCCCCAGCCGATGACCCTGACGCTGTGTAGACCCTTCAACTCGTTGTTACCGAACCGCGAACGACGGTAGATACCGTCCTGGTAGTGGAAGAAGTCCTGGTGGACCGTCATTATCGCTGTAAGAAGAAAATTGGATTTTAAAACGGTGATGGAAAACATCGGGAGGAAACTGGCATGTCCTAGCACCAAAAAATCCGAAGACATTGTGACATTCATCCGCGCCGGGGCCAGGTGGTGCATTATAGCCCACTCCCTCTCACAGAGAGGAGGCCTGTGTCCCAACAGTGGGAACGTCTTTGAGCGCTGGGGCTCTGTCACGCATAGGGTCGCAGCATTATGCTGAGCGATGGCCGTTTTGCGTGGCTGTGACGCAAATTTTCCCCTAAGCTGTTCTTTTTTGTGTTTGTGTTATTTCTTTGCGTCATGTTTATCGCACGTTTTATCTTTCTGTCTTTTCTTTTTTTAGTAAACAGAACTCATAGAATTGAATAAATCTCGCTATCAGATAAGTTATGGAAAGGAACTATACAACGTGCCGCTACCATGACGACATTAATTTAACACACGTATCCGATTTCGCGTATTCGTTTTAGGAAAATATTTTAATTTCATTAAATGTTATTATTTATTGATTTATTTACAATTTTCTAAATTACCATCCTGGAGCAACCTGTACTTAAAGAACTGTAGCGAAGAGTTCATTTGCCGGGGTCACGGATCATATGTAAGCGAATAAAAGGAAAGCCGCGCAATTTCCTAGAAATTATGCCGACAAAGGATATTGACCGATGGAACGTAAGCCAGCTGGTAGGTACCTACATGAATGAATCTTTTACAAAGAGTGATCTCAATTTTGGTTATTTTTTTATTATTTAGTTTGTTTGAAAATGATTTTTTTTCAATTTACGAATTATTTTATTTTATTATAATTTTTATGGTTACTGGCCACTAGCCCTACCCGTGTGTTAAATTAATGTCGCCATTGTAGCGGCACGTTGTATAAATACGCAATTTTATTGTTTTCAAAACAAAGTTTCACATGTCTAGCATGCCAAAATTATCTTATCAATCTTCAAAATAGTTATCAAAACACTTTCTGATCTAAGAAACACGTCGCATTCCAAGATACTGACTCAACAAGGAAAAATTGTGTGAGAACTGAACTGAATTGGGTAGAGGCAGATGACATCAATCTGATAACTGTTAGGTACTAAACTTGGGTAGTAACAAGCCATTTTATTTTTACCAACCGACCGACGATGTAGTGATGTGCTGTTAACAGTAATACAGGCTGTAAGGGTAAACACTCTTGTCATTCAAACCATGGGTAGTTGACTTAAATTTAAAAATAAATGACCGAACACAACAAAAAAAAACGTTATTTTCATTAAAAGATTTTAAAAAGTTTCTATCCGATACCTTGCTCTCTAGCGAAACAGCTGACTGACTGAGAGAGGGGTCGCACTCGCGGCCGTTCAGGTCACATCCCGCACACCCCGCCCGTGTTGAGGCGCAAGTTCGTTGCCCTAGCGCATAGGGCAACGAACTTGCGTCTTTTGTGGTAAAATGTAGATAGAAAAAAAAGAAAAAAAAAGTTGTAATTTTCCATTGATTTTACGTTCTATAAATGAAACCAAACCACTGGTTGCAAGGATAACGGTGTTTACCCTAACATCCTGTATAAGTACTCCAGTCGAGTATTTTCCCAGCAGCGTTATCATTATCAGTAACATTCTACAAAAGTAGTAATTTAGGGTTGGTAACATAGTCTTTTTTCTTAAATTTAATTTGCGATAATGAGTAGTCCGATAAGACTTCTAGTTTAAATGCAACCATAATTTTAATTTTAAATAATATTTTCCCAATATTCCTAGTAACTTACCGAGTAACTTCCCATACAGTAACTTTCTGGGTATTTTCTCATTGTTCCTACAAGAAGCAGCGCGAAACGCGAGCTAGCAACAGCGAAAACGAATATTACTTATATAAATCAACAAAACGTTCTTAACAATATTACTATAACTCCATAGGTTTAGGTAGTTAAAAAAGGGTAAACAAAAAAAACCCACGAGACTCATAGATTCTAAACCTTTTATTTCAAATATTAAAATCATAATAAATAGAGTCACATATTAAAAGGCTCTATTCTGAATCTGAATCTGATGAACTATCTGTCACATTAATAATAAAGCGTTCAGTGGTATCATCAATCATTTTGTCTAATTTAAACATTTTCTGTTCTTCTTTTAGCGCTGTCAACAAAGGCGTCTGGTTAACCAACTAAACGTAATACCTGCGACTTCAGTTGCTAAACTACGTCACAGTTGTACCTACTCTTCAATTTAGCGAAGTTAGCTAATTCGTTGTATTTTCTAAAAGGTTTGGGGAACCTGTCTTTTTGGGTTCTTTACAATAGACAGATTACAAAATATTATATCATTTTTATTAAATCTAACAAAACAACGTGCTCAAGCAGTTACATCTATGAAGAGTAGTTTAAGAATAAATGATAAAGTTTAACATACTATAATAAAAGAGGAAACTATCCTGTGATCGAAAATAAATGTAATTTTGTTATAACGTATTTAAACAAGAAAGTGTCAACTATAAAAGACCCTTTTTACGATTTGTTTACCTTTTTTTAACTACCTAAACCTTTAGAGTATAGCGTTAAATATTACCGGTAACAATAAAAACTTACTGGGAATATTTCCGTATGGTAAAATACTGGTAGTGGTAAAATGGTAATGGCACATCACTAGACCGATGAACCATATTCAACGCAATTGTACCAATTATTGTTTAATATTTTGACATTTGATTTAGAAGAGTCAGAATTCAGAAAGGTCAGGTGCGTAAGTAGAGTAGTAAGTTAAATGATAAATGATTTATTTCTGTAAGTAGGTTTGTACAAACACTTTTACACGTCAATCACATTTTTAAAACGAGATGAGGTCGGCGTTTCCTATCTGACTACTCTGAGAAGAAAGGCCGAAACAAACTCAGAGGTCACAGTCTCTTTTAAAGTCCAGACATAATCTTGGTCAGATTATGAGAAGACCATGTAGATTGGTGTCTGAAATGGTCTTTTGAGGAAAGAACCACACAGATTGAGTGGACCTGTCCAGTCAGTGCACGCATTTGTCAGTAATCGTGCAGCTCAACTCCGAATTTAAGGAGCTCAACGATTTGACGAACAATACCAAAGAAAGGACATTTGGTTAGGCCGCATAAATTACTCAAACTGCCAGACTATGATTAATTAAAATTAAGAAAAAATAAATAATAAAAAAGAAAAGAAAGATCCACATAATCTTCACATTCACAATAATTAAAAATAATATAATACTTTACAAAGTAAATGTTGATGGCGTTCTGTAGCTTCTACCTACCCCCATGGAAAAAGGCGCGAGTTAATGTATTATTGTGTTATGTAATGTTATGTATGTATATGTAAAGTAAAGTAAAGTTTACTAATCAAAAAGTAACAATACAATTTAGCCAAATTCGGTGAGCCACAAACTAAGCGTCGCTTGTATCTTGTGTGTATCGCATTGTACGGAAATCCTATACAATGCGAGATCAGCAATTAAACTGGAAATGTATAGCTTGGTGTGTAGCCGTGCGTAGGTACCTATGTCTAAATCTTCTTGGTCGACTAGAGTTGGCCCTATTTCAGTGTTTGTACCTATTATTGCTAGTTAAAGGTTGTAAAGCAGATCATTATGGTAGCGAAGTCAGGAAAGTCATTGTTTGCCAAACACCTCGAAATTTTTCGAAGTGTAGGTAAGTAGGTAGGACGCGCCAAGGTGACCCCAGATTTTTATTTCTAACGACACCAATATGGCGGCCTCATAAAGAAAGATAACTGTCCTAATTCAAATAATAAAAATACTACGTAAACAGTCCTCAATAAGGCAACCGTAAAATTTTATCTCTTAAAACCAGTGAAGCGCCGCCGCCGCCGTGATTTTCTTATCTTTACTATATACAAGGATACCCATTTATTATATTTTGTATGATAGCACTACCAAGGTTGAAAAGTAGATAAAAATAGTTCGATAATCTTTAATGATTGAAATCATTGTTCAAATTATCTGTAGGTACTGGCCATTTGGTAGCATATTTCTGCACTATCGTAAATTACACAATAGTAGATTATTCATCAAGGTTACAAAGCAGTGTCTAATGTCACGGGTGTATATTGGAATTTGTAGTGTGAGTTAACTTCTGAGCGAAGCGGTGGAGTTAATACTAGAATCCTGAGTGTAGCGAGGGATTCAAGTCTGCCCAAGACGAAGACGCCTGCTTTGCGGTAATAAAAAGGAATTCGATTTTCGATTATCAGTTTTTGTTTTGTTTAAAGTTTTCAATTCGTATTCGTATACGTATTTAAATCTAAATTGAGATTTAAATACGTATTTATCGTCCATACAAAAATAACAGGCTGTTATTTAATAACGGATAGATACGATTTTCGACTTTAAACCAAAAGAAATAAAGAAGATATTCAATTGAGATTTAAATACGTATTTATCGTCCATACAAAAATAACAGGCTGTTATTTAATAACAGATATTTGGATCTGTTATTTGTTTTTTACAGTAACAGTGATAACAGATATCGTGTTAACCTGTTACAACCCATCTCTAGTGCCAGTGTTATAGGGACATGAGGAATTGCAGCTTTTGTTTTTCGTTTATTGTTGCCATCCAAAAACCTACAAAAGAGGTCCTTATTTACCTTAAAAAAACTATAAAAACAAAACAAACCTTGCACAGGTCCGGACTGCATAATATCGAACATGATATCTTGTTCCTTAATCAGTCGGCTGGGGGGTCCGACCTTGTATCTCGAAGTGCGTTGGGGTAGCACGGGAGTGCAGCCATCCGTGAGGAGGTTACCTCGCCTCTTGAAGGGACAATGGCTGACACTGGCCGTGTAAGGGAAGCAGTCCTCGTCGACCAGCCTGGTGGTTAGAAATTGATTGCATTAGTTAAGAGAAAAACCGGCCATGTGCGAGTCGGACTCACGCACGAAGGGTTCCGACCCATCCATACTATCCATACTAATATTATAAATTCGAAAGTAACTCTGTCTGTCTGTCTGTATGTTACCTTTTCACGCCTAAACCACTGAACAGATTTCGATAAAATTTGGCAAGGAGATAGATGACATCCCGGAGAAGGACATAAACTACTTTTTATCGACATTTGTTGTATGTGAATAATAAATATATTTATTTTATTCTGTTTTTAGTATTGTTATAGCAGCAACAGAAACATCTGTGAAAATTTCAACTGTCTAACTATTACGATTCATGAGATACAGCCTGCTGACAGAAAGACGGACAGCGGAGTCTTAGTAATAGGGTCCCGTTTTACCCTTTGGGTACGGAACCCTAAAAACGGGACACAATTCGTAAGAACGCGTGTCACGATCGACGTAACTCGCGAAACGCATTCCACGCATTTTTTCTCTCATTCTGAGGTAATCTTGTGACTACCACTTGAGCATTAATCTTAGAGCTCATGCTAAGACGTTAGGATAACCTTAATTTCCACTTACCCACGATTTTTGGCGAACATCCAGGCAGTATCGATGTTTCCACCGCGGCATCCTTGTTGCTGCTTCCCCATACAAGACAATAAAAATTGAGGACTCAGAATCACCTTCTCAGCACCGTTGGACTGGATTGCGAATCTGTTGGCAAAGATATTTGTTTGATTAGTATAATCAGCTTGACTGCCACTTTTGTTCTAGTAGGCGCAAGCCCTACTGCTAAGCCTAAGGTAATTTTTTTTGAGGGTGGCAAATCATCAAATGACTTCTCCTGCTCTGGGCGGAGCGCCTCGCGCGTCAGTCTTTTATTGACTAAAACCCACCCGTGTTCCTTCAGTTGCATGTTGCCAAGGCCCTCGGTATCCCTTTCGGACTTTCCCGCAACCCTGGAGCCTGAGGTCCTGGGTTCGATTCCCATGTCGGGCAAAATGTTATTAGGTTTTTCAATTACGAATTTTTCAGTAAAAATAGGTACTGGTATTCAGCTGCATCCGGTTAGACTGGAAGCCGACCCCAACATAGTTGGGAAAAGGCTAGGCAGGTGATGAATTACGAATTTCTCCAGTAGGAGTCTGGAGTTGGGTCCGGTTGATGGCAATAGGCCCGCTCCCTATTACATGAGACTTAAACATAACTGGCGAAATGTGGGTGTGTACAGGTATCCTTCTGCCTAATCCTTCAGGGAATATAGGCGTAATGTTATGTTAGACTAAGTTAAAATGACGCTTTTTTGATGTTACACCTTGAGTCACCTTGTATAAACAGCAGCACAGATATCCATTTAATTAGTTTGTAAGTTTTCAGGAATTTCGGTCTTTGAGGTTCATGCCGAATTTTGGTTTAATAGACATTGGTGCCGATTCTCTTGTACACCGAACTAAACTAACTAAACTATCACTAAAATTCCTTACTTTTTTACTATGAGAATCTTAGAGCTATTCTGCCAAAAAAAATCTCTAAATTTAAAAATTATTTTGACACAACTAAAATCGAATTTGACAATCGCGACTCCACTTGGTACCTACTTGTTTGCCTATTTTTTTTGAGCCGGAGAAGCGCGCAATTTGGCCGTCTCGGCGTATTTTTTTATGGAATTTTTCACATTTTGAAAGAAAACAAAAAAAAAAAATTACCAACATGTTGAGTATTACGGGTTTGAGGGTTACAAAGGGGGTCAACATTTTCATTATATTTGCGATAGGACACACCATTTTCGAGATATAAGCAAAAGAAAATAAAAAACAGATACAGCACCGTTTTGCAACTGAATTCGAGGTGTTGGTTCGAATTTTAGTTCATGACATCTAATTTTATTCCACACATTTTTAATCGTGATTAAAAATAGTCAGAGTTAGTTAGAGGATTTTAGATATAGACCAAAAATTTTGGTTAAAACATCAAATTCAGAATAGCATTTTCACTAAATTAAAACTCACTGTCTCTTAGTGCTGTCAAACTAAATTATAGTTAAGTTTTGTCACTTTAGTCTATTTTCAGAATGTGAAATCGTCGTTTGACAGGAATAAACTAAATTTAAGTGATTTTATAGTTTAGTTTAGAGAATTTGTGACAAGAGAATCGGCACCATTGTATCGATATTGTAGATATTTGGACGACAACCTAGTAATCTTCCAGATAGAAACATAATTCTGTACGTGTTCGGTCTACCCATTCTACATTCAATATAAAACTCTCCTTTTCGCTCCGGTTCGACATTATTTTCGGGATTCGGTCGTGGTCCGCCTGCCTAGTTCACCTGGGTGGACCACGGGCACTTTTTCTTGCCGGTGGATCACCTAAATGATGAAGAATATGCAAATAAAAAATGTCTATTGGCCATGGTGCACCTAAAATTAATTCCACGGAAATAAAATCCTCTTCCTGACACCGATCCTGTCTTTTTACTACAATTGAAAAATGAATGCCGCAAGAAAAAAATAATGAAAATCGAAAAAACAAATTAATACGGAAAAAAATAATGAATTATCATTGAGACAATCAAAGAACGCACACGTCTCAGACCTTATACTACAAAATAATCGTTGTCACATCGCCAGGTTAAAATGTGACCATCCAAATCATACAATTCGTTACATCGATATGAATAAAACAACCACTTAGCAGTAAATCAGAGACCATTTCGAAATCGTCACGATTCCGTGACCAATCGAAAGTGCAAAACAAGAAAGCACGATTTTGAAATAGCACGGGATTCGTTTTGCGGTTTTGGACAGTCGACCGCACGTCTGTGATAACACTTTGACTTTATGCAGCACCCTACTTGCGTAACACACGATTAATCGCGATATTTTTCATTTTGACAGTTCAACAACACTCATTGCGTTATTTACGTAGTTTATCAGACAAATTTTTCGAACTTATGAAGCAATGGATTAATGAATCTCTTAAAATGACTTTTCTGTCAGTCGTCATTTTGTATTGAACTCTAGGGTGTGTTTCATCTTATAGTTCCTATGCCATAATGTTGGCTCTACTGTTAAATTTCAAAAAACGGACCTAATGTTGCGTCGTAGCCACGGAGTATAGAATACTACGCTACGACGCAACATTAGGTCCGTTTTTTGAAATTTAACAGTAGTATTATAGTAGTACCTATTTAGTATAGTAGTATTTAGTCGTAGCGTATTCGTGATCGTCCTACAACAGGAGAGCCAACATTACGGCATACGAACTATTTGATAAAACGCATTATAGTATTGAAAGTAAGCTTGACAAGCAATGGTGCCGATATGACGGCAAGGGACAAGTTTTAATGAACGGACCATAACAATCAAATTCTAAAATAAGTCTCCACCTACAGAAGTAAACAATGCGAAAAATAAAACAAACTATACGAGCGACCTTATGCTTCCATATAAATCAACTTTTTGCACGTTTGCCTGCGGACGGAGGCACCCTCAAGTGAATGCGAGAGCCCTCAAACTTTTATTTTTAGTCTTGTCTCGTCTCAGTTTGCATACGGAGAAATAAGAATCGCGTATCATTCTTATATTACTGGCTGAGTTGCATTCCTGAGATCTCGTTTATTTTTTAATTTCTTGAACCTGAATCCAAGGAATTCGATGCTTTTAATCTGACTTTGTTTATCTTGAAATCTTAAAGGCATGAGATATAGTTGATAATTATCGATAAAAGTAGGGATAAAGGATAAAGCAGTCATTAATTTCAATTCAAACTCAAAGAATTTGTTAAAAAATAATTTACAGGCACTTTTGAATTATCAAAGGTCATTCAGAAATAATTATGAAGCTTGTTGTCTATTCCAAAGTGAAGAAGGTTCCTATAGCCTATGGACAAGAACGGGCAGAAAAACTCCATGGACAGGATCGGCTCCCAGTCTAACCGGATGCAGCTGAATACCAGTATTTTACATGGAGCAACTGCCTACCAGCAGGCGTAGCATGGCGCTTTCTATCTCTACGAAGAATAGACATAGCTTTTTCTATACAAAGTGACAGTTCGTTTCTTCATTTTTGTCATCCACCGTAGAAATCTTTCTACAATCTGTCATTTTGTCTTTCATTTCTAATGATCTTTGTCTAGGTCTTTTTATATGTAGACTATTTCGGAAGAAAGTTTTCTATCCTTACTGTCAAAATCACACTGACAACCGATAAATCCTATGATAAAATAAAGAATTCTGAGTCGAATTATGTAAAAGAGTGAATTTCGTAAAAAGTGCAGTTGACTCTTTCTATTTTGCTGCCGTCTCGTACTGTCTACTGTCTACAGGAAACGTCATTTTTGTCTACTCTTCCATCGACAAAACGGTGTTCATGCTACGCCTGCTGACCTCCACAACCGAGTTACTGGGTAACACGATACTCTAGGGAAAGACTGGCTATCAATATGTTTCGAGCTTCTGGCTAACCGTAACGACGACGAATAGTTCTTATAACTTAACAGACAGTCAATTGAAGAATTAAAAAAAAAAAGTCTTAATAATAATAAGATTGTGTCTATTAATTGAAGAACCGGCCGTTAGCAGGCGCGGTCCGAGGGGGGTCCTGGGGGTCATGATTCCCCCAAAATTATTGAAGTTGCCGAGAGACTGAATGGTTTACGTGCTATAATAACTATAACCTGTAGGTACTTGAGCCACAGTGCCATCGGGGCACTGTGGCTATACAAAAACAAGGTGACCCCCCCAAAATCTTAAGCTGCGACCGCGCCTGGACGTTAGAGTGGATAAATGACCGCTCGTAGTGTTTTCACACCCAGAATTCGCATTACATTACAAGATATATGACATACACATTACACGCCTTTACATGTAATTTTGACGTTAAAAAAGTGCTGTTTTTCAGCCTAGTCTATATTACTTTTGATTTGATTTCGACTGTAAAAGATGTTCGAAAACTAAAAAAAAAGCTTACCTGTCAGAAACAATAGTAGCTAGGGACACAGCCCAGTCAGATCCACACCAGCCCTGATCAACAACAGGCGAGATGTAGTTCTTCCAGTGGGTCCTGGCATCGAACTCGCGCGGGTATCGGATATCTTTATCAATGTTAATGGGTCCGAGGCGGCGAGTCTCTGCGCTCAGTGGTAGAGTACCTGAAATAAAAAAAAAACAAAATATATAATCTTTTCATACAGGAAATCTCTTAAGGGTTCATTGTACTCATCATTATGAACAACTTTCACTATGGGACTAAACGTGAAATCGCGAAAAAATAAATTAACTGTTCCTTACATTTTCAGGAGCTATGCGAAGATAAATGTAGGGAACAGCTGATTTCGTGAATGACAAGTTAAATTTAAAATTTAAAAAACCCCCGACAAAAACAAAGCATCTAATAAAAGATTTTTTATAGCTAAAAACACTCGATCAAGTCACCTTCCAAAACCAAAAAAAAAAAAATCGGTTCAGCAGTTTGGCAGCTACGATGACGCAGACAGACACACAGATACACACGTTAAACTTAAAACACCCCTCTTTTCCGTCCGGGGTTAAAAAGATACACCTTATTTATATAAATCTGGAATCTTTTTACCCGACTGCGCAACAGCAAAGACGGGATTATGTTATCCACGCGTATCTTTGTAAGATAGGATGCTTTATGAAATTTGGCACATGGGTAGACCCATACCTGGATTAGGACATAGGATACTTTTTATCCCATTATTCCCACGATATCGAGACTTATACGGGTGAAACCGCGGGACGCAGCTACTCGCTCATAAATGGCGAAAATATGACAGATACTCGTAATACATATTTATCGGTTGATAAAGCATTCAGAATCGAACTAATACATCGTCCTGTCTCATAATGACTGTATCTTTAACTACATCTACTTATTCTTTCTATTCTCTGAATTCAAACCAGTAAACTTGTCCGACAACAATGAAAGCCGCGGGCGTTACCGCTCAGGCCCGTCGTGCACGACGCTTCTCAAACGCAACCAATCAATCTGCCTAGCCTTTTCCCAACTATGTTGGGGTCGGCTTCCAGTCTAACCGGATGCAGCTGAATACCAGTATTTTACATGGAGCGACTGCCTATCTGACCTCCACAACCCAGTAACTGGGTAATACGATACCCCTTGGTTAGACTGGTTGTCAGACTTTCGTGCTTCTGACGACTCGTAACGACTGTCAAAGATCCACAAATGACAGCCGGGACCAACGGCTTAACGTGCTTTCCGAGGCACGGAGGAGTCTCGATATGTGAAAATGGTCACCCATCCACGGACCAACCCCGGCAAGCGTAGCTTAACCTGATGGATCGACCCGAGCGGCTGTTATTACTTAGCCACGAGCTTCTCAAACGTAACCAGTTGCGGTAAACACTTCAAAAAAAATATTAGGTTATTTGTTGTTCGATAAAAGTTCGTACTTATACAGGCTGAAATTTAATTCATGGGCCATTCTCTTAAGGGGTCATTGTATTAATCTTTAAGAACAACTTTCACTATGGGACCAACCCTGAAATCGCGAAAAAAAAAACGCCACCAATGTGTAGCCAGATATTATTATATCTAACTAATATTATAAACGCGAAAGTTTGTAAGTATTATCGATGGATGGATGGATGTTTGTTACTCTTTCATGCAAAAACTACTGAACCGATATGGATAAAATTTGGCACACAGATAGTTTATAACCTGGATTAACACATAGGATACTTTTTATCCTGATATTCCCACGGGATCGAGACATATGCGGCTGAAACCGCGGGGCGCTACTAGTAAATTATATGTATACAGGGTGTTAGGGTAAACACCGTTATCCTTGCAACCAGTGGTTTGGTTTCATTTATAGAACGTAAAATCAATGGAAAATTACAACTTTTTTTTTCTTTTTTTTTAATCAACATTTTACCACAAGAGACGCAAGTTCGTTGCCCTATGCGCTAGGGCAATGAACTTGCGTCTCAACACGGGCGGGGGGTGCGGGATGTGACCTGACCGGCCGCGAGCGCGACCCCTCCCTCAGTCAGTCAGCTGTTTCGCTAGAGAGCACAGTGTCGGATAGAAACTTTTTAAAATCTTTTAATGAAAATGACGTTTTTTTTTTGTTGTGTTCGGTCATTTATTTTTATATTTAGGTTAACTACCCATGGTTTGAATGACAAGAGTGTTTACCCTTACAGCCTGTATATTATCTTTATAGCCTATGTTACTCACTGATAATATGCATTCTACTGGTGATTTTTTTAATTGGCCCAGTATTTTTCATTTTATTATTTACAAACAAAAACACAAATCTTTTCTCTTTATAATATTACTAGCTGTCTGACTTCGTCTGCGATCCGGGATGAAAGGTAGCCTATGTCCTTCTCAGTGTCATGGTCTACATATGTGCCAAATTTCATCCAAATCCGTTCAGCCGTTTTAGCGTGAAAGCGTAATAAACAAACTTACTTTCCTAACTAAAATATTAGGTAAAATTAGGATTATGGTGTAAACTAGGCCTCTGACATTCTGGCTTTTCATCGAAGTTTTTTCTTGAGCATCGTCGTGAACGATGGGCCTTATAGTAACTAGATCAGCACTGCTATTCTGTATCCAACTCACCGTGAAAACTTATGTGATGTGAGCATAGAGTGAACTGTAACTGCCTTGCATAATTAGCCTATAATGTTCCCACTGATGGGACACAGGCCTCCTCTCTGTGAGAGGGAGTAGGCTGTAATCTACCACGCGGGTTGGTAGATGTCACATGTCTTAGAAGTTTTGGTTCTAGGACATGCCGGTTTCCTCACGATGTTTTCCTTCACCGTTTAAAGAGCAGTGGTGATGAAATAATTTACACAAAGTAAAGCGCCTGTCAGGGTTCGAACCTACGACCTACTACTCGTAAGTCGCGGCAGTTACCACTGGGCCACCACTGCTCTTAGCCTCAGTAGATATCGATGACAATGCCAGTTCACTCCACGCTCACTTCACCTAAGTTTTCACGGTGAGATGGTTACAGCTGTGCTATTCTGTAACCATCTCACCGTGAAAACTTAGGTGAAGTGAGCGTGGAGTGAGCTGTCATTGTCATCGATACCTACTGATGCTAAGGCAGTGACAGTTCTCTTCAAGCTCACTTCACCTCAGTTTTCACGGTGAGATTTTTACAGAATAGCACTACTGAATAGCAATGCTGATTTCATTGTGATGTGACATTCTGTCTACTCAGCGACGTTTTTTCTTGAGAATCGTCGTGGACGATGGACCTTACAGTAACCCTGATTTCATTGTGATTCGCAACAGCCTGACTACACTTTCACCTTTTGTTCCTACTTCAATAGCTGTCTAGATCGTTCTACTTTCGAGTACTAATGTCCATGTTTCAATGGGTCTTTACATTTAAATGGGTTTGCAACCATTGGCGATAGAGTCGTAAGTATTGTTTGTCGTTGAATGGCAGTCTGGCATTCTCTACTCACAACTTTGAGGATTTATTTAAATAATCAGCCTATAATGTTCCCACTGCTGGGACACAGGCCTCCTCTCTGTGAGAGCGAGTGGGCTGTAATCCACCACGCGGGCCCAGTGCGGCTTGGTAGATGTCACATGTCTTCGAATTTTTGGTTCTAGGACATGCCGGTTTCCTCACGATGATTTCCTTCACCGTTTTGAGAGCAGCGGTGATGAAATAATTTACACAAAGTTAAGCGCCTGTCAGGGTCCGAACCTACGACCTATAACTCGTAAGTCGCGGCTGATACCACTGGGCCACCACTGCTCTCCCTATAATAAACGACAACATAATTGGACACTATATAGACCACAAAATTAATAACTATGGCACTGATTCGATTCACTATGTAAATTATCCTATTGCAAGTATGATTTAGGTATGCCATACGATTTTAAATCTTATTCCACTAGCAATAAAGGGAAAGTAAGTTCACGATGGTACGATTTGGTGATATAAAGCTGTCAGTTATTTTAATGAAAATGCATTGTCTCATATCGGATTGTATGTGAGGGGGAATTATTTAATGTGAGTTGTAAATAATATGTGCGACCCACTGAAGATCGCGTTGCTAACTCTTCCAGACGTCAATTGACGTCAGTGGAACTTTACTTTAGTTTAAGTGGGTCATAATCAGCCTATAATGGGCTGTTGAGACACAGGCCTCCTCTCTTCGAGAGGGAGTGGTATGCAATCCACCACGCTGGCACAGTGCGGGTTGGTAGATGTCACATGTCTTCGAATATTCGGTTCTAAGACATGCCGGTTTCCTCACGATGTTTTCCTTCACCGTTTTGAGACCTTTTCCTCTCTCTGGAGCCCTGTTCCCAATACCTGTCGGATTTCTACTATTAATGTTTTTGTTAAAATGTGATGTACACGTACCAAGTTTATAGATAAGCCCATCCTTGAGTTTCTTCCCGTGGAACTGGGTGTAGTTTGTGGCTCTCCATCCAAGGCGTGCTTGTCTGACGTTCCTGATGACGTCGTCATTCATCAGGCATGGGTCCTGGTCGCAATCCCAGTAGTGTTCTTCACCTTCCGGGTGCACGCATATACTGTTGGAGAAATAATGAGGTCAGAGAGTGTGGGAAGTGAGGTGTATCAGTGGTAGAGAGAATTACAATGTTTTTCTTTTAATAGGGGCTGGGGTCATAATAGAAATCGGATATTATATCTTCGAATATCGGAAAGAACTTGACTTAACCCTGGAGATCTTCAAGATACGAGTAAGGACCCTTTTGAAGGGAGGGCGTGTCACTCTTACTGAAAAACCCAGCCGTGGTCTTTCAGTTGCCTGTAAGTTGCCAGAGACCACGGTATTCCTTTCGGAATTTCTCGCGAGTGCAATAACACCTGCTAGTCAATTTTGTAAAAATCTCATCGTGAAAACTTAGGTGAAGTGAGCTTGATGTGAGCTCTGTCATTCCATGCCTAGGGATTGACACTATTGACGGCTCATCCTTTCCATAAATCTATACGTGCTTCTCAACACCACATAAAATGCAAACTTAATATTATAAATTCGAAAGTAACTCTGTCTGTCTGTCTGTCTGTATGTTACCTTTTCACGCCTAAACCACTGAACGGATTTCGATAAAATTTTAGATAGATGGCATCCCGGGGAAGGACATAGGCTACATTTTATCGACATACCACGCGTTCGAAGCTGCAGGCGGAAGCTAGTACAATATAACTATTTTAAATCCATTTTCTATTGTGAATAGAAAGAGTTATTTTTTTTTGAACAAGCAGACTTCGTAGCTTATGTAAAACAAATAAATGAAAACATCGACACGACGACGAATATATAACAACTTTCGGAGAAATCCATGAGTTGACTTACAACTTACAAAAGGGAAAACTAATATCCTTGTGGGGAATTACTCGTATATACGAGTATATCAGAAATATCGATCTCTCATGATGACATAAAAAGCCATATTTCCTGCAGCGAACGATTCTGCGTTAGCTACAAAATGATGAATGAATCAACTGTGTGCGTTGGCACAATTCTGGGTTGTGTAACAATAAACGCTATATTTATCCTGATGTCATTCAATACCTTATGACATCATAAGGTCGATACTCAGGGTCTAGACGAGAGCAAAGTTTTATAGAAGGCCTATTGTAATGTACTAGTGGCTTCGCCCGCGTGAGCTAATTCTTTTTCTAAAATAAAAGTAACCTAAGTTACTCCTTATAACATCAGCTATCTGCCCATGAGTCCCGTCAAAATTGGTCCAGCCGTTTCAGAGATAAGCCGGAACAGACAGAGACACAGACAAAAAAATTAAATACAGTTTTTTTTTTATAAGTACCGTATCAGTACTTTAATAATTATGCATTAGTACAGACACTTTAATTTTACAGGATGCCTTTGCTGATGATATCCTATATCATTACATGAGCAATATTTGTATAAATACATATTTATATATTTGTAATCACGTTCTCTAAAACGGCTCTAACGATTTCGATGAAAGTTGCTATTTGGATTGGCGATCGCAGGAAAATGCGCAAGCGCAGCTTAACATGAGCCCTTCAGCCATCAATAAACCTTCTGTACCCATCTGTTTTGCATTAACAACTTAGGGACGCGACATATCGAGGTCGATACTCGATAATGACATTGTTTATCGATCGTAGGCGTCTGTTTATCGATACATCGCTCGAGCCTCAATATGGCGATAATTGAAGCAATGATGAATGATGTTCAATGATACTCGCTGATATTATTGTTTTACTTTATTGATGATATTCTGAATTTAGCGTGAAACGGCAATGTTCGATTTTATCGGCTTGTCATCCCTTGTTTGTGGTGAATGAATGGTTGGAGACATCTCGGTTTACTTATTAGGTGCGCATGTCTTGTGAAGATGCTGATGACGTCACTGAACTGGCTGACGTCAGCAACGTATTGTTGGGCCTATTTTGGAGATGTCAGTTTTGTAGTGAGCTGTGCTAATTAATGATAATCTCCGTTACTTGAACAATATTTGCGTTGCCTTTCAACCGACAGCGACGCCTACGTTAAGAGATCGAGTGGCATATTGTACCCGGCCGTGAATGTGACAACATCAAGTTTTTGAGAAACTTCGGTTTTTCGTGTTGTCACTGATGCTTATCTAGGTATACTAATATTATAATCTATACTAATAATATTATAAAGCTGAAGAGTTTGTTTGTTTATTTGAACGCGCTAATCTCAGGAACTACTGGTTGGAATTGAAAAAATCTTTTTGTGTTGGATAGTCCATTTATCGAGCAAGGTTATAGGCTACATAACATCGCGCTACGACCAATAGGAGCGGAGCATAAATGAAAAATGTTGCAAAAACGGGAAAAATGATTCCTTTTTGAGAGCTTCCATTGCGTGCGCTGCGTAAACGGTTTAAGATACGCAAATATCATGTATGATGGAATTGTTCCTCTTTAAAAGTTCTAAAAAAAGTCCGCGACAGCATATGTCTATCTTTTAAGATTGACTCACTATAACCTTTTTTTGTGGTAATCAAATTTGTTCGAAATTATTGCATTATTTGCGAAGGAGTTTTATCAAAATAATAATATTATATTAATTCTTATTCAAATAAATAGTTTCAACATCAAGGGTTTTTATGTAGCAGTAAAATACTTTTTAAGTCATTCGAATCGGACATTTACGACTAATATCGATGTTATCACGAGTATGAAAATGCAATACGCGAACCGTTCGACGCCGGCGCTGTCCCGCCGCGACGTTCCCTACTCTAGAGAAGAGAGGACAGGATGGGCACACGGGTAGATCATGACCTGGAATAGGACATAAGATAAGTTTTATCCCTTTATTCCCACGGATCGAGACCTACGCGGTCGAAACCGCGGAGCACAGCTAGTGTGAACATAATGGTGAACTGCGTGCTTCCTACCGTCATTATTAAAATGTCTCTAACAATCAATTTGACAAATTATTTGAATCAAATTCGAATTGACAGAAATCGAATTTAATTCAAATATTTTGGAAATTTATTTTCGACTATTTTCTGCCCGCGACATCGCCCGCGTGAATTTTCTAGTTATCTCGACCCACTCCGTCGCATCGCATCGCGTCTCCCCCAAACTTATGGGAATCCCGTACACACGGCTACACATCAAGCTATACATTTCCAGTTAATGCTGATCTCGCATTGTATAAGAATTCCGTACAATGCGAGGTCAGCTTATACTGGAAATGTATAGCTTTATATGTAGCCGTGTGTACCTATACCCTGACCTGTCATTTTGGCGCCACTAGCAATGGCTAACGTCACATAAGCGTCAAACTCGGCACTGACATTTTAGTTCCCTTTTCGGCCGCATACTAAGTAAAACTAGGCCCTATTAACACGGTTTGAAATAATTTATGGTGTTTAAATGTCAAAGTAATGAATTTTATTACCATAATAACATATTGTTTTCTAAAATGAGATGCTAAATTGCAGTATTATTTATGTTTTGTCGTAAAATCGTGTACTTAATAAAACATTATTTGGTTATTCACGGTATATAGGTAGTCGTCCTCGTAATTACCTTACTACTTTTGAAAAAAACTCCCAAGTAATCTGTCTGTCACATCCTTACTAATATTATAAATGCGAAAGTATCTCTGTCTGTCTGCCTGTCTCGGCTTTTACGCCAAAACTACTGAACCGATTTAAATGAAATTTGGTACAGAGATAGTCTAGAGCCTGAGAAAGGACATAGGCTACTTTTTATCGACATACCACGTGGGCGAAGCAGCTGGCGGAAGCTAGTTGGTCATAAAGAATTAATAGACCTTCAAGTATTCTGACGTGCAAGTGACATTAGAACTAATTGTGGTGTAACTAATGAGAATGATCCAAATCTTTGGATGGAAAGACAACTAGCACCTTTATCAATCAGAATTGGAATCGGTTTGAAGCAAATGCCTAACACATTGCTTCACAAGTTCGAAACAAAATCTGCTCAATAACTTAAATCACGCAATGAATGTTGTTGAACTGTCAAAATGAAATAAATTAGTGATAATCGGGTATGAAAATAAGTTACGCAATAAGCTGGTTCGTCATCACGAACCAGCCTCTCGTGCAGGCACGCTTCACCTTCCACCATTTCCCGCCATTCGTAATGAACTGACAGTTGACATTAGTGACAGCGACCTCACTGGTGGCGTGCATGAAATAGTGTTTACATAATTATAAATAGATACACTACACTGGTTTAACCATGGGGCCAAGAGGAAATTGTGCAAAATTGACCAGCAAGAATCCGAATCTAAATAAAAAAATTATGAAGTTTGTTACTTGCTTTTTTTTTTTTGGAGGTGGGAAATCATCCAATGACTTCTCCCGCTCTGGGCGGAGCGGAAGGGCGTTTCAGATTTTTACTGACTAAAACCCACCCGTGTTCCTTCAGTTGCCTGTTGCCAAGGTCCCGGTATCCCTTTCGGACTAACCCGCAACCCTGATACGTGACCCTGACTTTTGCATTACAGATTGTATCATGTAGACTGTAGGAGATATTTATGACACCGTATAAAAACCAAGTTTGCCTTATCGTGCTAATCTCATAAACTCCTGAGCATATTTTAGCACGTAAAAAAATAAAAACAATAAAATATTTTAAAAGGAAGGTTGGAAAAAAAATAGTAGTAATGGTACGTGAAAACTAAGGTAGGCTATTATGTGCTACTTTTGCTTCCAAATTAATCTGCCTAGCCTTTTCCCAACTATACTGGGGTCGGCTTCCAGTCTAACCGCATGCAGCTGAATACCAGTATTTGACATGGAGCGACTGCCTATCTGGCCTCCACAACCCAGTAACTGGGTAATACGATACCCCTTGGTAAGACTGGTTGTCAGACTTTCGGCCTTCTGACGACCCGTAACGACTGTCAAAGATCCACAAATGACAGCCGGGACCAACGGCTTAACGTGCTTTCCGAGGCACGGAGGAGTTTCGATATGTAAAGATGGTCACCCATCAACGGACCAACCCCGGCAAGCGTAGCTTAACCTGACGGATCGACCCTTGCGGCTGTTAATACTTAGCCGTTAGCTCCTCCACGAGCTACTTTTGCTTGCAAATGTACCACAATAACTTAAGACACTAACATTCAAAGTAATACAGTAATTAGTTCACACACAACGCAAAATAATTAGATAGCCGAGGCTCTAGTGTGAGTTTCTTTTAACTATTTCGACTTTATGCATCGGCCGCGTTTGGCGCTCTGATTGGCCCTTCACCAGTGAAGGTCAGTGAAGGGCCAATCGGAGGGCCGAACGCGGTCGATGCGTAAAATCGAGATAGTTAAAAGAAACTCACACTAGGGCCTCTGAAGCCCAAAATAGTTCGGGAAACCGCTATTCAGATTAATTATTATTTCCTTGACCGTACCTTATATTTATCGTGCATCACAAATAATCAAAATAAACTCATTAATTTGACAGTTTTATAGGCTATTTCCATTATCTAAAAAGATACATTAAAACTACTTATGTGTTATTAAGATAACAATCCATTAACATTAAAGCAACTATTTCGTATTGGTAATAAATCATTAATTAATCAATACTCAAACAGTAATAAGTGTCACTTTAATCGGTATTTCTCACTAATCGTACGTAAGTTCTTAGTAAATACTTTAAATTCAACAGAAAACACATTCTTCCATTCAGGAAGTAATTTGTAATCTTGAGAATGTTACTCGTATGCTTTAATTGGTACTCTGATGTAATGATAAATGATAAATGATTTTATTTCTGTAAGTAGGTTTGTACAAACACTTTTACACGTCAATCACATTTTTAAAACTAGATGAGGTCGGCGTTTCCTATCTGACTACTCTGAGAAGAAAGGCCGAAACAAACTCAGAGGTCACAGTCTCTTTTAAAGTCCAGACATAATCTTGGTCAGATTATGTGAAGACCATGTAGATTGGTGTCTGAAATGGTCTTTTGAGGAAAGAACCACACAGATTGAGTGGATCTGTCCAGTCAGTGCACGCATTTGTCAGTAATCGTGCAGCTCAACTCCGAATTTAAGGAGCTCAACGATTTGACGAACAATACCAAAGAAAGGACATTTGGTTAGGCCGCATAAATTACTCAAACTGCCAGACTATGATTAATTAAAATTAAGAAAAAATAAATAATAAAAAAGAAAAGAAAGATCCAATGTTTTAATTCTGTGATTATGATAACAACATAACAATTATTATGTAGTACACTCTGTTCCAAAAGTAGTTGATGAAATTGTAAACAAACGACACAAAAAACGTAAAACGTAACTTCAAACAGCCGCGCGCGCCGTGTGAACGGCCGTATACTGTTATAATTTAGCGAATTATTGCCTAACTAGCTTCAGCCCGCGGCTTCGCCCGCATGGTATGTCGATGAAATCGTAGTCTATGTCCTTCTCCGGGATGCCATCTATCTCCTTGCCAAATTTTATCGAAATCCGTTCAGTGGTTTAGGCGTGAAATGGTAACATACAGACAGACAGAGTTACTTTCGAATTTATAATATTAGTATGGATTAAAAGAGCAATGGTGGCCCAGAGTTAACAGCCGCGACTTACGAGTTGTAGGTCGTAGGTTCGAACCCAGACAGGCGCTTTACTTTATGTAAATTATTTCATCGCGACTGCTCTTAAAACAGTAAAGGAAAACATCGTGTGGAAACCGGCATGTAGAACCAAAAACTCGAAGATATGTGACATCTACCAACCCGCGCTGGGCCCGCGTGGCGGATTACGGCCCACTCCTTCTCACAGACAAGAGGTCTGTATCCCAGCAGTGGGAACGTTATAGGCTGATCATGCTGCCTAATTATGTTTGTAAGATCGGAAAAATATATAAATACTAGCTGTTGCCCGCGACTTCGTCTGCGGGCCATAATGAAAAGTAGCCTATGTCCTTCTCCAGGTCATGGGCTACCCATGTGCCAAATTTCATCCAAATCCGTTCAGCCGTTTTAGCGTGATGGCGTGACCAAGGGAAATAGGGATTTATTTTTATATAATAGGTCTTTACATATGAAATTGCCGTTCTGCAGTACTGGCCATTTCAAATCAAAATAATTTTTGTTTGGCTAAGAATTCTAATTTCTAATTAATTTTATTTTAAAAACATGGAATTCTTTTTTCAAAAGAAGTCATTTGTTTAATGATTAGTGTTACACTTTCATCGCATTTCAATCTTTTTCGTCATCATGGATACGTTAAAAATTCGAGTAATTATGGAATATGAGTACCGTCGTGGCAGCAACGCGGCACAAGCGGCACGCAACATCAACGACGTTTACGGAGCTAACACTACATACCACCGCACCACCTGTTATTGGTTTGCTCGCTTCCGTTCTGGAAATTTAGACCTGAAAAATGAACCTCGCGGTCCTCCGAAGACTTTGGTCGACAATGACGAATTAAAGGCGATTGTGGAAGCTGATGATACACAATCTACGGCTGAATTAGCAGCAGCTTTCGACGTTAGCGTCAAAACAATATTGGTCCATTTGCGTCAAATAGGCAAGGTAAAAAAGCTTGACAAATGGGTGCCCCACGAACTCAATGATCGCCAGCGCGAAGTACGCGTCGAGGCGTGCCTTGCACTGCTCAACAGACACACAAATGAAGGAATTTTGAACCGCATTGTTACCTGCGATGAAAACTGGATTCTGTTTGATAACCGCAAGCGCTCAGCAAGTTGGTTGGATCCTGGTTCAGTACCTAAACAATGCTCTAAACGAAAACTTACTCCTAGAAAAGTGATGGTCACTGTTTGATGGTCTAGCGCCGGTGTGATTCATCACAGCTTCTTACCAAACGGGGTGAGCATTACTGCAGATGTGTACTGTGAAGAACTGAACACAATGATGGAGAAGCTGGCACATCTCCAACCAGTATTGGTCAATCGCTCGTCTCCGCTGCTCCTGCACGACAACGCGTGACCTCATACTGCACAGCAGACGGTCTCCAAGTTGCAAGAACTGGGGTTGGAAGTTCTCCGTCATCCGCCCTACTCACCAGACCTTGCGCCTACAGACTACTACTTTTTCCAGAATTTGGATAACTTCTTGGCGGGAAAAAAATTCAATACCCGAGAGGCAGTACAAAATGCCTTTGAAGAATTTGTTGCCTCCCATCCAGCACTTTTCTTTAAGAAGGACATCAATAAACTGCCACTGCGTTGGCAAAGATGCATTGATTGCATGGGTGATTACTTCGATTAATACAAATAAAAAATACATGAAGAAAAATCGTTTAAATTTTTTCACACAAAACGGCTATTTCATAGGTAAAGACCTAATATAGATTGATAAACGGTGATGCGGGGGAATGAGGCAAATTTCGTTCTGAGTATGAATGTGGATTCAAGTATTTTCACAATTTTCTGGAGTTTGTTTTTGTACCAAATCTTCCAGGATGACGCTATTAGGAAGAGCTCAATATTTTTATCCAATAGCACAAAAAGGAAATCAGTAATTACCTACACGTTTAAACTGCACATAACTATATAGTAGATATGCATAATATTAAGTCATTAAAACGACTGCCTGCACACAGAACTGTGACATAATATTGCTTCCTCATTGGTCGGTTGTTAGGTACCTACAGCCTTGCTATTCTGTAACCGTATCACCATGAAAACTTAGGTGAAGTGAGCAGTGTCACGATACCTACAGCTATGCTATTCTGTAAGCATCTCACCATGAAAACTTATGTGAAGAGAGCGTGGAGTGAGCTGTCATTATCATCGATACCTACTGATGCTAAGGCAGTGACAGTTCACTCCAAGCTCACTTCACTTAAGTTTTCACGGTGAGATGGTTACAGAATAGCACAGCTGCCGGTCAATTCTGTTAAATCTCACCGTGAAAACTTAGGTGAAGTGAGCTTGGAGTGAACTGTCATTGCCTTAGCATCAGTAGGTATCGGCGACAATGACAGCTCACTCCACGCTCACTTCACCTAAGTTATCACGATGAGATGGTTACAGAATAGCAATGCTGATATTAAGGCAGTGACAGTTCACTTCAAGTTCATTTCACCTAAGTTTTCACGGTGAGATGGTTACAGAATAGCAATACAGATCTAATTAACTTAGATCTGTGTTTTTCAACGTGTGGGTCGCTATACCTACATAGATTTATATGTATAGGCGAATTCTCTGTTTGCCTTTTATTTGAGCCATTGACGATAACGTTAACATAAGTAGGATGTTCCAAATTAAATCAAACAGTTCAAAGCTTATTGTGGGTATTCTGTTTGTCTAACCAAAAAGTACCCAAAGTGACAGATTTCAATTTCAAGTTAGAAGAAACGGAGGGTAGGCTAGGTAGGTCGCGAACTATTTTACCATACAAAGGAGGCCGCGCATGAAAAACACTGACATAAATAATTATTTAATTAAACCTTATATTAATACCTACCTACTTTAATACTTTAATAAAACTTTTTACAAAAAAAAAACAACCGACTTCCAAAAAAAAAAACACAAAAAGTGAAAAATAAAAACGTTTTACAAAAAATAAAACAAATGTAAAGTAGTTAGTATTTTCTTTGAAAGTCGGTAGTTTTTTATTTTTGGAAAAAGTTTTCCGTTTTGTTATGCCATTCACGAGGAATTTTTTTTAACCAACTTCTTCAAAAAGGAGGAGATTCTCAATTCGTCTGTATGTTTTTTTTTACCCATTAGACCATTCATACAGCCATTTCATTTGACCATTTCACACAGGGTGATATAGTATCAAGTTGAAGGTAAACGTGCAAAAAGCGATGACTAAACATTTAATTAAAGGCATCTAATTATCACTTTAGCACATTTCAAACGCATTGTATCATCATGCAATGATCGCATTCAATGCGCACACTAATTGTTAATTCAGTATTTTACAGAACTATTAGCAGTTCTGACATCATTCTGTATAATGTTATATCTTCAGAACCTTGAGCCTTGTTAGACGAAGTGGAAACTGATCACGTTTCAGACAACAATTATTCGGATATGATATCAAGTTTGTCTTACTTATTAATTGAAATGTCATTGTTGTAATGTCAGGGCAATTAATTATTGAGCAAATTGACCACCAACCGTTTTGTCCGTGTATTGAAATCACAAAATTCTAACCCAGACCCCATCTAATAGGGAATATGCATGTATTTTTTTAATATTTTTATTCGATAGTTTACATCGTCAAATAATAGTTAAAAAAAATTCGACGGCAAAAAAGCAATTTAAAGTAGTTAAAAAAATGTTTAAAAATATCCAACCGATCCGGGCTATTTAAATGCCCTCCATTTAGCGCGCTTGGTGTGGTGACGTCAAAGTTCGTGAAAACAGACAAGCAACTGTCAAGTCAACGTCAAAAACTCCTTTTTCTATGAGCGTTTGACATTGACTTGACACTTGTTGATTGACTTGACATTGACATTTTGATTGTTATTCCGGATTTATCCTTTGTCCTTTTCAAGTATTTGAATTACCCACAGTTTTTTGGGACTTTTAAAAAATTAATTTCTCGCTCAAAAAGAAATTTTATTCAAAAATATTGATGGAGGCATAATTCTGAAGTAATATAGTTTATAGAAAAAAATATTTGACCCATATTTGAATCACATGCATATTCCCTATTATGACTAAACAGCTTATTGTAGATTTAAAAAAAAATGGAATCACAACTGACATTCTTTGACAGTTGTATAAAATCGCTATAGCGCGGCAAACAGACGTAGCAGGGTGTCAATTTACTTAACGATTAATTTCCCTGACTGTATAATAACAGCCAGCAGCCTGGAACCGTCACTTTAGATGGCATGCATGAGGAAATAGTACATAAACGTTTTTTTTCAGTGATGTTCTGTTTTTGCTTTTACGGTTCCTATAAACAAAAACGAAACATTTTACTAACCAATAGCGTTTTTTTAACTGCCTAATTTTTTACCTGTGATAGCTACTTACATTGAGGGTCTAATAGCCCTATGAGGTTTTTGCTTTATTATTGGTAAAGATATAAGAACCTTAATTTTAACCAATAACGGTCCGTAAATTATCTATTCAGACGTTAAGGTGTGAAAAAGTATCAGACTGACAGTTACTTTCGCATTTACGAGTATAATAGAAATAAAAATATTTTTTTTACTTATTATCATTTTTTATTTTCTTTATTTAATTTTTCATACATATAAATTATATTTTTAAATATTAGAATAAAAAAATATATAAAACATTTAAAAATACAAAAAATAGTAGCCCACAGGTATCGGGAACAGAGTCCAAGCTACGGTCAGGGCTCCAGAGAGAGGAACCTCCTAACAATGCGAGCCGTGTCCAGGAGTACAGCTTTCTGAATCAAGCCCTTAATCCAGCTGCCCAACGAGAGCCTCCTTAGGTGTTGGTCAAGGCTCTTGGCAATTAAGCCATTGGCTGATACGACTATCGGCACAATGATCGCAGAGTCCACATCCCACATTATTATTATTATCATTTTTTATTATTATTAAAGATGTAAAAATAGGTATCTACAGAGTGAACAACTCGACAATGTTAGAAATAAAAATAACACCAGGAAACAATACCTAAATCTAAAACTATAATAAAACTAGTTTGACTTCAATGAGAATTTCCGCAAAAATACATAAATATCAAAAACCAGGTAGTACTTTTAAAACAGGTACCTATTTCTGTCGCTTCCTTCGTAAAAAAAATAAAAATGACGAAATTCTTAAAACAGTGCACAAAAACATAGGTTATTGACCGATGTGCTAACCACAAAGTCCTGTCTAGACTTTTAGTGCTTATGTTTATGTCACGGTGTCAAGCTTTTGTTATAAACTACACGAAAAAAGCTAATAAAAAATAATAAACGATTTGAGGTTTTTTTGCGTCGTATTTTTACTGTTTGTGTGAAAAAAATAAGAAGTCTTGGGATCATTTACAAATTGTTTTTAGATTGTTACTATGTACCTATACTTAAAAACCACTTTCGTCTGCGTGAACTTTACCGGGATAAAAAGTATTCTATGTGAATCCAGGTTATGAAATGAAATGAAATGAAATGAAATTGTTTATTCTGTAAATAGGATATTGGAATCACTTTTACACGTCATATTAAAAAGTTGTAAAAATAAGCTAGATGAGGTCGGCGTTTCCTATCTGACTACTCTGAGAAGAAAGGCCGAAACAAACTCAGAGGTCACCGTCTCCTTTAAAGTCCAGACATAATCTTGGTCAGGCCATATGAGGACCATGTAGATAAGAGTCTGAAATGGTCTTTTGAGGAAAGAACCACACAGATTTGAGTGGACCTGTCCAGTCAGTGCAAGCATTTGTCAGTAATAGTGGAGCTCAACTCAGAACTAAAGGAGCTCAACGACAATATAAACTGTCTGTGTGCCAAATTTCGTCCAAATCTATTCATACAAACTTTCATATTTATAATATCTTGCTTTCAGTGGGTATAGGGTAGCAGTGCACCCGCAGTTATTGAAGTGTTAATAAAAAAATATTTATTTAAATATTTAAAAGCTAAGAGTGCTGACAGTATTTTTAACTTGCTACCGTCGGGGGCGATTTGGGGTATCTAAAATTCAAGGGGGCGAGTACACTTAGGCAATTAGGGGCAAGATCCAAGGGGCGAGCGGAGGCCAAACCAAAAGTATGTCTTCCTTTGTACTTAGGTATCCAAATAAAAAAAAACAACACATATCGAGTCTAATCAGCCTTCATCTTTCTCACAGTCCGCCCGTCATTTCATTGACACATACACACATAAGTACATAAATTCGCGCCTTCGCTTTCTTTCTTCATTACATTAATTTAAGCATTTTGCCAACGATTTTAATCATTAATGGGTTTTACAACGGTTTCCTGACTCTTAAGTGTTAACTGATACGGTTCGTTTAAAATGAGGAATAAAATATCAATATTATTAGAATAAAGAACACATTACATTAAAGTGTTTATAATCATATTATTTATGACATCTAGACAAAAATATTTTGATGACATTAACAGAAATAAATATCGTCTCCATTTCAGTGAAAGGCAGATACATTGTCAAGTACACTCGTCGCGGAACGACTGAACCACGAGGTGAACCACTTTTGAAATGTATTATTTTCAAGCATATAGTGTCACATGTCACCTTTTCGAACTGACATTTTCATCATCATCATCTGCTTAGCCTTTTCCCAAATATGTTGGGGTCGGCTTCCAGTCTAACCGTATGCAGCTGAATACCAGTATTTTAGATGGAGCGACTGCCTATCTGACCTCCGCAATCCAGTTACCGGGTAACACGATAGGTACCCCATGGTAAGACTGGTTGTCAGACTTTCGGGCTTCTGACGATCCGTAACAACTGTCAAAGATCTACAAATGACAGCGGGACCAACGGCATAACGTGCTTTCCGAGGCACGGACGGGTCTTGACGTAAAGATGGTCACCCATCCAAGGACCAATCCCGGCAAGCGTAGCTTAACCTGATCGATCGACCCTCGCGGCTGTTATTACTTAGCCACAAGCCCCTGTCAACTGTAATTCTCAAAGTCAAGTCACAAAAAAAATTTATTGAGCAAAAACTTTTTTTTTGCCACTTATGCACTATACACCTACCTAAAATGCAATTAAATCGTCTATTTCTATCTCGAAAATAGGCAATAAAATGTAAAAACTGTTACCGAGGGAAATAATTTATTATTGTTTCATCTAACTCAAAGATATCAATGATAATTTGCATACATGTAATGCCAGGTGTGAATCTTTAAAATTAGTTGTAAGGTAAACTAACTCGCCAGGTGGGTGACTAAAATAATAATAAACAATGATTACATAAGTTATTAGAATATGAGTTTATAACTCGGAAAGCTGCGAAGCTAAATGAACGGTATTGGGACGATCGATCATAATCTGATGCATGACATTGTGCTCAGCTGTGGACTAAAGGCTCTTACATACTGGGGCGACTTCTCGCGCGACGGGAATTTTAACAAAACAATTTCTGAGAAAACTTCACGGCGAACAATGCGGCGGCGAGGTGGCGTCGCGTCACGCGACGAATCGCGCTAGTATGTAAGAGCCTTAATGCTCCGTTCCTATAAACAAACACGAGTCGTTTTTCGTACCAGTAGGGTAATATTTTTTATTGCCAAACTGGGCATATATATATATATATATATATTTAGTTTTTTCTCGCTTGTTACTAACATAGCTTATAAGTAGTGTGTATTACTAACATCATATGGATCAAGGTCGGAAATAAAGTTTTTTTTTTTTTTTTATATAAATATATTTCGTGAGCTAATTTTACCTGTGTCCACATTTTATGGAAGGGGAAGGAAAGTGGAGTTTGCGTCATTATTGGTAAGGATACAAGATAAACGGACGGTCCGTACATGATAGTAATCGGCCAATAAAGAACTTATCTTTTTCTGACTGTCACCTATTTCTTTTTTCTATCTTTTTTTCTAACCTTCAACTCAAGTCTCATTGAACGTTAGGCGATACATCGCGGAAAACCAAGGAGTAGGTGGCGGGTAGAGTTTGACGCCTAGGTTACCGAAAGGACTGAAGGACAATTCCCATATTTAGAAACGTTCAAAATCTAGTGGCAATCTTATCTTAGCGCTATAGAAATTTGAAGTATTTTTGACAGATTGAGACAGAGAATAAAATGTGACTGTTATTAAAAATACTGGAATTTCTCCTCAAAAGTGACCAAGTGATGACCTTAAATTGAGCCATCAATAGTGTCAATTCATAGCATCACAACACTCTTCAAGCTCACTTCGCCTAAGTGCTCATATATGAGCAGCACGCGTCAACGGAAGAGGCAACTTCAGCCACCGACACGCGTCGACGGCACCGGCGCGGTGGTCGACGGACGGACTGAAGTTGGCGCCGGTAACGCGTGACGTTCGTGTGTATGACCACTATGAATTCACGGTGAGATTCTCGACAGATTACGCTAAAAATGCTGTTAGAATCAGGAACTGATGTTTAACAACGTAATCTTTCAGGTAACAAGCACAACATAATGTAATTTAGTTGCCTATTGACTTTGATAAAGGATGCACATAAACATGCAATCACTGTTCGCCACATAATTTCCGGTACCATCTAATAGAGTCATCTCATTCCATAGTAAATAAACTACATAGGTACATGACATAGTTGTTCATAATGACATACAATACGTATTCTTTACTTTAAAAGTACACAATTGGTTTTTTGTATACAGATAAGCACATGTAGGAAATAACTACTCCCAATGCCAAGGGTCCGAAGAGCTGAAACTTTGGACAACTTGTGTTGCGAGGAGAATACATCATCATCTGCCTAGCCTATTCCCAACTATGTTATTACTTTTTTACTTTTACCCATCCACGGACCAACCACGGCAAGCGTAGCTTAACTTTCAATATTAAAAGCACGTGTCACTATGTTTGTACATGCTAATCTCCGAAACCACCTAACTGATTTCAATGAAATTTTGTGAATGTGTATGGTTGGTTAGTCCCAACTTGAATGATAGGATAGTTTTGGACCTGTTGTCGAGATATGCGCGGAGGAAGTATTTTATTAATTCATGGAAGTATTCGCAGACGAAGGGCCATTACCTCTAGAAATCTGGTGATGGAGAAAGTTAGTACCTAGTGCAAAACTTTCATGAAATAAAAAAATAATTTAATTTAATTTTTATTGAGTCTTTTTTAGCCTCTTCTCGAAGATCTCTATATCGTCAGAGTAAAGCCAACATTTGCCAAACGAGTGGGCCATAAAGATATGGCCAAGACTGGCGCTGTCATTTTACATGATTGATGGCATAACAAGTGACGTCACCGGCTGTCAATCACATCTGACATTGACATTGATTGTAACCAGTAGGCGGATAGATAAACAAACATTGTAATAAAAGTAGTTTCGATTTCGATACAATAGTAAGATATGTTCGCGACTTGTATGCAAGTGGAAACGATGGTTAGTCAATTTTAGGGTTCCGTACCCAAAGGGTAAAACGGGACCCTATTACTAAGACTCCGTGTCCGTCCGTCTGTCTGTCTGTCCGTCTGTCTATCTGTCCGTCTGTCACCAGGCTGTATCTCATGAACCGTGAGAGTTAGACAGTTGAAATTTTCACAGAAATGATCTATTTCTGTTGCCGCTATAACAACAAACACTAAAAAACAGAATAAAATAGATATTTAAGGGGGCTCCCATACAACAAACGTGATCTTTTTGCCATTTTTATAGATAATGGAACGGAACCCTTCGTGCGTGAGTCCGACTGGCCTTTGGCCGGTTTTTATGATAAATTTCAGTCAGACTTAAATATAGACCGTATCTACATGATTTTCGATGTAGTAAAACAAACCTTCCTAACTCAACATTCGAGGAATACAAGCGTGATTTTATGTTGTTATGTTTAGTACAAATGTTACCATGGCGCTTCAATTTTACATACCATAAAAAAAAGATTAAAAAACTCAAACTCAAAGCATTTATTTCAATTAAACCAATTTACAGGCACTTTTGAATTGTCAAGGGGTCGGTCAATCAGAAAGATGAAGCTAGTTGCCCATTCCAAAGCGTAGTAGGTTCCTATGGAGAAGAACGGGCAAGAAACTCCATGGACACTCTTCGTGAAGACAGGACTGGATGGTCTGAAATCGTGTTGATCAATGCTAGATCCTTGTCTGTATAAGAAAAGTTGTGGATTTACCTACAAATAAACTAACTCCGTGCGAATCGCCTCAAGAAAAAATAATATGAATCAAAAGTGTCGTCACCCGTTTCGGACGAGACACCAATAAGTCAATTCTTTGCCCTTTTTTTTTTTTTGAATGTGGTAAGTCATCAAATAACTTCTCCCGCTCTGGGCGGAGCGGGGGGCGTGTCTAGAGACTTGACTGACTAAAATCCACCCGTGTTCCTTAAGTTGCCTGTTGCCAAGGGCCCCGGTATGCTTTTCGGACTTTCCTGCAACCCTGGTATAAGTCATAAGTCATTTATTTCATAACAAAATACATCAGGAAGCAGCCAGGAAGTTTTGGCCTGGAACGCCCATAATATGCTATGCAGTAGATACTGGCTTATTATGTAAGCAGCTAGACATTGCACCATAAACGGCTGCTTTAAAAAATATGAGTCATCGTTATTTTTAAAAAATATGAGTCATCGTTATTTTTAAAAAATATGAGTCATCGTTATTTTTAAAAAATATGAGTCATCGTTATTTTTAAAAAATATGAGTCATCGTTATTTTTAAAAAATATGAGTCATCGTTATTTTTAAAAAATATGAGTCATCGTTATTTTTAAATTTTTGTTACGATAGTCCATGGTTGGATAATAAAAAAATAATGATGTCACACCTGTTTTTGAACGAATTAAAATTTATGGCTTATCGTGTTTCATTAAAACCGGAATTGGTTTAATTTGGTAAATACAAAGGTGTTTCCAAGTTCGAGCCTGTTTTCCTGTCTAACCAGCCTCCGATTGAGAACCTAAACTATGAATTTAAATACTTGTTCGAGATCCTCTGGTCTGGCCCCAAAGAATAATGTGGAAAACCCAATTGGGTTTGCATAGGAAATCACAGTTCCAGCCCGGTTATTGGCAATCAGCCCCTATATACCTACATGGAACGGCGAAATTTGGCTGTACCTACACTTCCGCCTGCCCCGTTCTCATTATCATCATCATCATCATTTCAGCCTACAAACGTCCACTGCTGGACATAGGCCTCCCCCAAGCATCGCCACTTCGACCCGTTATGTGCTTCTCACGTCCAGCGGATTCCCGCGGCCTTAACCAGGTCATCGGGGTCCACCTTTTACCCAAAACCTTTCGGCCCCATCGGCCATCTGTTCTGCGAGCAAGCCGTTCCTTGTACCAGTTCTACTCCTTGATAATATGCAATGGTCTCTGTGTAGCCCCATGAATCATGAGGCTCCGGGCGTTAGTGCAAATGTTTGGGTTCATACGATTAATCTGGTTAAACCACTCTGGGGTCGGTGCATAATCATTCATTCATTCAAACTTCTGCCTACTCTTTGAGAGTACGCAATCCATTTTTGATTAATTTACGTAGCCTAAGGTTAAAACAACTGATGTTTATGCAATATTCGACCTTAAAGACCTGCTAATGTGTTTAGTAACTAGTCAGACTGTTTTAGAACCAGCAGGAGGTCTTAGAAACAACTGAGGGCCTAGACATGTGACAATCGCTTCGAAAGCGTTTCGTATTTCTACAACGACTTTCAACAGGATTGACATATTAAAGCTTTTCGATAGCTTATGTCAGTCCTATACATTTTTGACTTTTCCATCCATCGTTATCGCTGATAGAATGTCACTTTATCTAGGGCCTTTGAGAAGTTTTGAAATACTATTAGAATACGGGTAGAATTATTTACAGTAGGTACTTAATTATTTCTACCATACATGAAAACACTGGCAATACTAATGCATAGGTTCCATCCATCAGGTTAAGCTAAGCTACGCTTGCTTGGGTTGGTCCGTGGATGGGTGACCATCTTTACATACCGAGACTCCTCCGTGCCTCGAAAAGAACTTTAAGCCGTTGGTCCCGGCTGTCATTCGTGGATCTTTGACAGTCGTTACGGGTCGTCAGAAGCCCGAAAATCGGACAATCAGTCTTACCAAGAGGTATCGTATTACCCAGTTACTGGGTTGTGGAGGTTAGATAGGCAGTCACTCTACAGTAAAATACTGGTATTCAGTTGCATCCGCTTAGACTAAAAGCCAATCCCAACATAGTTGGGAAAAGGCTAGGCAGATAGATACTGACTAAACTTTTGGATATATTTGACTGAATTTTCGTATATAGACTGGGAACGTTAATAGATATACGCAGTTTAATTTATAGTCGTATTGTGATCACCACCTTGACGAAGTTTCTCCAAGAAAAGGAGCATTTTTCATCTCGGAAAATTAAAACTTTTGAGGAAGGTGTAATGGTTAGTTTAAGTGTTGTGAATAGTGAAAATGTTGGAACTATTTTATTGCTTCGCTAAAATATTGCTGCACTAGAGCGTTGCAAGAATCTCAAAATGACTCAACTCAAGTCATTTCATGGAGCCGAAAATAATCAGTTAGAAGATCATTCAGCGGGAATTGTATAAAAACTGGCACGCTTTAAAATAAAAAGTGTGGGCAAAAACTTGCACATAAAGACCGATTAAATTGCCCCTTTTATTTCAAAAGAAAAGACAACTGTACTGTTCTTTTTTTACGCGATAAAAAGTTACTGTCTCCTAGGTCTAGTAGTTCCAAGTGCTACTGCTGGACATGGCGTCGATGATTTGATTTCCAGCAGGCGTAGCATGAGCACCGTTTTGTCGACGGAAGAGTAGACAAAAATGACGTTTCCTGTAGACAGTAGACAGTACGAGACGGCAGCAAAATAGAAAGAGTCAACTGCACTTTTTACGAAATTCACTCTTTTACATAATTCGACTCAGAATTCTTTGTTTTATCATAGGATTTATCGGTTGTCAGTGCGATTTCGACAGTAAGGATAGAAAACTTTCTTCCGAAATAGTCTACATGTAAAAAGACCTAGACAAAGATCGTTAGAAATGAAAGACAAAATGACAGATTGTAGAAAGATTTCTACGGTGGATGTCAAAAATGAAAAAACGAACTGTCACTTTGTATAGAAAAAGCTATGTCTATTCTTCGTAGAGATAGAAAGCGCCATGCTACGCCTGCAGGCCGGGTAAAGTGGTATTGGGTTTTCCCATCAGGATTTTCTCAGTAGCAGCCCGGAGTTTGTATTTGTGGCCGTTTGGTGGCAATAGGCTCGCCCCCTATTACTTGGGACTTTAACATAACTAGTACATTTAAAGTACACTTTTAGTACACTATAGTTCCTCTGCCTAACCCTTCGGGGATTACAGACGTGATTTTATGTTTATGTGAAGGTATAAAAACTCAATAAACTTGTTAGGCATAGGGTTGTACCTGTATGTTCTATCTAAAATGTCGATGTTTTTTTCCAAAGCTTTTTATTGTCTATTGATTGATTGTATATTATTGTTGAAAGATATCTTCCTATCCATACTAATACTTTAAATTCGAAAGTAACTCTTTCTGTCTGTATGTCTGTATTTTCAGGCCTAAACCACTGAACGTATTGCGATAAAATTTGGTAAGGAGAGAGATGGCATCCCGGGGAAGGACATAGTTTACTTTTTATCCAAATACCACGCGAGCGAAACCGCGGGCGGAAGCTAGTCCTTTATAAAGTGAGCGTCCATTGATTGATTATTTATTGATGAAAGATATCTTCCGATCTTTATCTTGATTCGTGATCTATAAATATTTTTTTGCTCTCTCTGAGCAAAAACGTAGAGCTTCTGTTCATTTACATATCTAATTATTTATAACTACTAAATGCATAAAAAAGGTCCAATTAACAGATCGATGATACAAAGCGTGACCTTTATTTTTTAGCTAAACATTAAAACTACTTTGAAAATCATATTCAAATAGTAGAATCAAATAAATCTACCTAGGTTTTTCCCAACTATGTTTGGGGCCGGCTTCCAGTTTAGACTGGTTTTCAGCTGCATCCGGTTAGCCGGATGCAGCTGAAAACCAGTAATTTTCATGGAGCGACTGCCTATCTGATATCTCCACAACGCAGTTACTGGGTAACACGATACCTTTTGGTAACACTGGTTGTCAGACATTTGGGCTTTTGCTGATACTATTCTGTGCTTCTGACTGTCAAAGATCTATGAATGACAGCCAGGACCAACAGCTTATCTGCATTTAGGCACGGAGGGTTCTCGATATTGTAATGGATGCTCACCCATCCACGACCCGACCGCGGCTTAACCTTCGATCGACCTCTGCGGCTGTTAAAATAAAAGCTCCCTTAAAATAGTAGAATATTAAGGCTCGTACATACTGGCGCGAATTGTCGCGCGACGCGACACCGCCGCATTGTTCGCCGTGAAGTTTTCTCAGAAATTGTTTTGTTAAAAGTCGCGTCGTATGTAAGAGCCTTTATGTATTAGTAAGTACATGGAATTAATATAAAAACATAAATCCACGCACTTTTTCTTAATGTAAGTAAACAGCAATTTAGAGAACATTGTCCTATTTATTTTGCTCGCCAGTGTTTTATGTAATAAAAAGTGCGTTGACACTTTGGATGACAACGACTGTACAAAAATAACGTTTCAATGGCAAGGTGTGTAGGTATTTATTTAATTAGCTTTCTCTACTTTTGAGTGTAATAATATTTATGTGAGTATTTTAGAAGCAGTTTATTAGATTTTTTTGGCATTTTGTAAAAAAACATAGTGTTAACTAGTAATATACCTAATTTCACACCCACATGTCAACTATGTAAAGAAAAAAAAAGGCAAGCTGCGTTAATTTTTTTCTGTCCTAATAAAATCCAATAAAACTATGAATTTCAAACTTTTATACATATTTATTGCTTATATAATTTAATTCATCTTTTAGAAACACGCTGCTTAATTTTTTTCTATGTAATTATTTTGCGTAATTTATTTAAAACTTTTATATTGTATAAATAGTTAATTTAATTCATTTGTAAAGTTAAAAAAATACCTAAAACCTATCTACCTATTTAAAAATGTTGCTATCTACTGTTATTATAAAAATAAATATATTTTAATATAATTTAAGTAAGTAAAAAAAAATACCTGATACCTACCAATCTAAAATGTTTAATTATCTAGATGAGTAGAACATGTATTATAAAAAATCATGGGAGGGATGGATATAAGCAAATAAGTGATTTATATTTCTAATAGGTACTTACTAAATATTTTGCAAAGTTTTTTTGTTTTCTTTACCGTTCATTAAAAATTCAACTAGGCAGGTATTTTGGTATCATTCTACAAATTAGCATTCTACGATTCGAAGGCAAAGCTTGTTAAAGATGCGGTATGCACAAACTCAAATAAAGTGATAATTGTCCGCAAACAGGCAGCTGTTTATTTAGTATATTTTTGCATATTAAGTTTACTTACAACGTCTAGACACGCGTTTTGGATGAAAAGATGGGTTATTCCCAAAGGTCCACGTGTCTATTGTTCTCGAATAATGAAAATTCATACAAGTTAAGTATGAATTTTCATTTTTCGAGAACCCCAACGGTTCCACAAAATTTTAAAATATATAAGATATTTTCTTTACTTTGTTTCGCTTTCACGCTAAAACGGCTGAACGGATTTAAAAGAAATTTGGCACATGGGTAGACCATGACCCGGTGAAGGACATAGGATACTTTTTATTCCGATATTCCCACGGGATTGAGGCTTACGCGGGTGAAACCGCGGTGGCGCAGCTAGTATATTATATTATGACATGCGTACGATGTCGCGGGAAGAAACTAGCATGAGTTACTGTTTTGGTACTCTTCAATGAAACTAGTGGACTGTATTATTGGATTTAATCTCATTTAATTAATAGTTTGAAAAGCGGAAGGCGGACGACGCTCACTTTTCTTGAACGCGATTTTGACAGGAAATGGCAAGTTCGCGTCGGTCGTCGCTCATTGGCTCGCAGCGCGTCGTCGTCCCGCGCGTTTAGTTTTTGCACCGCGTCCGCGCGTGGACACTTACCATAATGTCAGACAGTGGTCAAACGCGTGTCTATTAATTATAACAATAATGACTCAGTTCAATAAAAATGCAATTTAAATTCTAAATAGCCTCTGACGTCACTAAGTCATAGCCGTGACGGATGACGTGATCTTCACGTAACAACAATCCTGCAGTGTTGCGCAATACATCGACAAATCCGTTGAGTCGCTTTTTAAATGTCACTGTCACTTTCAATTAGTGATGGGACGCTCAAGGTTAAAATTATATCGATACTTGGTTTTTCGTTGGGTTTTTTTTTAGTGTCGACATGGCATGTTGCTTTAATAAAATATGATTTAATGTCAGTGTTAATGAAATGGCAGAAAAACCCTGATTTCTAAGACATGATGACATTATTTATGGCAGCGACGATGGCGCTTACTTACTACATTTGACATACCAACTTTTTGCACGAATGAATTCAAAGACCAAGGATTGGACAAGTAAATTCCTCCAATTTTTTTAATGTTGATCCTACCTTCACCATAATTGCGTAACACACGATCAATAACAATCTGAATAATTTTGAAGGACATCGCTAATCCATTGCTTTCTAGGTTCGAAAAAATTGTCTGCTCAACCACATAAATAACGCAATGAATGTTGTTGAACTGTCAAAATGAAAAATATTGTGATTAATCATGTGTTACGCCATTAGAGTGCTAGTCTACTTGGATAAATCTTATCAAAACTCTTTTCGATTACAAAATAGTTTGTTATTTATGACCAGTAACTGCCCTATAACTGTGAACAGTGGGAACTTGCCAACAGCTGTCTCATTTGTTTTAAATTACTGACGATGCTCTCAGTTCAAGAGTGACATAGTTTGAGTGCCACTACTCAAGAGACACGTGCCGTAATCTTTATATTTCTGCCAAGAGCTTGTTCAGATGAGGCGTTTTACGCGCAAGTTGACTCGCGCGTAAGAAATGATTTGTTCACATTTTGTTTACGCGCGAGTAGCAAGACGAGCTGCTGCATGTGGACGGAATGTATGAACCACTAGTACTTAGTACCTCAGCTTGCCAGATGAGGCATTTTAAGGGCGCACCCTACTTCAGATTTTATCCCGCTCGCACCATACTACTCGCGACCTGAGTGAGAACGAGACGGAGTGGGGCGCTAGCGGCTCTAAAGCGTCGAAAAGTTTTGGTAATTGCTTTTTACGGTGAAAATAACGGTAATTAAAAAAAAAAAAAAAAGCACAAGACCTGCTTTATAGATAGTTTAGTTATTATGCAAAGTTTCATGATCTAATTCGAAGTATTTTTTTAGTATCAGCGGTTTATACACATAGGACCTAGCATCAATCCTCAACTTTCACATATATTTATTTCAAAATTAATGCTGCAATATTTTCGGCATAACGGAGGATCATGCTAAGCAATTTGAGGTAATGAAACGAAATGAAATGAAATTGTTTATTCTGTAAATAGGATATTGGAATCACTTTTACACGTCAAGTTGTAAAAATAAGCTAGATGAGGTCGGCGTTTCCTATCTGATTGCTCTGAGAAGAAAGGCCGAAACAAACTCAGAGGGTAGGGTAGAGTAGGGTGCGTCCTTAAGCGCAATTTTGAGGTACTAGACAGAAACAAAACTGCCGCACGCGCATGTTGCTTGACGCAAGTCGCGTCGCAAGTCGCATCGCTCGAGGCCGTGAACGCAGGCTAGGTTATTTTTCCCATGAAATATTACGTGCAAAGATGACATGATCCATCATCACTTTCCAAAAGATTGATACATTGCAATTGCAGTTTACAAAGTAGACAGATTGATAAATAGGTCGCAAGTGATAATAATAGCTCACATGATTGATTCGAGTGAAAAACATTTGCACACATATTTAGGTCAGGGCGATTTGATTGATTCGGCGAAAACGTCTTTCGGCTAAAACGAATGAGCCTTATATACTAATTTAGTGAAATGTAAACGGTTTTTTAGTGTTATCATTAATTTATTGTGTAAATATTAGTTTTAGCGGCTTACAAATGATCTTTAAAGGTTGCCCCATTTCTTTTCGGTGTTTTTTTTTAAAGGTCGCTTTTATGTTTTTGCGAAGATGTTATGTAGGCTCACCCCCCTCCCCCCCCTATTACATGGGATTTATCATAATTATTTATTATTAGTAAATATAATTAATTTATAAATAACTAGCTTCAGCCGTCTGGTATGTCGATAAAAAGTAGCCTATGTCCTTCCCCGGGATGCCTTCTACCTCCTTGCGTTTTATCGAAATCCGTTCAGTGGTTTAGGCGTGAAAAGGTAACATACCGACAGATAGAGTTACTTTCGAATTTATAATTATTAGTATGGATTATTATTTACTAAACATAATTTGAGAAATGTGTCAGCTCTGCCTAACCTGACAGGAATAAAAGCGTCATGTTATGTAACGTAAAAAAATCAAGTAATAAAAACTAAAACCCAACTACGACTTAAAAGGTATAAACAAGACACCACAGACAGACAAATTAAAAATCCGGAGTTACACGTGTTAGGGCATAAATCGAACAGATTACAGATTTATTATTATTATTATTATTATCTTGATTTTTTTTAAATTCTTTTGGGGTTATAATATATAGGCTGTAAGGGTAAACAGTCTTGTCATTCAAACCATGGGTAGTTGACTTAAATATAAAAATAAATGACCGAACACAACAAAACAAAAACGTAATTTTCATTAAAAGATTTTAAAAAGTTTCTATCCGACACCGTGCTCTCTAGCAAAACAGCTGACTGACTGATGGAGGGGTCGCGCTCGCGGCAGGTCAGTTCACATCCCGTACCCCCCGTCCGCGTTGAGACACAAGTTCGTTGCCCTAGCGCATAGGACAACGAACTTGCGTCTCTTGTGGTAAAATGTAGAATTAAAAAAAAGAAAAAAAAAGTTGTAATTTTCCATTGATTTTACGTTCTATAAATGCAACCAAACCACTGGTTGCAAGGATAACGGTGTTTACCCTAACACCCTGTATATATTTTTGAAATGTGTTCATTAAGCCCTTTCATTTGATACCCAACATGGTACGATTAAACCATTTTTTTTTTAAGTTCCTCACTTTATGTCCTCTAGAGGGCGCCATTTATAATTTAATGTGCCTTCACATGCCTATAACCAGCGGACAATCACGACGCTTCTAACGATACCTCATTTGTCAAATTGTGATAAGTGGTTTGGAAGATAGGAGGAAACAGATGAACATACATACATACATACAGGTCAAAATCATAACCCTCCTTTTTTCTTCGCCGTAGTCGGGTAAAAAGTATGTTTACCAAGGGCTATTGACGAGTTATTTATGGACACTATGATAGAGGTCTACCACCAATTCTTATTAATCGTGACATGTTTGGTTATGTCATTTTTATTCAGAACTATTTGTTTATTCGGTAATCGTAAAGTCGTAACTATGGCATTCCAAAGAGCTTCCGTGCCTCGTTAAAATTTTTGTTGACATAATATTTTATATTGTTCACGGTCACTGATTTGAATTTAACATAAACATGACGCCTGTTCCCCGAAGCGTTAGACTAAGGTGTAACTACAGTAAACCCAGATTTTGTCAGTTATGTTAAGTCCCATGTAATAGGGGCGAGCCTATTGCTATCAACCGGGCACAAATCTAAATTCCGGCCCGCTACTGAGAAATTCCTAATGGAAAAACCCATAGACGCTTTGCTTGACATGGGAATCAAACCCAGGGCCACATGTACAGCAATAGCGGTTGCGATCAGTAGACCAACGAGACAGGCATAGATGATTTGAATTTATTACAATTTATTTATGTCTATGAGAATATGTTAGGGGACATAAATAAACAAACTTGTTTTGACTGATTGATCGGCGCCACGTTGACGGAATAATGGGCTCCGGGGTTTTTTGTGTGATAAAGGTCGCAGGTTCAATTTGGAGGACTTCGTGGCTAAGTAATAACAGCCGCACGGTTCGATCCATTAAGTTAAGCTACGCTTGCCGGGGTTGGTCCGTGGATGGATGACCATACCGAGACTCCTCCGTGACTCGGAAAGCACGTCAAACCGTTGCTCCCAGCTGTCATTCGTGGATCTTTGACAGTCGTTACTTGTCGTCAGAAGCCCGAAAGTCTGATGATCAGTCTTACCAAGGGGTTTCGTATTACCCAGTTACTGGGTTGTGGAGGTCAGACAGGCAGTCGCTCCATGTAAAATACTGGTATTCGGCTGCATCCCGGTTGACTGGGAGCTGGCCCCAACATAGTTGGGAAAAGGCTAGGCTAGGAAAGGTCGCAAGTTCTATTTGTAAACAAAAATTTTGCTTCTTGTATAACACCCAGTCTAAGTTTCTGAAATTTGAAGATGAGAACTTGTCAAGTCTGATTCTTATAATGCAGCATTTCAAGAACACGTACATTGTTCACATTGGAAGAATGGAATTGAATTTTGCGGACGTCACCTTCAGTCGTACTAATGTAGAGTGTGACAATGTCTTCAACTTCAAATTTTCAATTTAGAATCTGAAACTGGCTGTAGAGATGTGTGTGTTAGTGGAAGTACTTCCAGTAAATAAAACAGCCAGATCTTTTACGGAGATATTCCAATCACCATCAATCAACTAGGACTAGGCAAGAGCATGTTGTCGAAATGTCGAATTGTCGACATTTCGACAACATGCTCTTGTTGTGTCTCATGTCTCATTTACCCGACCCGTGAGGAAGTAAACGAACATCCTTGGCGCCCGCTAGTGATGTTCGTATTATTTATTACTTACTTAACATTTTTAGTGTTGGGATTCCAACAAGACAGACAGCATACAAAATCTAATGTTGATGAAATAACCCAATAATGTAGTCAACTATTTTAGACCACCATTATCTCATTTCCTTAGGAAGTGCTGTAGCCTAAAATGATAAGGTAACAGATTTTTTCAAACTCGTTTTTAGGCTATTTCCTGCTAAAAGTAGCTTATCGTAAACTGTTTTTGTAACTGAACTAAAAAGTTTATTTTTACGAGGTATAATAATCGTTTTAAATGCAGATTATAATAACGTGTTTGAAAAATAATATCCCGTGTAGAAGATATATAATTTGCTGACATTTACGAGTTAAAAATAAATAAATCATAATAATAAAGGTGTTATCTTTTATTAATTATCTTTTTAGTATCAAACAGCTGAGAATAATAATTAGATCTCTGTTTATAATTTTTTTTTTTTTTGCTATCCACACGAGTGTCAAAACTGGATTAGTAATTAAAATGTTTGTCGTAAATCAAGAATGATATTTTAAATAGCAAATCAAATGCCATCTTCTAATTAAATTCGTTATAATTACGTTTCTTGAGCTCTGTGATTGTAAAAATCATCAACGTGCCTAAGTTTATAAAATTTGAAAATCCTTACTTAAGTATATTTTATTTATTTGCAGGGTGTAGTCACAACGCTAGCCTCTAAATAGAGAATTCTTTTTTTTTAAATAAAATTTTAAATCAAACTCAAACTTTATAGGTAACTTAGTTATAGGACTCTGGCCGCATCTGACTCGAGAGAATTCCATGATTTGTTGTAAATCTTGTTTCATGTTAACAAATAATTTTATTACCTATTATTAATTAATTTTATGAATGGTCACCCATCCACGGGCCAACCTCGGCAAGCGTTTCTTAACCTGGCAAATCAACCCGTGCGGCTGTTAAGCGGTGCGGCGGTTTCTAGCCACGAGCCCCTCTAGCCTCTGATTGCACTAACAATAAATACCTTCTAACAAAACACGTGTAGAAAACATTTGTAGTGGGAACACGTCAAGTTTTACATAATGTTACATTGTTGAAACACTGGGTTTTGCCCGCGACGTCCCTCATGGGGATTTCTTCCAATAATAATCAATAAACGATCGTGGAATGATAAGTAAGTACCTATGTTCTTTCTGTCTCATGGTCAACGGAAATTGTTTCTTTTTTAATTAATTGGGCGGAGTTGTGCTTGCAACTAGGCACTATAATCAGTGGACTCAGGTTAGTCACTAAAGTCACCAAAAAAAAAACAAAAAATAGAGTTTGACCGAAAAACGTTTTTTTTTGCTGCCGAAAACGATAATCGGCCTGATTGGTATTTTCAGCCGAAAACCGAAGATAGATAGATAGATAAAACGTTTATTTGGTGCACACAAAAGACATAACACAACATACAAAAGCACGGTATAAATAATAACTAATTAGGTGCATTAAATAATAGCCACAAGGTGCAAATATACAAAAAAAAAAAACCAGACACTATAATGACACAATTGGCTATAGCACGCACCAGCCCAAAACGCGCAAATATAAGCCACAGTATGTTTACATCATAACGATAAGTTTACGCAATTGACGGTAGTTCAATGTTCTGATAATAATCTAAGAATACTGCGGCGTACACTGGCTCAGGCCGGCCCAACGCGTAGAGGAGGCTTGAGACACATTTTAAAGCAATGAAACCAAAGAGGTAGGTCTTTAATTTCGGAAGTCGGTGGCAAAATACGAAAATTGAGAAGCAGACACCGACTTCCGAAATTAAAGTTATTTTTCACTTTTTTTGCGTTTGCTTTTTGAAGTCGGTTGTTTTTTTTTTTTGTATAAAGTTTTTTTGGTCTGAGATTTAACCACACAAAGAGCAATATGAAAAGGTTTGCCTTCAGCAGTCTCAAGACTCGTTCATAATGAAACAGACGGACAACCAAGTGATCCTTTATGGGTTCGGTTTTTTCCTTAAGAGGTACTTACGGATCCCTACAAAATACCAGCGACTCAGAATCTACACTACTCCTGTCAGGGCTACAGGAAAGTCCGAAAGGGATACGGGGGCCCTTGGCAACAGGCAACTGTAGGAACACGGGTGGGTTTTACTGAGTAAAAGTCAGACACGCCCTCCCGCTTCGGCCAGAGCGGGAGAAGTCATTTGATGATTCTCACCATCAAAAAGAAAAAAAGCGTCTACGCTACTACAAAACGCAGAGATTCAATTAAATCTCAAGCTATTGAAATACATCTAATTCCGTAAGTTATTCACAACAAAATAATTTAATACATTCAACTTCATCAAAGAACAAATTAACTATTAATTTTAATGACTATGTTTCTAGTAATTATTCATTCATTCATTGAGATCATTAAGAAACATTATTGATCAATTCCAATTGATTGGAATACTATGAAATAATCAAGCTAAAGTGGGCTATAATCCTATTTCTATGACGTAAGACTTTAGTAAGTTACCTTCTCAGATTCGATTCCCAGCACGCGGAGCATGAGATGACCACCGTAGAAACGGATTTTGTCGACGGTAGAATAGACAAAATGACAGATAAATAATCACAATCAGCTATTTTGTCTATACTTCCGTCGACAAAACCCGTTTCTACGGTGGACATGCTACGCGTGCAGTTGAGGCATTTTCTGCTCGGTTTGGTTCGTGGTAGGGCTTGTTCTAAGTTTGCCTGGCTAGCTTTCACCGTGTTATCCAAGTCTGTTGCCATAGCAACAATATTGACAGCATTGTTTTAGACAGCCAGTTCCTCTGACCCAACCAGGTAAAGCTCAGACGTCTCATTATTATGCTTGAACCTAATTAGCAAGTGTAATTTTGGAGGTAAAGACAAGGAAAGCTGTCTTCATATTTACGAGACAGGAAGAGACAGAGATAGAACCATAATAATGCATGTCCAGCTCATTTCTGTACACAGTCTGAAGGACATCACAAGGATAATATCGTTCAAACTTGATTTTTTAATCGTTTCACTTTAAAAACAAAAATACGCCATTATAATGATGACAATATAAATATGTCTCGCTAAGTTAGCTAAGTTAAGTTTAGTCGAACATTATTGAACAAAATAATGTTATCCATACTAATATTGTAAATTCGAAAGTAACTATGTCTGTCTGTCTGTATGTTACCTTTTCACACCTAAACCACTGAACGGATTTCGATAAAATTTGGCAAGGAGATAGATGGCATCCCGGGGAAGGACATAGGCTACTTTTTATCGACATACCACGCGGGTGAAGCCGCGGGCGAAGCTAGTTTATAATAAAAAAGTCGCGTATATTTATGCCACTTATTGTATACTCGTCACTCGACCAACGTCGATCGATGTCCATCAACGTCATATTATAAAATCTAAATAGATCTTGTAATTATAGATTTTTGGCGTTCAACGATCTCATTTATGTCTGTAGTATTTTGTCATTTAATTTGTGAGGTCGGCTTCGAGTTTCACCGGATGCAGCTGAATACCAGTATTTTACATGGAGCGACTGCCTATCCGACATCCACAAACTAGTAACTGGGTAATACGATACCCTTTGGTAAGACTGATTGTCAGACTTTCAGGCATCTGACGACCCGTAACGACTGTCAATGATCCACAAATGACAGCAAAGCATAGTGATCTATAGCTTAATCTATTTTAATTATATATTTTTTTGTAACCACTCAATCTACCTAGCCTTTTCTCAACTATGTTGGGGTCGGCTTCCAGTCTAACCGGATGCAGCTGAATACCAGTATTTTACATGGAGCGACTGCCTATCTGACCTCCACAACCCAGTAACTGGGTAATACGATTCCCCTTGGTTAGACTGGTTGTCAGACTTTCGTGCTTCTGACGACTCGTAACGACTGTCAAAGATCCACAAATGAGAGCCGGGACCAACGGCTTAACGTGCTTTCCGAGGCACGGAGGAGTCTCGATATGTGAAAATGGTCACCCATCCACGGACCAACCCCGGCAAGCGTAGCTTAACTTGATGGATCGACCCGAGCGGCTGTTATTACTTAGCCACGAGCCCCTCCTCAATTTTTTTTAACCAATGTTATATATTTTGACTTCGACTTCACTTTATCGACTTCAGACTTCAAGTCTGAAGTCGATAAAGTGGGTGTGGTAGAGCACCCTAACATTATATACATATAAGTATATAATGTTAGGGTAAGTGTAAACAGGCGCCGGCGGCCGCGGCTGCTGGGGGTACCGAAAGCGCGCACCAACCTTCTCCGCCGTGCCCCGTTTACACGTGCGCTGTGCACTCTCAACCCGGTAGCTATGAGCTTGGACCTGTTCTCTTGTGCACTGAACGATTTTACTCTGGAGACCACTAGAGTATTGTGTTATTCTGATCTGCATGTATAGTTAGATTTAAGTACCTAGTTTTAAGATTATATCTTAGTTTAATTGTGTTCTGTACCACTCTATCACTTTAGGTTAACCTGTAAAGATAGTTTGTGTTGTTGTAAATAAATAAATAAATATATGCCCGTCTGTTCATGTCCATCTATTATATATACCTTCTATCCATATGCCAAAGTTGACCACAATCGGTCAAGGCGTTTAGACGCTAAAGCGGAACTTACTTTCACAGCTCGCTTGATAATAAGATGTTAGGTTCATTCACCTTGTATTTAATCCGAATACACGAACATATATTTGCGGTTTTTATATCAGTTTGTAAAGATAAAAAACACTTGAATCAAGCAGTTGCGAAGCGTGTATGGAATATCATATTAAAGTCGATAACGTTTAATTTCGCACATGGAAACATCTGCATTCCGTAAAACAATTTGTGCACCTACATTTTCTTATCAGATATAAAAAGCATCACTCGTTTAGCATAGTCATACTTTCCTATCAAGTGGGAGGTCCTGAAGGCCTAGACAAGTGACAATCGCTTCGAAAGCGTTTCGTATTTCTACAACGACTTTCAACAAGATTGACATAAGCTTTTCGATAGCTTATGTCAGTCCTATACATTTTTGTCTTTTCCATCACAGTTATCGCTGATAGAATGTCACTTTGTCAAGGGCCTCTGGTAGATCTGTGTTTGAATTGCGTTTTTTTTTCTGCCTTATCTGGAGATCCCAGGGTCACCTAGAGGCCCTTTCATGAGATGGACTGGCTACCTGATGAAGGTCACAAGAATCCGTTGGATGTGGGAAGCACAGGATCTGTCCTTGTGGCGATGCTTGGGGGAAACCTATGTCCAGCATTGGACGATGATGATGTTAGGCGAGGGACCAATGGGAAGACACGGTTTATGGTAACTATGATGGTGAAGATCTTCTTCTTTTCGTGTGGTTAGTGACTAACCGTCCATGGGCCTCTGACTTGGCTTCACATGCCGTCGAGAAATATCTCTCAGGCATGCCGGCTTCCTCACGATGTTTTCCTTCACCGTTTTTGAAGCAAGTGATAATTATACGATACGCACATTAATCCAAAACTTCAGAGGTGCGTGACTTGGGTTTGAACTCGAGACCTATGAGTTGGCAGTCTGACGGTCACACCACTAGGCTATCACTGCTCTTTGGTGATGATGATCACGCTAGACAAAAGTGAGTGACTGAGACCGGTAAACTGACTCCTGTAATTAACTTCCAAGGTTTATTTTAAATGCAATTTTAACGGCTTATTCCGATCGGATCCCACATTGTGGGATCCGTAAGGAACGTGGAAAAAATTAACATTTTGTTCCGATCGGATCCCACATTGTGGGATCCATCAGGGTCCTCATATAAAGAAGTAAAATTTATACACAAAAATGATGGTCTAGTTCTGTTACGTGCTGGGCATCAATACACAAACAAAATACAAACTAAAAAAACCAGTACGTGGCGAATGTAACCCTAAAAGGAAGATCATTTCGTTCGTATATTAAGTATAATCATTTAACAAATTTTTTCCACTTTCTTAACGGATCCCACAATGTGGGATCCGATTGTGGGATCCGATCGGAATAAGCCATTTTAACTAGTCATTTAATTATAAATAAATACGACTATAAACTAATACGTGCACGTGTGTTTGACCGGTGCCAATGCAATAATTAACAATTGTATTGGCACTAAGTTGAATGTCATTGCCTACATTTAATTGTTAGCTTGCGGGACTGTAGTTTATTTATTTCATAATTTAAGCTCAACTCAAACTCGAAGCATTTAATTCAATTAAACAAATTACGCAATTTTGAATTGTCAAGGAGTCAGTCAGTCAGAAAGATGGAGCTGGATGTCCATTCCAAAGGGTAGTTGCGGGTAAGTCCGAAAGGGATACCGGGGCCCTTGGAAACAGGCAACTGAAGAAACACGGGTGGGTTTTAGTCAGTAAAAGTCTGAATGCTGAGTCAAATAACTTCTCTCGCTTCGGCCCGAGAGGAAGAAGTTATTTGATGATTTAGCAACATAAAAAAAAAAACTGTAGTAGGTTCCTATGGAGAAGAAAGGGAAATAAACTCCAAACTAAAAACCTGCCAAGCTATCACGCGCAGCTTGACAAAAAGTTTTCGTCTCATCACGCCTTTATTACTCGAACGGAAAAGCAGTGTGGAGTTTAAAAACTCCATGTAAACGCCAAGGAACCCATGTGACAAAGCCTCTTGACCGGGCAAAAAAATCCAGAAACCGGGTTACCACTGAGAATCTAATGGGAAAACCCTAAAAACTTTACCTGACCTGGAAATCAAACCAAAGTGGCGACTTTGGTGAAAAGCGCGACAGACTAACTAAACCCTCCAAGTCCTCCCAATAGGAAAAAAAACAAACAGACATAAGGAAAAACCTGACTGAACAGGGGGCTTAAAAAAGTCACTTTGGCAGAATCATAATATGAAAATATTAATTAATATTATTTAAAAAAAAAATAATCATCGTAAAATGTCACAAACTGAAAAGTCATATTATGACCTGTGTGCGATTCATATTTGTTTGTCAGTATTCTATGAAGATTCGTAAAATGGTCCACAAAATTATGAATTGCTTTTGTGCCAATTAGAGGAATTGCTAATGACAGCTGGAAATTCAGGAAACGAAATGCTTTTAGAGGATTTGGTAATGTGGCCGTTTTATGCCCACTGATCTTCGCAATACTGACCGTGCCCAAAAACTAAAAGAAAATGTGTTCAAATGAGCTGGCAAACGTAAATAACAGATATTTGCCAAGACCATTTTTTAAAATGACGAATTTTAAAAACATGCACCTTTTTATAATGATGCAATAGTGTGTTTGTTAAGGTGTAGTTTGGCACTGTGACACACGTCCAAATGACGTGTTCCAACTGCGACTTTGTGAGTCACATTTACGTATACTAACCAAGAATTTTACAATGATACATTCTTCGCTAGATTACCAATAAAGGAAATGAAGATTATAATATCCTACGTCATCCTTAGAACTTCGACTCTCACTCTATCTTCTAGATAACATAATGTAAATAAAACTGTATGCTTTTGTATTTCCTGAATGTACGGCTATGTGGTAGCCTGAGTATCAAACCCAATGCGTTATTACAGCAGCCACACCTGCCACCCTTTTTTTTTTGAGGGTGGGAAATCATCCAATGACTTCTCCCGCTCTGGGTGGAGCGGAAGGGCGTGTCACTTTTAACTAAAACCCACCCGTGTTCCTTCAGTTGCCTGTTGCCAAGGTCCCGGTATCCCTTTCAGACTAACCCGCAACCCTGGCAGACACACCTGCCACCCTAAGGGACTACTGACACTTATTCAGCTCCATTCGCGTTTCGCTGAACGATTTTGGTTACACTTATACAGTTCAACTTCTATCAGCCGCGTACAGCGTCGTAAGAATGAGAAAAGCCGTCGTATTGTGATAACACAATACGACGGCTTTTCTCATTTCTTCAGTAGATTTCTACTGTGTACGGCGCTGAATATGCTACGAAGAACTTAAGCGGGAATTATACAGGTCGCAACTTGTTGACAAGGAGTCGAGAACCATCCGTGTTCTGTTCCGCCACATTCAGCATCGAACGTGGCAGAACAGCGCTGAACTCTATCTATAGCACTCGCATGATAATAACACATGTGTCCTCATTTTATACTTGTTTGCCGCTAAGCTGAATAGACGCGGAAAGCTGAACGGCTGCATACGCGTCTCCATACAAAATCGTTGTTTTCTATGGGCATAAGCTGAATAGAGCTAAATAAGTGTGAGTAGTCCCGAAGGCCAATAACCTAGCGGTTAAGACACGGTTAGATGAGAACAACGGTACAAGGATCTATTGTCATTCAGGCGCCAAAGCATCCTTATGGCACTTTAAAAGGTTATGAGCAATAGTGACAGTAGCATCATGCAGCTTCTTGCATGTTGCAGCAACACACAAAAAAGTTGCTGCAACAACTATGCGCAACTTTAGTTACCACGAAAATGAGGCTTCATAATACAACCAGCATTGTAATAAAAAAAAGAAGCCACTGTTGCCACCACATTATAACATGTTTGTTTTGTAATTTCGCATGTATTTATGTTGATTTAACCCCTATATTTATGCATGAACGCCTAATGGTTACTCGCACCGACTCAGGATTCCCCGAGGCTGCCAATGCAAACAAGTGAATTGGAAACACGTTTAGTTTCGAAACAAGTATTTCTAGCTCTATCTGATCGGATCAAGTAAAGCTGTGAAGTACCCATCCTTCCGCTTATTCATTTAGGTCTACATTTTAGGGCCTGCATTTGACTGTAGGTCAAAGGCCAAAGGCCTCCGTCTCCCTTTTCCACACGTCTTCTGCTGTCTGGTTAAGCCAGAGGGCCAGTCCTTTCGGTAGGAGTCAAGTTCGTCCCATTATCTGCACCTTTTCAGCCTTGATGTCACCTAGCATTCAATGTGAGTACAGGACCCACTCAATTGTACCAATAGGAGATCGGCCCTGAACACGATGATATTCAACGCTGTCCAACTTAAATGGAGGAGGTTCAGAGGAGGAGTCTAAGCAGCAGTAGTAGGATTTTATGTAAATGTTGAGCAAGGGGAAGATTACAAATCGTCGGATGGGTAAGAACTGGAAACCTGGGGGCCAAGTCTACTAATTTACAAACGTGTCAGTGGTCTCACAATGATCAGTTTTTGACAGATATGCCATGCAAAATCTGTAGACTTGGCCCCCAGGTAAATTGGAATCAGTTGTCATTCGAGAGACAATCTCGGATCGCCCCTTTTGCAAGTAAGTACAATAATGATATTTGTATAACAAAATGTAGGAAGTAAAATCATTTTCTATTTCTGCCGCAAGCAGCTTTACCGTGATCTGGTTCAAATTACCGGCGCATGAGACTGCTCAAGTGCATATGTTTGTGTGTGAGTGACGGGCGTAATCCAATTAGGCATCGGACATCTCCTGGACAGCCTGAGATTCTGCATACTTGGCAGAGTTTTAACAGGTGGACTGAATCTTTATAATCTAGTACATGCCTTATTCCTTTTTAAATCCTTGTCTCCCTCAGGTCTAGCATAGATTTAAGTAGATAGGGGGTGACTTCTGAGATGAGTAATAAAGTTAAATGGATGGAGAAAAAATGCTAAGCCGACCCGAAATAAATAAATAAATAAACCGGGCTATGGGCAGAAAAATAATGTCTAGGTTAAATTCTCCATATCCTTTAACAACTCTCCTTATTTTGTTTGCGCTAGTAGACAGTCATACTGTAGCATATTTTATTATAACAAATAAACAGTTCAAATGTAAAAAAAAATGAAATTCAAAACTTCGATAATTCATTCGACCTATTTCTTCTATCAATCTCATATATCCATTACTCCGAATCTGATGAATTGAAACAACATTGACACAATTTTTAACAATCTGGTCCGATTTTATTATTGGCATTGCTTTTATAAGAGGTATGGCCAGACATTCATTGACGTCACTATTTAGTATAATTATGATTTTCTTTTGTTATTGTTGTGATATGTGTACCTACTATCTATTTTATTAGGTCCCCACCTATGAAATCAGCGTTTTGTATGGGGAATTTTAAAGAAGTTGCATTTTTCATACTAACATTTTCTTAAATTATGAACCATGAACACTAAATGTTTTAAAACTTTTATGCACTAATGTTTAAAAACTAAGATAACGTATGCCACTTAGATTAACCGATAAAAAAAAATAAGTAATAATTTTTTTTTACTATTGATAGGTGTCTATGATGGTCATTATCCGATATAATACCAAGCAAATGATGAATATTTTAAATCATAGAAGTAGAAGTGGAATCATAGAGGTTCTCTATTTGTTGTTCTCAATTTCATAGATGGGGGGACCCAATATTTCTTTGTTTCTTGAGTATGCATTATCTTGTCTTCAACTCGTTTAACAGAATTGGTTACTGTCGAATGTGATTGCATTCTTAGTAAAAATTACTGACCCATGGACAAACAAAGGTCCTATTTGTTGGTATTTTTTTTTCCTTAAACCTGATAATCATGATGATGTTAGGAGGTACCAAGTAAAAAGAAATTTAAGTAATATGGACAAAGGAAGGTATAACTGGAGCAATGAACGAAAAGACCACGAGAATTCCTCGGTAGGTGAGACCTAAGGCAAGACTGATTATGTAAACTCATGCAGGCAAGGTTCACAATGACATGGCAAATAATTTTATCGTAAAAGAGAAAGTAAGTATTTAATCTTGTTTATTGATTACTCGACAGAGCATCCTTAATATATAAAGATACGGGTTATCACGTCAGTCAGTAGATAAGGTGATATTAATTCTCGATTTCTCGGTGATTCCCTCTAAAATTTAACAGAGGTCAATGTCACCTGTTGACGTAGTCACCGCGAGCATCTTCAGTATCAAAGAGTTGAACATGACTATCGTTCTTTATCGACAGTTTATTTATGACATAGCCCATACCTAGAAATATGGTATCGAATGATATGATACCTAGGATAATATGGTATCGTACATATACATACAGGGTGTAAGAGTAAACACCGTTATCACTCAAACCATGGGTGACTTAAATGTCAAAGATCGACAAATGACAACCGGGACCAACGGCTTAACGCGCTTTCCGAGGCATGGTTACCCACGTACCAACCCTAGCAAGCGTAGCTTAACCTGATAGATCGACCCGTGCGGCTGTTATTACTTAGCCACGAGCTCCTAATACTTCTTAAACAACTGATACAATATTAACCCAATAACTTTTAGATAGATGGAACGGTTTGCACTCTGAAAGGGCCTCCATCTTGTTTCCATCTGTCAACGGTCGGTAAACAGTAGGACATTGAGACTGTCCTCACTAGATGGTGCACAATTAGATTGGAAAGTTGCATTAGTAAAAATGCAATCGTACCAACTCGATACTTCTCAAGTATCGATACTTTTTCAGATCCCCACTCACACCTATGCTTATGGCGGGTTGCCAGCGATGTACCACCTGGGTCATGTCTAAATATAAATAGTCATTAGCTCGAATGTAGTTACACGGTTAGTAAACTGTCATAATTGCATTGTGGCTTATGAATATATCTTGCGGTTTCACGCGATATAATCCAGTTCGCTACGACTTCAAAGCGGTTTGGATTTAGATGTTTTCAAAGTGTTTGGAGGATTGTTCAGGTATGAGAGCAGGTTGATATTATCGGACTTGAAAAAAATCCTGTTTTTAACGTTCCGTACACAGAGTGAAAACAGAACCCTATTACTAGCCACAATCGTCTGTCTGTCCGTCCGTCTATCTTTTTGTCACAGAGCTGTATCTTATTAACCGATAGGTAAGACGTTCCAATTTTCTCAAAATATTTTTATTACTTGTGGCTTCTATTAATAAATACGGTAAACTAATACCATCATATAATAAAACAAGGTTTCTCTTCAGGCTCGGGACTAAATCTTATAGCCATTTTTGACTTTCAAACTTTATTCTCACTACTGTAAATTCTGTTTTGTATTTCAACCATAGTTACGATCATAATACAAAAACTGACAAGATGGTTTAAACCCTGTCAAAGGAAAAACTTTGTTGCGTATAATTAAGACCGTTTAAGAAGATTTGGTGATACGGAACCCTTACTGCCCGAGTTCTACTTCTGCTTGGCCGAGATTTTTCTCCAGCATGAGATCATAGTTCCTTTAAAAAAAGCCTATAGAGTGTATCATATATGGACCGTTTGCAGAAAGGGGTTTTATCTACGCAGGTGCCAATGCAGATCATGACCTAACTACTAAGCGGGCAACAGCTGCAGAGGTCTTTGGCAGTACCCATTAAGGGGTACTGCACACATGTTCGGGCGGCATATTCGATTCGGCAGCCCGAAGCAATTACTACAGTATTCGGCTATCATTTGGCTCGTGTCGATTGGCAAACTTCGTCTGGCATCTACCCTAGCTTAATCGTTTTCGGGTCGGCTCGGCACAATTCGAGCCTAACAACGGCTTTTTCCCGAACATATATCTAAGGTCTATTTAAATCGTTGTTTCCAATATTGATGTTATTTCTACTTAAACAAACATCAACTTTATGTAAGTGTAAATAAATTTGATTTTAGAACTTAACCTTATTTGTAGGCATTACAGTTGTTTTTCCTAAAACTCGTGTTTGTTTACATGTTTGGCAAATAAATTGCGAACGCAGTATACATACAGCGTGTATATGGGTGGTCATATTTAAGGGTGTGGCACAGACCATCAAACTGAACAACAACCATGGGACCGATAAGATAATCTTGAAAAAATAATCAGTATTTCCCATACATTTGGATCGAGTAGATATTTTGTATGTAACAGCTGAAATTGCCGTCCGGCTGAGCCGAAACATGCCGACCCGAACATGTGTGTAGCATCTCTAAGATCGCACGAAAGATGAATTTTAACTAAACGGCAAACACATTCACTTGCCACACTACTGTTAGCTTTTACTGTGTCTAGACGAAAACTATTGCTTTTAAATGTTATTGCACCTACAACTATAATATGATACTTTCTTCCCGCCCGTTGACTTTCTTTACCAGATTGCCTGCACATATTAATAATCTTTATCTGTGTTATTTATAAATGTTGTTCTATCTTAAAATAGACCTTGGTATCTCACGAATAGAGATGTAATTCATTTGAGAGAGAAGTCATCAGTGTATGTTTTTATTTCGGATCGATTGGGCTTTCCATTGGGACTTTCCCAGAAGCAGCATGGAGTATAGATTTCTGTCCAGTTACAGGCTTCAAAATCATTACCTACATGACGTTTATGTATAATATGACTGGCCTGAAGATAGGCTCTCCGAACTTTCGCGCATGTCTTAAGAGGACATGCGCGAAAGTTGCCTCATGCATGATACTAGAATGGTTCCTCAAAATTTTTATTGCGGAACCTTCTGCGCAACGTTCGGACCGGCCCTGATTCATCGGCCATATTATACTGTCAAGGAAATAAATAGTTTTGATTGACACATGCCGTCAATTTTCAGTGTTTTTGCCATTTCATACGCCAAAGAATGGCGGTTTTATTTGAAATTTTAACCTACTGTGTTTCTTTGGAGTTTCTTCTCCTTTCTTCTCCATAGGAACCTAGGACTTGGAATGGGCAACTAGCTTCATCTTTGTGACTGATTGACTCCTTGACAATTCAAAAGTGCCTGCCCGCTCAACTGTCGCTTTACCTTTAGAAGGCGATAGGAATTAAAATTCTATTGTGTCTCGTTTAGGGCTAGCAATTTCCGTTCATTTTTACTATCCGGATAATACGGATATTAAAATTTAAGTATCCGGAGTATCCGGATAATGCGGATAATACGGATAATACGGATATTTTTTGGTTGTTATTATAAATAAAACTAATAAGCTTTTGTAACACGTTTTGATCAGTCTCTCAAGCAAAATCACAGAGAAATAATAAACTATACCAATATTTGAACTAACAATCACATAAAAAAAATAGTTCACTTTCTAAAATTTAATAAAATAAAACCCCGATACCGCACAAATAATTTGTATCTATTCTTCTCATACTAAAAACAATTTGAATTAAAAATTAGATCTTACATTTATCACAAATCACAACATCCCAATCAACTGAACCGATTTAAAACAATCATTAAATAAAATTATCACTTTTCCTGGCAAATCAGCTCAATTATTACACAACAATTGTATAAATCAAATACGTATACGTGAGGACCTAATGGCTGCGTGAGCGAACGGTATTCGCGTGGCTGAGTTTTAGGCCAAACAAATTTAACCACACTCGATTTTTTGCCATCGACACGCTAAGAAGAAGAAGAATATAATTTATTATTTTTTAATATAATATAATATTACGTAATTCTTATTTTATTTTTTTCCAAATTCTGATAATATGATCTCTATAAGCCTAAACTATCTAATTAATCTTCTTTCATAGAAGTTCTTATATGGTTAATAAATATAAATATCCTGTAGCAGAGAACACTCTTTCTGCTTCAATGCTGGTTGGTGGTTTTGATAAAAGTAGATTGTAAGCTCTTTCTAAATTCCTGCTTCTTTGACCATTCTCATCAAATAGAATCAACGAATTGTGGTGTCTAAATCATTTGTTTAAGTCGGTCGCAGCGCAGAAGATAGCTGACTCATAAACCGGATGATTTCTTTTCGTATTTGTATTTTAATTGATACGTTTACAGTTGAAGAAGAGCAACCTTCTAAAGTTATAACTGTTTGATCTGGTTTTTGTGTGTCAAAAAATGGAGAAGGGCAGTGCGTACAAACAATACAATACAATATTGAAAATGCTTGCAGTATAGCTGTGAGTTTAACATAAAGTTAACAAGTGGTCAACGTTGTTATGATCTCTGTGACTAAATTGACTTATTGTGATTTGTGACGTGAATAAATAATTTCAAGAGTGATAAACTATATTAAAATAATAAATAACGTAATAATAGTTACGTACTTTACAGATGACAGCTTTTTAATTAATATTTAAAAGAGAAATACAACTATCCGTAATATCCGAAAAATCCGGATGGTGATGCAAGTAAAATCCGGATTTGAAAATCGGCGGATATCCGGATAATACGGATATCCGGATTGCAAGCCCTAGACTCTCGTTAGTGGCAGTTGGAGGTATAATCAGCCTATAATATTCCCACTCTTCGGACACAGGACTCCTCTCATTGCGAGGGAGTGGGCCGTAGTCCACCACGCGGGTCTGTCGAATGTCGATGTCACATGTCGAATTTTTGGTTGTAAGACATTCCGGTTTCTTCACGATGTTTTCCTTCATTGTTTTGAGAGCAGTGGTGATGAAATAATTTACACTAAGTAAAGCGCCTGTCTGCGTTCGAAACTACGACCTACAACTCGTAAGGGTGTTACCTACCACTGGGCTACCACTGCTCAGTGCTTGTAAATTGGGTAATCGAAATAAATGCTTTGAGCTTGAGTTTTGTGGGAGTTTGTCTGATTACCCTGTCGTGAAATTCAGGCGTGTTGAAATAAGTACCTACATAGATGATTCTTGGTACATTACTTTATTCAAAACCACTCAACGTTAAATTAGTTTTTACTAAAGCATTGACCCTGAACTCAGAATTTGTTTGTACCTACTACCAAACAATTGTTAGCAATTCACTGTTTGATCTTGACATCTGATTGAGACGTCATATTATAATGAAGTCGACATGCGAAATATGAATCTATACTATTTAATAGGTATTATAAAGAGGTATTTGTGAGTTTGTATGTAGTGCGTAATCTTCGGAACTACTGATCTGATTCCGAAAATTCTTTCACTAATGGGAAGCTACAGTATTGCCAAGTCCTATAGGATAATTATAGTTTATGTTAAAATAAAAAAAAACCACGCCGAACGAAGTCGCGGGCATAAAGTAAAAGTGATTTGAAAAAAAAAAGATTAAAAAGGAAAATGTCTGGAAGTTTTTGCAAAAGTCCGGAGTATTGTAAGGATTTTTCAAGTTTCGAAATGGCAACCCTGTGTGGGACTATGTTGCATCACGGCCCACTCCCTCTCACAGAGAGGAGGCCTGTAGGAACAGTAGGTACCTAGGCTGATTTTAGAGTGTGACACTATTATTATTCTAGACTTCCATTAAAAAAATATAAACAGGAATAAAGCTGCTAGTTCCGTTCCGTACCAACCTAATTCCATTTTCAAAACAATAAATAACCTTTTTAATACAGGCTGGCAACACCTGCTTTTCAACAATTAATTGCCTGTTGACAAAATAAAAGTGTCAAGAATTACCAGGGCGCCATAAAATAAAAGCAGGTTTAAAATTAGATTATGATTAATCCATGAGCAGTGATTCAAGAGGGAACTGGGTCGAAAACCTCATTATTTGGCGAAGAATTCTTATGTGGCACTGTTTCGTAAACATAAGATATTTTTGTTTATATTGTGCGATCGTTTTATTAGTAGGCATTAGAGTGTAGTCATTGCAGATAGTCAGAGATTTGTGACCGTAATTTAGCGACAAAATAAATGTATTTGTGTAACTTTTGCATTTAATGTTTTAGTGTTTTTATTATATTTTTGAGTGAGATATCTTTATTCCTTGGTTCACTTACGTCTGTCGTTAATATCCATCTAAATAAAAAGTGTATCTTTTCATACACGGAATCTCTTAAGGGGTCATTGTACTCAACATTATAAACGACTTTCACTATGAGACCAACTCTGAAATCGCGAAAAAAAATCCGAAATTCAAATCAGCTGTTCCCTAAATTTTGACGAACTACGCGAACATACTCGTAAAATGTAGGGAACAGCTGTTTTTTTTTCGCGAATTCAATGTTTCGGCCCGTAGTGTAAGTTGTTATTTTATGCTATAAGCATCAGAATATAATGACCTAGAAAACCCCATTAAAGTAAGTTCTTTCCGATTTTACAACTTAGGATATATAGACAAGAATTTATACATAATATTCACAAAAATAGGCATAAAAATGCATAAGGACACCTTACTGAGATTAAAAAAAAAACAAGTGCACATCTCTAGCTATAGTAAGTATCTGTAACTTTCTGCACTAATGCGGAAATGCAAAGTTAAAAGCACGCGTATTCAATACACTGCATTGTACACCTAAAAGCGGTACAATAAGAGCCACTTTTCGAGCAAATGTGTTGAAAAAATACATTCTTTTTTCTATGTATGTGTAAAAGGGACAAAAAATCACTCACCAAGTATGACAATCTTGATTAACGGTTTCACCAGGGCCGTAGAACTGCCCCCTATATTTGCAGACTTCAACGTTAGGTAGAGGAGGAATGTCAACGACCCCCAGACAAATCTGAGGGTAGTCTGGACAGCAGTCGTCATGTCCTAAGGTCCTGTTGCAGAATTCGTCACAGTAACATTTGCTATCTGAAAAATGGAAAAACATAAATTAGTTGATAATTTACTCATTGGTCTAGTGGTCGCAAGCGCTGTTGCTGAGCATGAGGGTTCGATTCCCTGGTCAGGAAAAGTATTATTGGGTGTTAGAAATTTCTCAGTACACACAGTCTGGAGTCTGGATTTGGGCCCGGTTGATGGTAATCGGCTCACCCCTTTTTTTTTTTGAGGTTGGTATGTCATCACTTGACTTCTCCCGCTCTGTGCGGAGCGGAAGGGCGTGTCAGACTTTTACTGACTAAAATCCACCCGTGTTCCAAGTTCAGTTGCCTGTTGCCAAGATCCCGGTATCCCTTTCGGACTTTCCCGCAACCCTGGCAGGGATCGGCTCACCCCTATGACATGATTTATCTAAACATAACTGACAAAATGTGGGTGTACACTAAAGGTCATCTCTGCTTAAGAAAACAGTCGTTGGTCTGCGCTGACCCTTAAAGGGGTGATAGACATGCGAGCAAGTACGCGTACGTCATGCTAAGTACACGGACTTTAAAACCGCTGAGTAAGTTTGTCGGCGATCAAACAGGTTTGAAATTTTGCTCGTAGCCCGCCTTGGCTCGTCTGTCAACGCCGCGAGCCGCGAGCCAATTTGACAATGACGTGTGTCACCGACGGCGAGCCGAGTAAGGTCGCGAACTTTTAAACTTATAAATTTAATATTCTTGGACACGGTTTCTTCACGATGCCGATGGCCTTTCCCAAGTCATGTCTGTCTCTTGCTTGTTTAATAATTAACATTCAAAACCTACCTAGAATTCTATGTGAGCAGGCATCCTGCCTATCTTTGCAGCATTGTCCTGTAATGCCACAGTATGGACCGGGCGGTAGGTCAGGTCCGGAATATGCTAGACCTAAACCCACTGTCCCGCAGAACAGCAGCACAATTGGTAATCTGGAACAAAAGATACGGAAAATTAATTAATGTCTTTAAATAACAGTATTAGAGAGGATGAAAAAGCTGTAATAGTGAAAAAATATATGAATAATTAACGGGTATCCCATCTCTAGAAACTTCTATAATGTGAGTGCCGTTCGTGGAATGAAAATGACATTTCAAAATTGACCCACGAAACGCCAATTAAAAAAAAATGTTTGGTGCTGCAAGTGGAATAGTTTTAGTGCCGGTCTTTCAAATGCCGATGAAATCGGTGTGCTAAGTGGAATATGTCCCTTCGTTGGTATAGTTAGACCACTGGCGGCACGACTATCAGGCGTGAGGTCCTGGCTTCAGTTAGCAGCCAGTCACTCTGCTTAGCAGCTCGAAGTCCGAATTTGTGCCAGGTTATTATTGCAAGCTCGCCCATCAATCAGTATGGCGTGGGATACAAATTACGACTGATACAAGAAATATATTAATCACGCTACCCGTAGTCCCGAGAGGTCAATGTCTTGATATAGCCAATAATTCAACTTAAACCTCAATAATCGTAAAAAATAAAACTAAAAAGATCTAGAACCATAAAATAGGTATGGAACACCAAACCCATTGGCAACGTTATCAGAAACATTTGTAAGAAATGGGTCGTCGCACGCAGAGAGTTCAATGATTATTTACAGAAGCGACACGTGTTGTAAATCTACTGGACATATTAACAGCGCATCAATTTTCACGATTCGGCACACCCGAGCGGCAAAATATACATTCGATTTTGCCGCTCGGCCTGTCGGAAAGCACGATAAGCCGTTGGTCTCGGCTGTCATTTGTCGATTTTTGGCAGTCGTTACGGGTCATCAGAAACCCGAAACTCTGACATCCAGTCTTACCAAGGGGTATCGTATTACCCAGTTACTGGGTTGTGGAGGTCAGGCAGGCTGTCGCTCCATGTAAAATACTGGTATTCGACGTTGGACTGGAAGCCGACCCCAACATAGTTGGGAAAATGCTAGGCAGATGATATTTTCCGCTCGGCCAGTGTCAAATCCTACCAAATATTGCCGACTTGAGCATGCATAGCATAATCAGCCAATAATTTTCCCACTGCTGGACAGCTGCTGAAAATGGACGTGGTTCGTGGACGCCATCCGCGCCGTGTCCTCACCCGATGCTATTATTAAGGTGTTTTTTTTCATACACTAAATATTTGAACGAGTCATTGTACTCATCATTATGAACAACTTTCAATAAGGGACCAAAACTGAAATCGCGAAAAAAAATTCAGAGCTGTTCCCTACTTTTTTACGAGCTATGCGAACATAAAATGTGGGGAACAGCTGATTTTTTTTTCGCGATTTCATCACTTTCGCTTCTGCACTATTTTACAGCAGCTTACTCTTTGCCTTTCCGTTTTTACGATTTATAAATTGCTTCCATCGTCGAGTTAATGTTTTCATTTTGTTTTTGTTAGTGAAACCATTAAACCTCCTTCGGTGGTTTATGGCTCGCCTAGAGTTACAGCCGGCTTTATCTGTTTATGTTAGTTGAGTGAATGTAATAATTTATTATCCCAACAGATGGGTTTTTATTTTTTCAAACAAGATGATTTTATATAATATAAGTCTTAAAAATAATAATATGGTTATTATGGTTATTCAACAATTCGGAACAACGGCAACAAGTAAATGCCACTTCTTGGAGTGTTCTCAAAGTGTCCAACTTAGGAACGATTGGCCATACCTTTGCAAACAGGTGCTTATACCCGTACTTAAGTTACAGGTACTTACAACTTGACTTTTGATGCCAGGGCCGAGATAACGGGCCCTTATTGACATTCTTCAATAAGGGTTTAGCTAATATATTATACAATAAAGGTAAAATAACATAACAACTGTATTCTTCTAAGGGCGAATTTCACCAAACCGAGTTTAAGTCTTATCCTGCGAATAAATTTTGAATTTTTGACAGTTTTTCCATACAAAAACTGTCAGACGCCATTTTTATTCCACGGATAAAAGATATCTGACTTTGGTAAAATCAGCCCTAAGAGGTGTTTAGTACATTTTGCCAGTACCCATGTACCTATGTGTCAATTGCATGTAAGTGTGGGCGAGCCTATTGCAATCAACAATGAGAAATTACAGGCAAAAAAACCTTAACACTGCACGATTTTTGGATCGGACCCGGGACCCCCTGCTTAGCTCACAGCCGCACTTGCGCCTGTGCCCACCACTGGACTAACGAGGCAGTCAATTAAAATAAATCTAAGTGGGTTATCATGGATTCAGTTCCAGCTGAAATACGTTAAGTCCCGGCTGTCATTCGTAGATCTTTGACAGTCGTTACGGTTAGTCAGAAGCCCGAAAGTTTGACAACCAGTCTTGGCCAACGGGTATCGCATTACCCAGGGTAACAACTTGGTTGTAGACGTCTGATAGGGAGTCGCTCCAATTAATGGATCTTTGACAATCGTTACGGGTCGTCAGAAGCCCAACCAGTCTTACCAAGGGGTATCGTATTACCCAGTTATTGGGTTTTTGAGGTCAGATATAATGTGCGTTTAGTTTGTGCAGAATAAACAATTTTTCTTTCTTTCTTTCATTAAGACAGTCGCTCCATGTAAAATACTGGTATTCAGCTGCATCCGGTTAGACTGGAAACCGACCCCAACATAGTTGGGAAAAGGCTAGGCAGATGATGGTGGTTCCAGCTGAACCCAATTCCTTAACCACAAATAATAAACGCGTCCTGATATTTTTAACTCCCAACAATAAACATTACGTAATAAAATAAATTGCAAAAAAAAAAAACAAAACAAAAAACAAAATGGCCGTGTGAATTGGTTCAATTTACGTTTTTATTTTAGTACAATTGGTGGCATAAGTCACACATGTCATAATAATATGACCTTTTATTACTTTGGCATTGGGTTTAAATTTATTTTAAACGTGTGTGTTATGTTATTTAATGTGACAGTCTGGGAAAAAAAAACTGAGTTAAGAAGATACGGATGCTGAAATATCTTTCGGAATTCATCACTGTACGACTAAATGTAACTCAATCAATCAATGGAAGGCGTATTTAATTCGGAATATATTAAAAACAACCGACTACTAACTAATTTCGGAAGTCGGTGGCAAAAAACGAAAATTAAAAAGCAAAGACACCGACTTCCGAAATTAAAGTTATTTTTCACTTTTTTTGTGTTTTTTTTGAAGTCGGTTGTTTTTTTTTGTAAAAAGTTTTTATTTTTCACTTTTTAGTGGTGGTACCTACCCCACACAAGTTACTTCCTGCTATGTAAATAACAGTGAACGAACGTAGTACCTCCTCCTTTTTTGAAGTCGGTAAAAATAACACTAAATGAATGTGAAACACTTTTATTCCATCGTTCGAAACTTGGACAGTTCAAACCACAATCCGTTTCTTTACTCATGTGATACAACATCTCGTGCCAAAATTCATCAATAACTGTCAAACAGTTTCATAGCGATTGAGCAACAAACAAACAAACACTGATTTATGACGCTGCTGGGACTTCTCTTAAACCTTACGTATATGTATGTGGATATAAACATTGCCCTTGTCCAAAGTCCCTAACAAAGCCTTAACAAACAGAATATAAATCATTAAGCCACTTACTGTCGATTTCCATACAAAATTTACGATAAGAAACTTCGACAACTTTATATTTGCGGCTACAAAAGAACGTTACCCAAACAAATTGTATGTAAAGGTGTTAAAATTGAGTGATATATTTATGTTTGTATTTTGGTTATCTCGAGTTTCTATTTGCATAATGTGAAGGGATAAAGGTCTTTTGTTTCAAAATGTCGGTCGACGTTTTAGAATAGATGTGTGTCAAACGGGAGTTGGTCCATAGGTTATTTAGAAACCTGCCCTGATGGTCTATACAAGGTGCTTGAGACCATCGAGCTGAATTACTTTTACTATACAGGGTTATATTGATAAAACACCAACAACCTCTTATTGTCGAGTGTCGAGTGAGGTAGGTATGTTTTATAAAAAAACAACCGACTTAAAAAAAAACACGTTTTTTGCCACCGACTTCCGAAATTAAAGTTATTTTTCACTTTTTTCGTGTTTTTTTTGAAGTCGGTTGTTTTTTTTTTGTAAAAAGTTTTTATTTTTCACTTTTTAGTGGTGGTACCTACCCCACACAAGTTACTACTTGCTATGTAAATAACAGTGAAGGAGTCTAATAATTATATCGTCTACATAGACTATGGGAAAAATACGTAATATTGAAGCTAGCTCAAAAACTACGCAAGCAAACTTAATAAAATTTATATGGGACCATGTCGGGAGTATACCCTTTCGAACTAAAAAATAATTTTTAAAATCGGTTCACAAACGGCGGAGTAATAAGTGAACATACTTACATAAAAAAAAAAAAACAATCATCCGAACGTAGTACCTCCTCCTTTTTTGAAGTCGGTAAATAAAATAGTTGATTACAACGCGAGGGAAGCCGCGGGCAGAAGCTATTAATATAAAGCAAAAGAAGTTGAATGTTCATTTCAAAGAGGAGTCATGTATCCATCATCATGAACAAAAAAAAACAGCTGTTCCGTACATTTATGTTCGCATAACTCGTCAAAATGTATGGAACAGCCGTTTTTTTTTTCGCGATTTCATATTTGTTCCCATAGTAAAAGTTGTTCATGATGGTGAGTACAATGACTCCTTAAGAGGTTGTTGGTGTTTTACCAATAACCCTGTAGAACCAAAATTGAAATCGCGAAAAAAAAACGGGTCTGTCCCATACAGTTCATAACAGTACTTAGTTATTTAACTTTAGTATGGAATAGCAGACGTTTTTTCCAACATAATTTTTTAAAACCATAAATTTTTCAAATTCAAATATTTTATTTCAGATCTCATCCATATTATGTTAGTAATAGTGTAACTTAGCCTACTGTTAGTATTTACATAATTATAATCATTAGAATTATTACTACATCTCTCTAAGTTAGATTTTTTCTCAAATGTCATGAAAAAGTCATTCAATGGAACAAATCTAACTGGCAAACTGTCATTGTATGTTTCCAGAGCGATTTTTTTTGAAATTGGAAATTATCAAATAACTGCTCCCGCTCTGGGCGGAGCTAGAGGGCGTGTCTCTTACTGTCAAAACCCACCCGTGTTCCTTCAGTTGCCTGTACATTGCCAGAGGCCACGTATCCCTTTTGGACTTTTCTCGACCGCGGCAGGCCTAGCGGACCCCGTCAGTTGAGCTGACATCTCTCTGGAGTGTGTCAAAGTCAAAGTCAAATAATTTATTTCAAGTAGGCACATTAAAGGCACTTTTGAACGTCAATTGTGGATTTGTGCCCCGAGGCTCGCCCCTATTACAGGGAACTTATATCTGGCCAAATGGGGGTGAAATACCTATCTAAAGTTAATCCTCTGCATATCCCTTTGAGGAGTACCGGCGTGATGTTGTGTTCTCCATATGTTTGTGTTACACCTAAAGTTTTCTTGGTCATGGCCTATGACGCAAGCATACTTGCGTACCATTTATCATAGACCTGTTAATTTCTTGCCATAACACAGTATTCGTACCAAAACTATCCGGTTTTCGAACAGTTTAAAAATAGAACGATGTTGTTTTTTTTTTCTTCTAACATAATGACGTAGTTATTCAAAGTGACGTAAAGTTTGAGATTTTGGAATTAGCTTAAACAAGTGTACGTCTGGGGTTTTCTGGGGCCTTACTAGGGCAGTTGATGTGCTGGGCAAATCAGGTGAATTTTACTAGTTGCACACATGTTACAAAATCGACTGGATAAAGTAAGAAATGAGTTTAATATAGGATGTTTGAAAGTAGTCAGTTGTAGAAAAGTTGAAAGTCAATCGATTGTCTTCGTATGTGATGAGGAGAGATGAAACGCATGTGACTAAAAAAGTGAAGAACATAAATACTGATAGAGAGGGAAAGGAAGACCAAAGAAAAGATGGAGCAGGAATTATAGAGTTACGGCTGACAGCGAAGAATGGAAGAAAAAAACGTCGTCCCCAAATAACATGGGACAAGGGCAGGAAGGTCATGATATATGGTACAAAATCGCATGACACTTCATTTGATCACAAGTTCCATAGAATAAAATAATTATAATTTATTCAAGCAAAAGTCACACCTGTCAACAAAACATTTGATAACACTAATACACGTCGGAATTCGCAAACAAATGATAAAGATCTACGGATGGGGCCATCGTCGGTCAATAAACGTCAATTTTTGATGAAATAAATGCATTAACATTAAGTACTTATGACGGTAAAGCTAATGCAGTTTTTATCGAAAGTAAAACAAGTGTGTGTGTAGTGTATGCACCATTTGTAGACAGATTAGTCAATGGAGTGCATTACGATAAGTTCAATGAATGGCAATACTTCACCAGCCTCGCTATCACCGCCTCGCCTTTTCCCAACTATGTTGGGGTCGGCTTCCAATCTACACGGATGCATTTGTATTTTTGATGCTATTTGATCGCTAAGGAGCTAATACCCAGTTACTGGGTATTACAGTGACTGGCTATTATATTATTATTAACTTAAAATAAATATATAAAAATTAATTGCCGTGTCTTAGTCTCGTAAAACTCGAAAATGGCTCGACTGATTGCGATGAAACTTCGACAAGTTGTTGTGTGCGCACCGGAAAAGATTCCTAACAAAAAATTTAAAAGGCATTGCCGGGCATTAGTTAATGTAAATATATGTATAATATTCTTCTGTACGTGTGTATGTCACTGAACTCCTCCTAAACGGCCGGACCGATTTTAAAGTTTTTTTGTGATTGAGAGAGTGCAAGGTCTCTCAGGTCCATATGCTTTTGCTACGGCATCAGCATAATATGTACACGGGGATTCTGCTGATTGAGAGACATACAGGACCGAGTGATGTGATGATGCTTGAGAGCATTAACACGGGGATTCTGCTGATTGAGAGATAGAAGAGAACGATCGATGTGATAAAATGATGATGATGATGGTGATGAGGTTATTCCTAAAGATCATGCCGACATGAGAGAACGTAACTAAATTGTATTACGCAACTACACTTGTGACCTAAATAGGCTCTAAATCTCAGTTACGATGAAACTGGCAAACGTTCCGCAACCGATAACGTTAGGAATGGCGGAATATCTCTCTAATAAGGTGACTCATTCGCACACATGTGTAGGTCGATGTTGAGACCCTGACTAGAAATGGTTTTGATAACACTATCTTCCTAATTCCTAAAGCCGATAGCAGACGCTGCACTCGAGTAAATGTTCATTTTCGTTTCATTATCATTATAATATCAGGAGGAGCCTGTTTGAACTTGCTTGCTTTATCAGAGGAGCGTGGCTAAGTAATAACAGCCGCACGGGTCGATCCATCAGGTTAAGTTACGCTTGCCGGGGTTGGTCCGTAGATGGGTGACCATTTTTACATATCGAGACTCCTCCGTGCCTCGGAAAGCACGACGTTGATCCCGGCTGTCATTCGAGGATCTTTGACAGTCGTTACCTTCAGAAGCCCCAAAGGCTGACCAAACCAGTCTTACCCAGTTACTGGGTTGTGGAGGTGAGATAGGCATTCGTTCCATTTAAAATACTGGTATTCAGCTGCATCCGGTTCGACTGGAAGCCGACCCCAACATAGTTGGGAAAAGGCTAGGCAGATTTTATTGCAGATGACACCGAAAAATGTATATAGAAATTAACGTTAATCTTAACCTCCTCTAGACCTCCTGTTGCAGACCTAGAGGTCCCGGGTTCGATTCCTGGTGGGGGAAAAAAATTCGACTCGGTTTGATTGGCTTGTTTTAAGTCCACCTGGCTAACTACCACCATCTTATCTAAGTCTGTCGCCATAACAACAATGTTAACAGCATTGTTGTGTTTCGGCAGTTAGAGCTAAGATGGCCAGTTCCTCTGTGGTTGAAGATTCCGGGTGAAGCTCGCTTCCACCATCGGCTTGATCATCACTTACCATCAGATGAAATGCAGGTCAAGAGCTTCGCCGTTGTGGATAAAAAAATCATCTGCTCCTTTCATTTCATTTTTCGATCATTCGTTACGTGACTGAGAGATCAGCAGGGTGCCGAAATCCAACATTAATAGGATAGGTTCACTTATTAATTAATTGTAACAAAATTAATTGGCTTTTAATACAGGAATTTGGAACGAACATAATATGAGGACTGTTTCAAATAAGAAGACCAAAAGATTCCAGGAATTCAACCGACCTAAATAACTGACTGTTTCTAGGAATCACTCATTAACTCCCGTGGTAATTACATCGGCTATTTCCTTTGTATTATATTCACATTCCTCATCTAAGATTGTATTTTTAATGTAGAGGCCATTTACATTGAAAGGAGTTATTATTTATTAAAGAGGTATTCGGTTTACGTTCAATAAAGTACTTTAGTCTTGTAACTATTTTAAATGGGTCTGGTGAATCCTGTCAACTGATTAAAATTTTAGAATGCATGAAAGGCACGCAGGTGAGTGAGACAATGATGGTCCTATGAGTTGATGGGTGGAAGAGAGAGGGAAGATGGGAAGATCACAGAACAGAAGGATTGATTCTGTGAGGGATGATGATAAAATGGAGAGAATGAAAATTTGACAGCTAATATGGGGAGAACGGAGGAAGAAAACTTTAGCACCGACCTCCATGATGTAACATGGGACACGTGCAGAATTTCGAAATTAGAATACATACAAGGTATAAAGGGTGTTTGGTAGAAGGACCGACAACTTTTTTGAGATGTGACTGTCATTTGATAGCTCAAAATTGTTTTATTTTTCAATCATAAAATTAATTTAAATCTGAATTTTTTCCTATCTTAACAAAATTTTAAGAGAAACACAAAAGGCGAAGCACAAAACATCAAAAACGTATAGAATCGAATGAAGATCGCGCGGACTTCGCTGCACGCGTAGCATGACGCTTTCTATCCCTACGAAGAATAGACATAGCTTTTTCTATACAAAGTGACATTTCTTTCATAATTTTTGTCATCGCACCGTAGAAATCCTTCTACAATCTGTCATTTTGTCTTTCGATTCTAACGATCTTGGTCTAGGTCTTTTTTTAAGTAGACAATTTCGGAACAATCTCAACTGTCAAAATCACCATCAGAAAAAAAATACTATGACAAAACAAAGAATTCCGAGTCGAATTATGTAGAAGAGTGAATTCTGTAAATAGTGCAGTTGGCTCTTTCTACTTTGCTGCTATTGTACTGTCTACACGGAACGTCATTTTTGTCTACTCTTCTGTCGACAAAACGGTGCTCATGCTACGCCTGCTGGATGCGGGTAGAGCAGGACCAGTCGTGAGAATGCTTGGAGCCAATGTCTAATAGTGGACTCGGTTGTATGTTTTACCCATACGACTGCGAACGGTTTAGTAAAAACGATCAATATATCGATGCCATAACCATTGAGCTAAAACCGCTTCAGTACTTGCATCTTACCCACAAACAATTCAATAAATCATAACTAAAAGCATTTCAAATAATAATAATGCTTCATCATTAAGGGCCCCATATCGTACACTCAGACAGTCTAAATTAAATTTTATTGCAGTGAGTTACAGTTTGAATTGCATTGTAATTGATTTGCATTGGTCACCATGATCGATGTAGGAGATTAAAATTGATAGGATTGTGATTGAAGACGCAATGTGGTGGTGTTTATGAACCCGATCGGGGCTTGAGAGGAGAAATCTGTTGCTGTACTAAAAGGGAAGCTTTGCTGTGCATTCATATTTATTAAAGACTAGCTGCGCCCCGCGGTTTCACCCGCGTAAGTCTTGATCTCGTGGGAATATCGGGATAAAAAGTATCCTATGTGTTAATCCAGGCTATAAACTATCTGTATGCCAAATTTCATCCAAATCCATTCAGCCGTTTTTGCGTGATTGAGTAACAAACTTTAACATATCGAAGCGTTAAGGCTCTTACATACTGGCGCGATTCGCCGCGCGACGCGAATTTTAACAAAACAATTTCTTCAAGAAAACTTCACGGCGAACAATGCGGCGGCGTCCCGTCGCGCGACGAATCGCCCCAGTATGTAAGAGCCTTAAGTTTTCTCTCTCAATCTTACCCAAGGCTTGCATCTCATACAACCTAAGTTTCTTAACAGAAACTCAATAAACCCAATAATTCATTGTAAAGAAAATAAAGACACTTCTGCTCTCAGTATTACTTTAATGTCATTACCTAGCAACAAAGGGTTGAATATGGACAAAGAAAGATTCAACCCCCAGGGGTTGAACATGGACAACATTTAGGGGTTGAACATGGCCGGGGGTTGAGATTGTAGAGGTTGAACGTGGACTAAACCTTCTTATCCTTGACTAGCAACCCGCTCCAGCTTCGCACGGTCTTTTGACTTGATAAAACATCAAGATTTCTTAGTTATAGGTAATAACTTTAGCCGGTGAATATCTTTGTTAAATAACTAATTAGTTAATTGGTTGCGCGCGCGCTACGGCAGTTGTTTAGCGGCTTAATATTAAAGTATTATGCACATAAACCTTCCGGCAAAAATTCAATAAGCGATGGTGAAAACCTTATCGAAATCTGTTACGTGATTTAAAAGAACAACGCGGACATACAGACAAACACGAAAAGCGACTTCAATTTATAATATGTATAGATTCTCATATCTTGTTAAGAATAATTCAATATTAGGAGGAGATATTAGCTATATTTTGTATGACTCAAACTTATTGTTGACACAGTTGTGAACTACTGTATCACTTTAAATGTTATTGTGGTACATTTGGAAGTGAAAGTAGCACATAACCTACATTAACCTTCCTTTTAAAATATTATATTGTTTTAAATTCTTACGTGCTAAAATAATATGCTCAGGAGTATATGAGATTAGCTAGATTGGTTTACGAGTTTAGGAGCTCGTGGCTAAGTAATAACAACCGCTCGGGTCGATCCATCAGGTTAAGCTACGCTTGCCGGGGTTGGTCCGTGGATGGGTGACCATTTTCACATATCGAGACTCCTCCGAGCCTCGGAAAGCACGTTAAGCCGTTGGTCCCGGCTGTCATTTGTGGATCTTTGACAGTCGTTACGAGTCGTCAGAAGCACGAAAGTCTGACAACCAGTCTAACCAAGGGGTATCGTATTACCCAGTTACTGGGTTGTGGAGGTCAGATAGGCAGTCGCTCCATGTAAAATACTGGTATTCAGCTGCATCCGGTTAGACTGGAAGCCGACCCCAACATAGTTGGGAAAAGGCTAGTCAGATTGATTGAGTTTATGAGATTAGCACGATAAGGCAAACTAGGTTTTTATACTGTATCATAAATATCTTCTACAGTCTACATGATACAATCTGTAATGCAAAAGTCAGGGTCAAGAAACAAACTTCATCATTTTATTTAGATTCGGATTCTAGCTAGTCAATTTTGCACAATTTCGTCTTGGTCCATGAAGTTGAAACATATAAGTTACACCAGCTTATTGCGTAACTTATTTTCGTAACCGATTAAAGGGATTAACCCAACCTCAAATTGCTTTGCATGATCCTCCGATAAGTCAAAAATACTGTAGCATTAATTTTGAAATAAATAAGTATAAATAAGTTAAAGTTGAGGATTGATGCTAGGTCCAATGTTTGACGAAACTACGACTACATATTTACTTGATAAAAAAAAAAAACCAAAGTTGCCTCTAAACCGAACTATAAACCGCTGTTATTAAAAAATACTTCAAATTAGATCATAAAACTTTCCATGATAATTGAACTAACTATAAAGCAGGTCTTATGTTTTTATTTTTTCTATTAAGTCTAATCTGTTTCATTTTGACAGTTCAACAACAATTGCGTTATTTACGTTGTTGAGCAGATTTTTTTTCGAACTTATGAAGCAATGGATTGGCATATTACGCAATTAGGGTGCTGTTTTATTCTGAGTACAATAAATTTATTTAGAAGCGTTAAATGATGCTACAGCCTGCAACCGGGATCATAAGCTGCAGCTTCTAATAAAACCGCTTTTATTACCGACTTCAAAAAAGGAGGAGGTACTACGTTTGGATGTTTGTTTTTTTTTTTTTTAATGTATGTTCACCGATTACTCCGCCGTTTGTGAACAGATTTAAAATTTTTTTTTTTATTTCGAAAGCGTATACTCCCGAAATGGTCCCATATAAATTTTATTAAGTTTGCTTGCGTAGTTTTTGAGCTAGCTTCAATATTACGTATTTTTCCCACAGTCTATGTAGACGATATAATTATTAGACTCCTTCACTGTTATTTACATAGCAGGTAGTAACTTGTGTGGGGTAGGTACCACCACTAAAAAGTGAAAAATAAAAACTTTTCAAAAAAAAAAAACAACCGACTTCAAAAAAACACAAAAAAAGTAAAAAATAACTTTAATTTCGGAAGTCGGTGGCAAAAAAACGAAAATTAAAAAGCAAAGACACCGACTTCCGAAATTAAAGTTATTATTCACTTTTTTAGTGTTTTTTTTGAAGTTGGTTGTTTTTTTTTGTAAAAAGTTTTTTTATATCTTTAACTAGCTACGCCACGCGGTTTCACGTGTCTCGATCCCGTGGGAATATCGGGATAAAAAGTATCCCAGTCCTATTCCAGGTCATGCGTCTACCCCTGTGCCAAACTTCATACAAATCCGTTCAGCCGTTTTAGCGTGAAAGCGTGACAAACAAAACAAACAAACTCACATTCGCATTTATAATATAGTTAAGATTTAATTCGTTTTAGACTCTGGTGGGAACTGATACAGGATATGACAACCTGTTGAAATATATGTCTAAGTTAAACATGTCCCACGCAAGTTTGGCAATTATTGGAATGCAGGCGGAACTGACAGTGGCAAACATGAGTGGGAGGAGTAGTAGTCGATTTTGTAATAAATCTATAGGTACTAAAGTAATATTGTGAGTTTGTATGATCTTCGGAACTACTGATTCGATTCCGAAAATAGGATAGGATTAGGATAACAGCAGCCTAGGTTCAGTTTAAAAAATAATCAACTTCGTCTTTATCTTCGTTATCGCTACCAACATCTTTATTACGTCCTGTTTATTTTAAAGTATCAACATTAAAACAAACTAACTAGTACATACTAATTCCATGCGTTCTACTTCTCCAAATTAAGGGGTGTCATTCATGAGAACTCTGCAATAAATCATTGTTGTCAGCGGCTGTACTGTAGACTAAACAAACTAAATGACAAGCGGACGAAAACATTACACGTCACATTTGACACGCACGTTTTCTTATGTTGCAACACTGTAACGTACTTCTGAAAAGACATTGTTGTTACGGAAAGAGGTCTTAATAGTTTCAGGAACTATTGTGTTTAATACAGTCTGTGATTTAAACTTGGAGGCTCAATGTTGCCAACAATTTGTGGTAGAATTTTTTGATCGATAGAAAGAATTTGCAATTATAAAAATGCTAACGGATTAATTAGGTACCTAGGTCCTTTTTGACTGAATACTGTCTCAGATGCAGAATATCGATTTACATAATTCAATTACCTACTTATAAAATACATACGATCCAATATTTATGAGGGGCTGGTGGCTAAGTAATAAACGGGTCGTTCGATAAGGTTAAGCTACGCTTGCCACAATTGGTCCGTGGATGGGTGACCATCTTTTCATACCAAGACTCCTCCGTGCCTCGGAAAATACGTTAAGCCGTTGGTCACGGCTGTTAGTTATTACAGGTCGTCAGAAGCCCGAAAGTCTGACAACCAGTCTTACCAAGGGGTATCGTGTAACCCAGTAACTGGTTTGTGTACATCAGATAGGCAGTCTCTCCATGTAAAATACTGGTGTTCAGCTGCATCCCGTTAGACTGGAAGCCGATTCCAACAGCTGGGAAAAGGCTAGGCAGATGATTTTGCGATCCAATATTTAAATTAACCATTACAAAACCTAACCTACATTCAGCGTGAAAAAAAAAACATTAAATTAGTAAAAACATGTCGTGATTGTTGACATTTCGTCTGCGTAATCCCTCGGTATCTTGATGCCTTAGATAACGGACTCTGTAAACCGAGAAGCGTTAATTGCTTCAATCGACCTTGGCATTCCTTCATGATGGACTAGTTACGACAAATTATTATTGTGTAGGTACTTAAATCTTGGTATGTTTGTTTCCATGGTGATCTAGAAAGAACCGGTATTTTTTTTCAGGTTTTAACACACTTTGTACATGCTGAAGGACATTTTTATGTCCAATACCAGAATACTCGCGAAATTTCGCGGATTTAAATAAATTATTTTTTTAGATTTTTATTTCTTATTATTTATTGCACATATACGTGAATATTTATTCGCTGTTAAAATGTGTAATAAGATGGTATTCACCCATTTAAAAAAGGAATCAGACTTCTACGCATAAGTGGAGTATATATCTATATATCTATAGATTAGAGAGATTTGTAGGATTTCTTAAAAAAGTTTATAAAATCGATAAACAAAAAAGAGAAATGGTCGTTATCAAATAAACTGAAAAGCCTTTTAAATTCTCACTTGAAATCAAGTACGTTTAAACTTAATAGGAGTACAACCAATAATAATTAATTAACTGTCAGCATTTAAAATGGCCGACACTATACTTTTGGCGCCGAGTTAACCCGTTAATCGGACGGCGCCGGCGCCATATCATTTAAGTCCGGTTTTTTGACGTTAAATATAGCAAAAAGCATTTTGGGGTTAAGTAAAAGTGAACGCGAGCGTTGAAAAGTATGTCAGAGGGAATTAAAGAAATCATTCGCGAATGTGAAATTAAATGTTACATTTTTATTATCTCTGCTAGTATAACTTTTTTTTTTTGAGTAAGTAGTAACCGCGGAGAGGCCAGGTGCATACCTGGCCTCTCCTCTCTCGCTCTCCTGCCTGCATAGGCAGGATCCATCGGTTCAGGTGGGCCAGAGTCGTCACACAGTGGGTGTATAATCTGTTTTTTAATAACATACATAACGTAATCAGCCTATAATGTTCCCACTGCTAGGACACAGGCCTCCTCTCTATGAGAGGGAGCGGGCCGAAATCTACCACGCGGGCCCAGTGCGGGTTGGTAGATGTCACATGTCTTCGAATTTTTGGTTCTAGGACATCCCGGTTTCCTCACGATGTTTTCCTTCACCGTTTTGAGAGCAGTGGTGATGAAATAATTTACACAAAGTAAAGCGCCTGTCAGGGTTCGAACCAACGACCTACAACTCGTAAGTCGTGGCCGTTACCACTGGGCTACCACTGCTCCACTGTTTTTTAATATCGTAGACTAATTTGACATTTCAAGTGATTGTTGTTTGTTTTTCAATTTGGAGTTTTACATTTGCAACTGTCAAATTAGTCTACGAGATTATAAAACAGCCTTTATGTGCGGGAGATTGGTCGGAGGAGGCACACAGAACAATGGAAAGCTATGGGGGAGACCTTTGCCGAGCAGTGGGAAAATACAGGTTTATAAAAAAAATGCAATGTCCACATGAAGGATTTAAATACGAAATACCCATCAAATTAAATAAATTACTGATTAAAACTAACTATACAAATAAACAATCTACTAAAATATGGCGTCCCATCAAATATATTATAAGTATAAAAATCTGTGTATTTGTCGATGAAACAAATGACATTTAATATGTAAATGAATACATTTAAGAGTTCATAACACACAACTTTATGTAAATTGTTGCTATTTTCGTGGAAGAAACACGATATTTTATGCATTATTTCCCTTCAAGGGTTTCAGAACGACCAAGCCATTACTTACTTGAGACATACTTGATACTTTGCTGAGTACATTGACACCTCGTGCAGATTTGCAGTGCCTTCCAACTTAAATAAACAACTGGCATTATTCAGAATGAAGTTCTTGATGAGACTAAAAGTAGGTAAGTATGATTATAGCAAACTGGTCAAAGAAACTATAATTTTGTTAGCCAATATATATTTTTTTTAATGTTGAGCTTAGACCAAATAAGAAACCAAGACAAATTTCATGAAAGACGAATTGTGATGAAAGTTTATTTTTATTTTTTTAAAGTCCTTTTGTAGGTCAAAATGTTCATTCATAACCTTACCGTAATTCGAACAATAAGGGCGATTTCACAAATGAAACAGAACCCTTATCGCGTCCAAGAGATGCCAGTGTCAATATTCTATAGCAATTTTGACACTGACGGCTGATCGTGTTCAGGTATATTGGTGAAATTCATAGTTCCAAAACCTATGTTAATCGTTTTTCATTTTCATCATAGTAGGTAAGGTAAAACAAAAGACGAAAGGGAAACGGTCACGTATTTCCCCGACTATGACGCGGCTGCTTCTATAATGATAATGTAAATGATTTATAACAAGTCATCTGATAGGAATGTGTTAACTAATCTGTACACGTAATTGAGACAAGCCCCAATTACGTATTCACGTTGTGATTTACAACCTTTGCATTTTGATTGCGGATAGATTCACCGCTATACTTGTGGATAAAAGATGTCTTAAATGTGGCAAATATACTTTATCCCGGTATTTTGGGGATCCCGGTAGCGTTAATACAAACACAGTCAGTCAGACAGTCGCTGTTCTGTAACGCATAATAAAGTACTTATTACAAATATAATTACACCACAGACCTTTGAAAACTGTCTGCAATAGAATCGCCTCCGAAAGACATTGTTTTAACAAAAACGACTGCAATACAGGTTTTATTTAAGTAATCGCTCTGTCTACACTGCAGGTATCAAACTTTTCAAACAGTTCTAACCTAAACCATTTCACCCAGTTCTCAATTTTTCAACAATTTGTAATCTAACGGAAATAATACTATGGGTGTCTGCGTTGAATCGGCCTTTTCATTGCCTTATGCAAACAAATGTGGCTGCACTACAAACCGCTATGTTGCAGCTGGGTTCGGACAGACTATTACTCCTTTAAGCCATTCGCAAGATAATGCAGCACAGAACTGTGGGTGTCTGTGTTGCATCCGTCTTTGTATTTACGCATCCCGGTATCTCGGTATTGCATTCCCTACTCGCTACACTCAGGATTCTAGTCTTAACTACTGCAGTGCGATCGCTACGCTCGGGAGTCCTAGAATCGTTTGTAGTGCAAGCTCGGGATTCAAGACGCCGCTTTATATCCTTAGTGAATAATCTATTAATTATCGGCCTAGGAACTTCAGAAAATAATGCGTGCGTAACAAAATACAGAGATATTATTTATGACCTTATTTGACCACAACACATACTATTATACATTTGCATGGCATAGAGATTAATCTATTAGATAATAACCATAAACAATAATCATACTTTTTATCTTTAGGTCAACAGCAAAGCTTAGTTTTAAAAACAAAAAGTATTTTTATTACAATTTCACGGTTCTCGGTTCCTACCGTGGTTAAATCGGTTGTTGTCTATTGTCTTTGTATTATGACCGGTGTGATGTCATTTTTTAACACAATGTTTACGTAGTTGTTACAATAGTTACCTATTTGACGTTTACAATTTACATTTTTCAGACTGTTTTTGTTTTATTATTTACATAAATTCCATTGTACAAAATTCATTACATTTCCAATGCATTTTAATGTAAATACCTACACTAGCAACCCGCCCCTGCTCTGCAAGTATTTTGCGACTTGACAAGACATCGAGATATCTAGATGACAGCTTTTGTGAAACTGTGATTTTGGCTATGATTTCCACTAATCTAAGAATCTTAATTCTTAGATTAGTGGAAAATAAGAAAGATAAAGCACTCGAGAATTGGTTGACAGGGGAGAATGGAAGCGGGGTCCGCTAGGACCGATGCCTGTCAGGGTTGCGGGAAAGTCCGAAAGGGATACCGGGTCCTTGGCAACAGGCAACTGAAGGAACATGGGTGGGTTTTAGTCAGTAAAAGTCTGACACGCCCTTCCGCTCCGCCCAGAGCGGGAGAAGTCATTGGATGATTTCACAAAATCAAAAGAAAAAGGGGAGAATGGAAGACGAAAACGTGTTGCGCCGACCCCAAGTAACATGGGATAGGGGCAGGAATATGATGAGATGATGATGACGAGAATTATTATGGTGCCATCCCTAGCTAAGGGATAGCCATAACCTTGCGTAACACACTTTCATTCGCAAGGAAATTACTAATCCATTGCTTCATACGTTTGAAACGGTAAAGGAAAACATCGTGGGGAAACCGGCATGTCTTAGAACCAAAAATTCGAAGACATGCGACATCTACCAACCCGCACTGGGCCTGCGTGGTGGATTACGGCCCACTCCCTCTCACAGAGAGGAGGCCTGTGTCCCAGCGGTGGGAACGTTATAGGTTGATTATGATGATGATACTTTTGAAAAAAAAATCAGATCAACAGCGTAAATAACGCAATGATGTTTGTTGAACTGTCAAAATTAACGGCATTGCGATCGATTGCCATCATAGGTATATTTGCTTCGCAATTACCCCACCCCAATTTTTTTAAATAAAAAATCCCTATAAGTCTGAGGTTACATTAGGCCACGACGCGACCTGCGACACATGAGCGATTAAAACAAATATATGAATGCTCACGCACATAGCTACACTGTAGCACTGTAGCTCTCGTGAGGCACACATTATTTAAAAAACATTATTTTCACTTTTTTATATTGTGTTTCACGTAACTGTGTCCAAATAAATATTATTCTTTCTTTCTTTCTTTCTCTCACTACCTAATGTAGCCTCAGCCTTATTCTTATGAGCAAAAAGGTTGATGATGCCAGTGACCATTCCTGGGACACAATTAGCTTGGTCGACTTGCGATACTTACCAGAATAGATTGGTGGGCTATTCTTAGGCACAGACTGGTAAAAATAGCTACGTAGAAATAGCACAATTAATGACCAAGGTTTAGAATAAAGATGTGTTGCGTACGGTGGTTATTAGATAAATTGAGAATATTTGTGGTAGGTAGGTAAAGCACACACACACACACATCACACACATGCACGCATATTACATACACACACATACACGTTACACACACACACACACATATCACACACACACGGGTGTTTGTACACTTGTTTACCACAAGTGTAATATAATGTTGATACACATTGATACAATATCATGAAATATGCAATAGAGAATGTCTATTCCCTTTGCCATGACCTCATAAAAAAACTAGATCATCCATAACCACAAAAGATATCTCTCATCTCCGTGTCTAAAATAAGGGATCAATAAATAAATCGTTAAAAAAAACAAACATAAAATACGCTAAGAATCTTCAAACGTAAATATTATATCATCATCATCGATTCTGACGTGAAAAATGTAAACAAAATTTAGTAGTTCAAAGTATTCTTAATAAAATATAAACACAAGTAAAAATAGTTTTTTTATAAGTTTACGATGGTTTACACGAGGCTTTACAACCGTAATAGCTGCATAAAACCGATGTAAACAACTTGTAAGTTATGGTATTTAACATATTTAAGTCTACGAAGTTCGTGTCTATGATCTAAAAAAAACAAAGAAATGAACAGCTGCTTGTCAGAATTCCCGCGTAAAATAGGGATAACGAAAACAAAAGTGTTCTATATTTAAATCGGAACGGGTCTGAATTTACATTACCTAGATGATAAATGTCACGCATTCAACATGGGAGTAGTTAAAAAAAACGTTATTAAGTTGCAAAATAATGAATTCTGCCGTCCAGACTTCCGTGTGCCTTGGGGAAACCAAGTATTCGTTCACTACATAACAATTATTTGCAAATAGAGTTCATTATTATTGGCCTCCTGTATAATCGCGCATGGATAATGTCGATCAAAAGAAATGATAATCGGGATTGCCTATTTGTAACCACAATAACATCATTATAACCACACCGTCGGCATAGATAGGTACCTAAATACTTAATCGGTGTAACAAAAATATTAAATACCTTTTTTTAAAGTGTTCGTAAATGTCAAAGCGCAATATACAATAAAGCCTCTTTTAACATTCAAATCAGGCCGTTTGTCAGTTTAATCTAATCTATTTAGCTGTCAAAATCGATTTAGCTGAACATAAGTTACGTAGTTTATTCGTCTAGACCAATTTACGTTATCTGTTTGGAATAAACGCTGGCTGATTAGAAAAAAAATTAGTGCAATTTTCGATACATCCTGGCGCCTAATACATTTAAATTTAATCTGTATTTAAAAAATAAATCTGTCAAAAAGCTGTTAAAAAATAAAGCTGTCAAGAGTTCGACATTAAGAAACGATGAATTACCTGAGGAACAGATTTTCAAGGTTTATTTGTGTTTTAGTCACAGACTAAGTAGTCTTGATTTAGTCTTTTTGTATACTGCGTACAATATTCGTCTTTTCATTCGTCTCATTCTTAATAGGGTTTAAAAGAATACTAAACTGTAAATACTGTTTTAGTACCTATTCACAGTTTGTTATTAGCTCGCAAAAAAGGAGATCTATGTTGACCTTAGTCCGCAACAATTTTAATTTAGCCTTCAATATTTTTTCCTCTTTTAGAATTTTACTGTGACATAGGTAAAAATCTTAAATTGACTGACAGACAACGCGAAATCTAAACCGCTGGGTCTAAAAGCTTGAAATTTTGCGCAAGAGTTCCTTTTTAACGAAGGTCAGCACCAAGAAAAGATTTTCGTAAACTTATCGTTAAATCCGTGAAAGTTTTTATGGAAGATCATCTTTTTGTCCCATCGGGCACACGACAGGTAAAAAATAAATATTCAAAAATAAGAGCCTCAATTTAAAAAAATACAGATGGTTTATTAATCCACCCTGTATCCAAAACTGCACTTTAATTATCTGCTCATATCTTATACCGAAATCCCACGACCCGCGATTTTGCGGACGGATACCGACGAGCCCGGACGACGGACCGTGGGAAGGTGTACGTGCGGTGCGTGGCGCTCTGTGGTCGTCTGCCGTGCGTGTCCGTCTGCAATATTGCCGATCGTCGGATTCCACCATAAAATAGCAAATTGATTTTCATAGGAGCATAAACTAATGGATTGTATCGCACTATCGCAGTCACTACGTAATACAGTAGTACAATAGATGGATTCAATCGGGTCCTAAATAGGTCAGTGTTTCTAACCAGTAGTGAGGACTGCAAGAAAACATAGATTAACAGGCTCTTATCATTCTGGGCTAGTTGTTAAGCGCATTGAAGGGAAACGGTTAGTGACCTTTCATTCTCGTAACGTTGTAGTTTTAGTGAATAGCTGGCTAATGCTGGGTAGTTCGTTGCGCCGCTTCGTCTTCCCAGCTAAAGCACTAGGAAGTGGTGAAGGGCGGGTGGTTTGGAGGACTCATAAGTAATTTTAACGTTTAAAAACGTCTGATTCTCAGTCTAATTTTACTAAATTAATTTTGAAAAGTAATGTAGACGATTTTGGTGGCCCAGTGGTAACGGCCGCAGCTTAAGATTGTAGGTCGTAGGTTTGAATCCTGACAAGCGCTATAGATATGAAATGAAATTGTTTATTCTGTAAATAGGCTATTGGAATCACTTTTACACGTCATATTAAAAAGTTGTAAAATAAGCTAGATGAGGTCGGCGTTTCCTATCTGACTACTCTGAGAAGAAAGGCCGAAACAAACTCAGAGGTCACAGTCTAAAATCATATAATCAGCCCTTAACGTTCCCACTGCTGGATTGAAAATGAAGATGATTTCTTTCATCGTTGTCAGGAATATCTAAGATAAACTCAGAAATTACATATTATTACTTGAAAAGCACTGATATTTGCCAGGATTTGAACCCAAAAACTCGTGCATGAGAGACTGTCTTCTGCTAATATTAATTTAGGGGTTGAGGAACAGGGTGTAAAGTTCACTCATCCACCATAGAAAAGGGAGGATCCTTCGACCAGACGGGTGTTGTGTCTGGCGGGCAACTGCCCAATGATTGATATTGGATTCTTGTATATATGTCCACTGCACGGTAAACTTTAATTGCGATTAGATTGAATTGATTTATGTGACGTCAGGTCTTTGATGCGTAGTACGCATGTGGAGATGTAGATACCGTCACAGTAACAGCGAATCAATTTTCACGCCTCCCCCTTAAGACCTAGACCAAATATTGTTTGATATTCGGATAGCTCATGACCTAAAGAGGTGCCCTAAAGAATATTAATCAAAAACAAAAAAAAACGCGACGTTTCGCGGGTATTTAGTAGTTTTACAAGGTAAAACTGTATTACTGTTGCCCTATTAGTATATTACTCCATGGCGAAGATTTAATGTTTTTTTTTTTGTTATAGGTACTTAGCATAAAGTCAAGGCAGGTTATTTCATAATACTATAATGTGCGTCGCTAACACCCTTTGTCATGATAATTTTGTTAACAACTGAAAATATAATAATACATAGTTATTATCTTTTTATGATGGCGCTTATTCGTATTCTGTTTTTAGTTATTTTGACCTGGTGGTTATTAATATTTACGAATTAATTTTCATACGCATTCTTTGTCATGCTAATTTCAAATACCTACGCAGATATGCACAACGGGTTTTTCGACCTGTGAGAGAGAAAATAGGTACACGAATGTGCCTGGGCCATAGTTACATAATTCACCAGGTTTTCGCAAAATATCTATGCCGTCGCGGTCTTTGTCTGAAATCCCGTCCTCATGTTATATTTCTTTGAAACATTTTATCTCATACCATCTCGCCTATACTCCCCGAAGGGTTAGCCAGAGGTGTACCTACATATACTCACATTTTGCCAGTTATGTTTAAGTTAGTTCCATGTGATAGGAAGCGAGCCTATTGTCATCAACCGGGCACAAGTCCACACTTCGGAATGCTCCTGAGAATTTCGAGATAGAAAAACCCAATAACTTTTTGTCCGACCCGGGAATCGAACCCAAAACCTCAGGCTCAGCAGTAGCGCTTGCGACCAGTAGACAGAGGCAGTCCATTTTTTTAATTCAATAATAATTAATGGTCAAGAATTGAGTCTAACGAAAGACATCGACATCCAAAAACTAAATTGAAAAATTCAGAAAACCTATTGCTACGAGTAGTTTGATAGTGTAATTGTGGAACCCTTGTCAATTATACAGACTTTAATCCAATATCGACGAGAAAACTGTTACCATACCTAATGAAGTAAGTAAGTACATGATTCTAAACATATAACATAGAAATTTTTCGTCGGATATTAAAAAATAAAAAAAATCCACACTTAGTACATTATAGTCAACCAAAATATATATAAAAATATCATAAATATAAATCCGCAAAATCTTGCGGATTTATATATATATTTTTAGGTTTTTAATTCATCTCGATCCCGTGCGTGTATCGGGATAAAATGTCCTATTTCAGGTCATGATCTCCCCCTTTGCCACATCCAAATCCGTTTAGCCGTTTTAGCGTGGAAGCGTACCAAACAAACTTCATCTCGCATTTATAATATTAGTTAGCTTTATGGCACCTCTTTTGGTCTTGCTGATGAGCTACCCGAATATCAAATAATATTTTGCCTAGGTTAAGACCTAGGCCAAATATTATTTAATATTCTGGTAGCTCCCTAGCCTCCCCCTTAAGAGGGGGAGGCGTGAAAATTGATTCGATGTTACAAGTAGATGTCAAAGTCACCGAGATGACAACGAATAGCGAAATAAGGAAGAAAACTACACGCTCGGCCGACTCCAAATAAATTGGGAGAATATCGATAGTCAATCTTAATAATATAAATAAAATAATGTGTACCTATTGTACTTGGCAATAAGATGCTTATCAGTAGATAAGACCCCAGGCGTTTTTGATTGTATGCGGTTTCTACTTCTGCTGAGACTACTATTTAAATTATTAGTGTGTTACTAATGCGGTTTACCATTAATAATATAGGTATTATATTGAGGTAGATAATTACTGTTACATTAAAATGTTTCGCTCAATTGCTGTCCTTTCCAAAAAGTGGCTAAGGATAACTATCAGCCATAGGTATGTTACTAACTAACAATGCTGACATAAATAATTTAAATTATAATTTATTAAGTAATTTATACACAACTTTTTGTGATTTTATCTAATTGTGACGTGATTAAGCAAACTGTATGGAGTTTACTCTAAAATAATAATAAAATTAAAACAGTTTGTATCAAGGACCAAAATGGGTTTTAAATTTTATTGAGGTCTTGGGATCCAAAATTTATCGAACCTATTTTCATTAATTGGTGATTTTTGTGTCTAAATTTTTTTATAATAATTAATTTTTTTTTTTATTATTTTTTATTACCTATGTTGGTTATGGGTTTTGCCAGTCCCTGGATCTATAATTTAATATCCCTTTAAGATTTAAACAAAGTATTATTTTTGGATCAAAGTTGAAAGAGAGATTTAGCGATTGAGAATAATCAGATACAATTTGATTCGCGTTTTTAACATTTTATCGGCATGAGTAAGTTTTGATAACCTAGATATTTAAGGTATGCGCTACGAGATAAATGTTTTTATTGTTAATATTTTTATTTTTGTTGTAAATGATAATTAATTTCGTGTTGAGTTGTAAATGCAATTATGCAACGTTTGTCCGAGATTATTTCATTTATACGATTTATTTTTATTAGGTATTAATTCTCTTCTAAACTGTTTTTTTTCTCGTCAATATTTTTTTTTTGGTCTTGAGGAAATATTATATATGCGCGGTGCGGTCATTAAAATACAATGCACGTTTAACACAAATTACATGGTTATATGAACGTTGTTGAAAACAAAGTGGCGCTTGAATATACTTAAAATAAAAATACGGAATATAATACTTACGTATAAGCCATGACACCTTATCACTAACACAGCCCGAGAGACAAAAAAAAATGCAAAATCCTTTCTTCTTTAGTCCTCAAAACACAAGTCCGGCAAAAAAAAAACCTAATTTAAAAAGAATATTAGCTGCCCATTTTGTTTCTATTTAAAAAAAACAGGCTAGTAATGTATTTATTTATTTTAAAAGAAAACAAATAAACGTCACTTTTGAATTTCGTATTCGCGCGGGAAAAGCAAACGTTGCTCGCGTTCGGTCCGTACGGATGTCGCAACAACACTACGATCTGGCGCTAACCAACACCTGATTTAAATAGCAGTATGTATAATACATAGTAATATGTATCACATTCGCGTGTCTTTTTGAACGATGATTATTTTAAAAAGGTGACTATGCACCTCTTTTTCTCATCCTTCATTCATCATTATCCGCATCCTCAGAAGTATGGGGTGCGCGCGGGGTGGATTGACAGTTATTTAACAGTTGAAACCGATTTTCAGATATTATCAGACCTATCCGGAACTCTTTTTTTCATTAAGAGGGTGGAGGCTTCGATCAACAATACCACCTACTAGATTTTCGATGAGCGCATCAAAAACGGCCAGAAAAATAAGACCACAGATAATTTTGTGGTCTTATTTTGCAACATAGTTTTTTCAACCATATTGTTTAGAAATTATGATTTATATTTACATAAATATTTTTGTTCTTATTTTAAAAATTTGTTTCATTTTCTATCGAAGAAGTAAATATATTGCAAACTATAATAAACTTTATGTTTTAGTGGTAAGGTTTATAGTCAAGTTTTAGGCAACCGCGGCCACTTGAGCGATGTGTTTTTGTTCCTAATCCTTAATCTAGTGCTATTGTTGATCGAAGGGTGGAGGTCAATTCCTAATTTAATTTTAGGTCAGAGCGATATATTCATTTAGAATTGTTCATTTCAAAATTTCATTTCTTTATTTTTATTTCAAATGATAGAGATTTGCGACTTGCGACGTTGTCAACTATCTGAGGCCCTATACAAAGTGACATTCTATCAGTGATAACGATGATGGAAAAGGCAAAAATGTAGATATAGGACTCACAGAAGCTATCGAAAAGCTTATGCCAATCCTGTTGAAAGTCGTTGTAGAAATACGAAACGCTTTGGAAGCGATTTTCACTTGCCCTCTGATGCACTCTCTTTTAAGGCATGTTAATTATTTATCCCTAAGGTTTTCTCGTATGCGTATCCCCAATCGCCCTAGCACCTTCTGTGGGAGGAGTTAGGATATAAGTAATCCGTGGTGGGGAGAATCTGAGTTTGAACACTGAGGGTAAGGTCCTGGGTGCGATTGCGAAAAGAAAAATGGAAAATTCAAAAGAGCACGCTTCAGGACGCTCATTCAAAACAGAAAAAAAGTAAAAATAACTAAGTCGGTGTTTTTGCTTTTCAATTTTGGTTTTTTGCCACCGACTTCCGAAATTAAAGTTATTTTTCACTTTTTTAGTGCTTTTTTTTGAAGTCGGTTGTTTTTTTTTTTTTGTTGTGGTACCTACCCCATACTAATTCGTTTACCGTTATTTGCTATGTAAGTAACAGTGACGGAGTGAAACAATTATATCATCTACATACGCAAAGTGGGAAAAATACGTCATTATTGAAGCTAACTCAAAAACTACGCAAGCAAAATTAATAAAATTTATATGGGACCACTTCTGATGCATGACCTACCAAACAAAAAAAGAATCATCCAAATCGATACATAATTGGCGGAGTAATCGCGTAACAAACATACAAACAAAAAAAAAACATACAGACGAATTGAGAACCTCCTCCTTTTTGAAGAGGTCGGTTAACAAAATTAAAAACAGTACAACACAACCTATTAAAGGTTAAGAGGGAGACAATTTAAGGAAGTGTAGGTATATTAGTCATGAAAATGAACAACTTTTAGGTACTTTTGGATCAAATAATTAACTTTTCCGTTTGGGTACTTCGATCGCAGCCATACACTTGTTTCTTTTAAGGAACAGCTGTTTTTTTTTCAAGGTTGGTTTCATAGTAAAAGTTTTAAAATCGTTTCGTTTAACAATACATTCCAAATGATTAATGTAATATTTTGATGGAAATCACCTGCCCTTTTTTGTATCTCAAACTCAAAGCATTAATTTCAATTTTACATGCACGTTTTAAATTGTCAAGGAGTCGGTCAGTCAGAAATATGCCCATTCCAATTATGGACAAGAATAGGCAAGAAACTCCATGGATATGATAACTAAAACCTGTTTTACAACAGGAAATTAATTAATAAGTACAACATTTATGGAATTTTCCGCTGACCAACTTTAAAAGTCGGTAAGTATCTACAGATAGTTGTTAAAAAGATCAAACATTAAAAAGAAGCGCATTAATTAAATAAGTTACTCATTATTTGAAGAACTTTTTTTTGACGCTCACTTAAACTTATGCCTTCCATATTTAAAAAAATATATTAAAAAATATATATATATTAGGTCTTTACCTATGAAATTGCCGTTTTGTATGAAAAAATTTAAACGAATTTTTTTCATGTATTTTTTATTTGTATTAATCGAAGTAATCACCCATGCAATCAATGCATCTTTGCCAACGCAGTGGCAGTTTATTGATGCCCTTCTTAAAGAAATCAGCTGGACGGGAGGCAACAAATTCTTCAAAGGCATTTTGTACTGCCTCTCGGGTATTGAATTTTTTTCCCGCCAAGAAGTTATCCAAATTCTGGAAAAAGTAGTAGTCTGTAGGCGCAAGGTCTGGTGAGTAGGGCGGATGACGGAGAGCTTCCAACCCCAGTTCTTGCAACTTGGGGACCGTCTGCTGTGCAGTATGAGGTCGCGCGTTGTCGTGCAGGAGCAGCGGAGACTAGCGATTGACCAATGCTGGTTGGAGATGTGCCAGCTTCTCCATCATTGTGTTCAGTTCTTCACAGTACACATCTGCAGTAATGCTGACCCCGTTTGGTAAGAAGCTCTGATGAATCACACCGGCGCTAGACCACCAAACAGTGACCATCACTTTTCTAGGGGTAAGTTTTCGTTTAGAGCATTGTTTAGGTACTGAACCAGGATCCACCCAACTTGCTGAGCGCTTGCGGTTATCAAACAGAATCCATTTTTCATCGCAGGTAACAATGCGGTTCAAAATTTCTTCATTTGTGTGTCTGTTGAGCAGTGCAAGGCACGCCTCGACGCGTACTTCGCGCTGGGGATCATTGAGTTCGTGGGGCACCCATTTGTCAAGCCTTTTTACCTTGCCAATTTGACGCAAATGGACCAATATTGTTTTGACGCTAACGTCGAAAGCTACTGCTAATTCAGCCGTAGATTGTGTATCATCAGCTTCCACAATCGCCTTATTTCGTCATTGTCGACCAAAATCTTCGGACGACCGCGAGGTTCATTTTTCAGGTCGAAATTTCCAGAACGGAAGCGAGCAAAGCAATAACAGGTGGTGCGTTGGTTTGTAGTGTTAGCTCCGTAAACGTCGTTGATGTTGCGTGCCGCTTGTGCCGCGTTGCTGCCACGACGGTACTCATATTCCATAATTACTCGAATTTTTAACGTATCCATGATGACGAAAAAGATTGAAATGCGATGAAAATGTAACACTAATCATTAAACAAATGACTTCTTTTGAAAAAAGAATTCCTTGTTTTTAAAATAAAATAAATTTGAAATTACAATTCTTAGCCAAACAAAAATTATTTTGATTTGAAATGGCCAGTACTGCAGAACGGCAATTTCATAGGTAAAGACCTATTATATATATTTTTAAGCATACTGCTTAATGACTAAGCTCATTGCGTTTAGTCATTAACAAAACAATTGCAATTTTAAGCTTCTGACTAAATACCATTTATTGTTAAATAACTCATTTAGAAGAATTAATTAACAAATATTATTCCTTAGGGAATTAAATTATGAGAAAAACAAAAAGTGACTAAACAATTTATTTATTCATTATTAAAAGTAACATTCATCTAATTTAAATAATGAATGAATCATTATTTACTTGTAAATAAAATACTTAATAAATTAATGAGTCAAGTGATGCGTCGTATGTTAGTAAATATTGTTTTAAAATAGAACGTCGTAAGTTGGTATGATCAATGAAATAAATAATAATATAATACAATAAAATTGATTCAAGTTAAAAAAGTAAAAATAAAAAAATAAAATTATGATTTTCATTAATTATAAACGAGGAAACTTTCATTCTAGCTGTAATATAGACCTGCAGGTTTGTGAAAACCTCTGAAGGTGTGAAGAATAGACTAAATGACAGATTGTGATAGTTTATCTGTCATTTTGTTTATTTATCTGTAATAATAATAGACAAAATAAATATTCTTCTAATTCAATTTATAAAATATCTTTCAAATTGGTCCAATGTTGGAGGAGGAAATAGACGAGAGCCGAACCTCGAATTATGATTTTTTGTATAGAGGAAAAGACCGACCCTATTTCCTCTTAAGTCCCATAATGTGGCGAGCCTATCAACCGGGAACAAATCCAGACTCCGAGCTGCTACTGAAACATTCCAGAGAGAAAAATCCTATAAAACTTTGCCCGACCTGGGAATCGAACCCAGGACCTCCTATTCAGCAGTAGCGCTTGGGACCACTAGACCAACGAGGCAATAAAAAAATATGAGTTAATAATCTGAAAAAGAACTCAAAAAAATGTAAGTAGTCATAAAACTTACCATCTTAAGAAAGAAAGAAATAAAGAAAGAAAAGAAAGAAAAGAAAGAAAAGAAAGAAAAGAAAGAAAAGAAAGAAAAGAAAGAAAAGAAAGAAAAGAAAGAAAAGAAAGAAAAGAAAGAAAAGAAAGAAAAGAAAGAAAAGAAAGAAAAGAAAGAAAAGAAAGAAAAGAAAGAAAAGAAAGAAAAGAAAGAAAAGAAAGAAAAGAAAGAAAAGAAAAGTATTTTATTTGGAACATCTTATGCTCGTTTCTTATAAACAAAAGCGAATCGTTTTGCTTACCAATGGTAATATATTTTATTGCCGAACTGAGAATATAAATAGATTCGTAAGCTAATTTTACCTGTGATAGCTACTTCCATACGGAACGGCTATATGAACACTATGTGGTCTTTGCTTCATTATTGGTAAAGATACAAAACAATACAATACAGTCGTAACGTTAACCACTAACGGTCCGTACATTTATAGGAATCGGCCATAATGCCATCTGTGTGACACAGACTCTGTCGAAGAATTACATACCTACGCGTAACTTACGCTATGGGCCTGAAAAATGCTAATTATTTTCGTAGACCCTTCATTCTACGCCGTAGCATAGCGTAGTGTTGCTTATGCAATTCGATTATGCGGTGCGCCTGCAAAAATGATATTTCGTAGAACCTTTAGTCTACGCGCCGTAAACATTAATTTTATGCCAGGACCTTCTAAACCTTATAACCAAGTATTATAAACAAAACTTATTTTCGAAAACGAAAAAGAGCACTTTATAAATTAAATTATTTTTACGGATTTTTATTTTATCAGATACTTTGTTGAAGAGTATTGTTTTTTTGTTTGTTTGTTTGTTTAATCTCTGAAACTACCAGTCAGCTTCTATATCTAGCAGACTGTGTGTTGTCTGTCAGTGAATTTAAGATTTTTAATGATTATTTAAGAGTAGAATATACACAAGCAACAACAAGCAGGCACTCTGCCTGTTGTTCAGTGATCTCCGCCTTCTTGGTTCTGTGCTGAGGCCCCACAGACCGTTGCCATGGAGACTAAACCGAAGCGGTTACAGCAAAGCTATTATGGCGATAGTTATAGATATGGCCAGAGTACCTATTTCCCTGAAGAACTTCTTCCATCAGCTCTAAAACTAGTCAATATCCTAACTTCCTACCTAAATATTATAAATGCGAAAGTGGATTTGTTTGTTTGCTACGCTTTTACGCTAAAATGGCTGAACAGATTTGGATGAAATTTGGCACACGGGTAGACCATGACCTGGGTTGGGACATGGAATACTTTTTATCCCGATATTCCCCCGGGATCGAGACTTATGCGGGTTAAACCGCGGGGCGCAGCTAATAAATCATGCTGTGTCCTATTAAAAGTCCTTGAAATCTATGACGTTACATCAAGACCGCACTGCACTTGAATGTGAACACAGAGATATTAATAACACCATAAATATAAACGTTGTTTTGAAAATATACCACATTCCTTTGTTGTACCTAATCGTGATTATTAGATCACTCAGTATTTAAAGCAGTTACATTCATAGTTCGTGGTTTCGTACTTTTAATTATAGTGTACTAGCTGCGCCCCTGTGTCACTGTGTATAGAAAAAGCTATGTCTATTCTTCGTAGATATAGAATGCGTCATGCTACGCCTGCTTCAGTGGGAATATTATAGGCTGATTAGGCACAGAAAGCTATATTAAAATCGGTCGACTTTACGAGATATGATCAACTAGAAACAACAGACAGTGTCAAAACAAAGATTTCACAGTATGTTATATGGGTGAAGAGGAGCTCGTGGCTAAGTAATAACAGCCGCACGGGTCGATCCATCAGGTTAAGCTACGCTTGCTGGGGTTGGTCCGTGGATGGGTGACCATCTTCACATACCGAGACTCCTCCGTGCCTCGGAAAGCACGTTAAGCCGTTGGTCCCGGCTGTCATTTGTGGATCTTTGACAGTCGTTAGGGGTCGTCAGAAGCTCGAAAGTCTGACAACCAGTCTTACCAAGGGGTATCGTATTACCCAGTTACTGTGTTGTGGAGGTCAGATAGGCAGTCGCTCCATGTAAAATACTAGTATTCAGCTGCATCCGGTTAGACTGAAAGCCGACCCCAACATAGTTGGGAAAAGGCTAGGCAGATGAGATGATATGGGTGAAGCTGTAAATCGACGGTTTCTTGAGCTAAAAATGATTTAGTGCAATTACAATAGCTCTTAAATATGTCGTTTCACCTGTTAGTCGGTTAACGAGCAGAGGTTTGTTGCCAAACCGACGCCACTATAAATGAACGCAAGCCAATGGAATGCGCTGCGCTAACTTCTGTTTGATATTCCAAATACATATGACGCACATCCAGGGGTTTTCATACACAGTTATTCTGGAGAACTCCACGTGTCATTTGTGAGTTGAACAGAAGTCAAGGACGAAGAAAAGATCGAACAGAGATGATCTCTAATATCTGAACTGTCATAATCAGCTATAATGTTCCCACTGCTAGGACACAGGCCTCCTATCTGTGAGAGGGAGCGGGCCGTAATCCACCACGCGGGCCCAGTGCAGGTAGGTCCCAGTGCGGGTTGGTCTATTTGAACTGTGATCCGGCAGAAGAACATAGCTCACGAAAGCAAGCTGTAGGTAGGGTTATGCTCAGTTCGTATAAAAAAAAACGAATCGTTTTGCTTACCAATGGTAAATCTTTCTTTTTAAACCTTTTTTTTTTTTTTAGGGTGGGAATTCATCCAATGACTTCTCCCGCTCTGGGCGGAGTGGAAGGGCGTGTCAGACTTTTACTGACTAAAACCCACCCGTGTTCCTTCAGTTGCCTGTTGCCAAGGTCCCAGTATCCCTTTCGGACTAACCCGCAACCCTGGCAGGTTCTTTTTAAGCCTAGAAATAGATTCGTAAGCTAATTTTACCTGTGATAACTACTTTCACATTAGACTATGTAAAGCTATGAGGTCTTTCACTTCATTATTGGTAAAGATACAAGTCTTAATTATAACCAACTAGCTTCCACCCGCGGCTTCGACCGCGTGGTATGTCGATAAAAAGTAGCCTGTGTCCTTCCCCGGAATGCCATCTATTTCTTTGCCAAATTTTATCGAAATCCGTTCAGTGGTTTAGGCGTGAAAAGGTAACATACAGACAGACAGACAAACAGATAAACAGACAGACAGATAAACAGACAGACAGAGTAACTTTCGAATTTATAATATTAGTAAGGATAACGGTCCGTAAATTATAGGAATTGGTTTTAATGGGCCGGCCATATTAGCCGTAGGACCGATGTCCGTTACCTAATTGGAAAATCGATTCCAACTTGGATAGTCGATACAAAGGAATCGATATAACCTTCACCTATTTATCATTTTGTTGCCCAGTTTTTGAAATTCTCAGAGTCTTGACCCCAAAACAAAAATAAATCACCTTTGGGAACCATTGAATTCTGTGACCGCGACTTGAAAGCATTTTTACGACTTCTCAAATTGAGTTTGGCGCCGAAAGAAGAAAAAGGCTCGTAAAATATTTTAAAGAGCTGTAAACTCTTCCAGACTTGAGTGTTAATCGGGAAGAAAGGATTTGAATACTCGATTTTTTTTTTTTTTTTATATAGTGGCCTTATCTGATACAGTAGTTGTAGCCCAGTGGTAAAGTAAAGTAAAGTAATCATTTATTTGCATATATTGCAGGTACAGTAAATAAGATGTGAACAATTATGGGTGATCCTTGTACAATCTACCTTATATTATTAGGCATGCACCATTATAATAACACGAGTGAATTAAAATAAAATGAATAGTAAAGATGAAATTATAGATTATTTTTAAGGTATAACAGTTGAAACAATATTCGGCATGGTACATACATTACAATAAAACATTACTTCAAATATCTTCAATACAATAGGAATAATATTTTTTATAATAATTGAAACAATGCCAAAATTAGGTATGTCAGCTTAATTAAATTATTCATTTTATAAGTCAGGATCTTTAAGAAAGTCATTCACAGAATAGTAGCATTTTACAATTAATAATGCTGTCAGTTTCTTTTTGAAGTTTTGAATTGTCTCATTTTTAATTATGTCGGGTACTTTATTATATATTATTGGGCCCATACTAATAACACTTTTTTTCTGTAACGCAGTATTACAACTCTCAACATGAAGTAGATTTTTATATTGACTTCTTAAAGGTCTCTTTCTATCTTTTGACAGTGCAGTGAAAAGGTTCATGTTACACTTAACGAAAATTGCGACTTCTAAAATGTACATAGCCGGGAAAGTTAATAGTTTGAGGGACTTACACAGGAACGCAACTATCCGTCACTTTCATATTAAGTATTGCCCTTAAGCATCGTTTTTGGGCTTTGAACACCTGTTCTCGTAGAGTACAGTTTCCCCAAAAAATTATTCCGTATCTTAAAATGGACGCGACTAGACCATGGTATGCAACTACTGTTGTGGTGATGTTGACCTTTTTCGCTAAATAGTATAACACATACGCGGATACGCTCAATTTTTTACAAACTTCTTCTGCTTGAGGTTTCCAAGTCAACTGACTGTCTATCAGTATACCTAAAAATTTTGCAACTTGTACTTATTCTATATTACAGTTATTACATTCTATTACTACATTTGGTACTGATGTGCGTTGATAAAAATGCATTACGTTCGTTTTTTGCAGGTTGATTACTAAATTATTTTCGTCAAGCCAATTTACAATGGTGCCGATTCTCTTGTACAACGAACTAAATTAAACTATCTCTAAAATTTCTTATTTTTAGTTAAGAGAATCTTAAAAGCTATTCTGCAAACAAAATTCTCTAAACTTAAAAACGATTTTGACACGACTAAAATCGAGTTTGACAATCGCTAAGTTGAGTAGACCATAGACCAAGATTTGTCGGAAAGAGTGAATGAAAGCGAACGAAAAGATCCAAAGTGCAAAAAAAACCTGAGAGCAATCAAATAATTTACTTTAATTGTTTATCATTAATTATTTTAATGAATTATGGGGATCAATATGACGGCGTAAAACTAAATTGTTGTCAAATTTTTAATAAATGATGCAGTAGCTTGTATTTGTCTTTATTATCTGTAAGCCCTACTAGGGTTGTACACCGAAAACGATGTAGCACTTCGGCGACATTTTCGGTTTTCAATAAGAGAAAAATCTTTAATTTTATTAAAATCGACCAAGTACAACATTTCAAATATTGATTCAGGTAGCATGATTATCTTGCTATTTATTTCAGCGTAATAAAGCTAATTGTATAATAAAAATGTGATCTCGAGAAAAGAAAATCCGGTTTTTCGTTAAGTAAGTTGAAAATCTCCGGTATTCTCGTCGCCAGGAAAGCCCTATCAAGGACATCTTGAATTTGTCAATAGTTCAATACGTCTGTTTGTTGTGGCATATTTGAAACTTTTTTCCGGCTTGGAATCTCTTACAGTTTCTTTTGATAAGTCATGCAGTCGTTGACGAGAAAACGTGCGAACAAAAGGCAGCAGGAGCTGCTCGTGGAGCGGCTCCACAATAATCGCCAAATGGCAAGAGGTAAGAAAATACAACTGAACTTTATTTTATTGTAGCGATGGGTTTCTTACAAAAACGAAAGAAAATTTTAATTCACATACAACCTCAGAGCATCAACCTTAAATTATCTATACTTGCGGTGTTTCATCATTCTCCTGCCCATATCCCATTCTGCTGCGGTGTTGATAGCTAATAATAAAATGATGTCTTCTTTAACTTCATCGGTCTACTTTTAGTGTCACATATTTTTTCTTTTTTTAGAAAATCAAGCTGATCCGGAGGTATTGGAATTTTAGGGCAATATCAGTAGGGAGCTGAACCAACTGGGCTGCAGCAGGACTGTCAAGCAGTGGCAACATGTAAGTTGTCTAAGTCAGATAAAATGTTAAACTGGATTGGTTACATGCATAATTTTCGTGTGTTCTAAACTAATTTAATTTCAACAGATTTGGGCTGTGTGGGTGGCCAAGGTGAAAACAAAGGCCAGGAAAGTGAGGGACTCCATCAGGGCCACAGGTGGCGGACCGGCAGAGGCAGATCTTAATGACATTGAGAAGAAAATTCTTGATGTCATTGGGTCTGCTTCTGTCGATGGTTTTGCAACGTTGGAAATGGTAATTTGTTTTAGTATTTATAACATATATTAGGTACTAATGCTGGCTTTCAGAATTTTTTCTTTTCAAGCACTGATAAATGTGACAAATGAATTACCTAATGTTATCCGAGTGCTGGTGTTTGCGTGAAGCTCAAATTAATTAACTGTTTTTACTTCAGGGAATACCTCTCTCGCCCCACTACCGCCGCCACTAATGTCGCCTGCCCTGGAGCAAAATGTGTCGCCCTCTCGACAGTCCATACCAGAAGAGCTGCATGTGGAAACCGACAGGGGAACTCCTGCAGTACCACTTCGGCAGTCAAGCGGGCGAGTTACCCGTCGTCGGAGACTGCCGAGGACTCCCCGCCCGTCAGTGCACCACAATTTGGTACAAGCACCGAATGAAAATAGCAGGTTACTCCGGGAGGGTATCGTCCAGGAGGCAGAAATTTTGGCTGCTGCCATTCGCTCTTCCGGTGTACCGTATCTAGTGGCACATGCCCAAGACGAAAATAATTGGAATGAAACCTGATTGGTTTCTTCTCCATTACTTCGTCTTGGAGCTTACAAATTTAACCTGCTATTCTCATTAAGTGCTTGGGCCAAAGCCTTAACTCAGCTCCCTACTGGCATTGGAACTAAGCCAATTTTTCTGTATTTTTAATTATTTAGCTGATTGTTAATTATTTTGTTGATTTTTATATTATGTTGATTGTTATATGTTGTTAATTATTTTGTTTAAGAGTTACGGATGATGATCATGAAGTATGTGGTGGAATGGTGGGAAAATAAAAATAAAAATTGTAAAGAAATAAATTGTTTAATTTTATTAAAATGATTCACAATTGATTGCCGAATTTCCCTTGCTTCTGCAAGGAAATCGGTGCTGGTTTCCTCTACAATCGCACTGTGCTCATTGTCTTCGGTGACATTTATTAATTCTTCTTCATCTGCAAAAAATACATCTATTAGATTGCAAACGTAAATAAAACAGAAGAATTACATAAATAACTAGCAAACTAGGTACACTTACCATCCAATGATTCCAAAAACATATTGTACAAGGTGCAACATGCTACAATTATTTTAGCTGCCTTTTTTGGCTGGTAATGTAGGCAAAGATGCCTGTGTAGGCATCTAAATTTATTTTTGAGGCGCCCATTGCACATTTCTACGATATTTCTTGCCCTTGTGTGGCACTCATTGTACGCAGCCTCCGCTTCAGTTGTTGGCACCATAATGGGAGTCATGACCCATGGCTGCAGTGGGTATCCCTTATCTCCTACAATAAATAAAACTTTATATTAATTTATATTGTAATTAGCTAATAGATATACCTAGTAGGTATAAAAGTTTACTAGTGACCTACCTAGAAGCCACTGAGATCTTTCCCCACGCACAAAATCATTTCTCAGGACTCTATTAATTTTTGATGCCCTCCAAATTGCAGCATCATGGGTGGACCCCGGAAAATTTGGGTTTAGGCCAATAATCTTGCCCCTTGCACTGCATACCTACATGAAAATGAAAGTTTTTGTTTGAATAAATCTATTATGATATTTAAGAGTTAAAAAAATTAGTTTAAACTTACAATCTGGCAGTTGATGCAATAATAGCCCTTTCGATTGTAGAAAAGGTTGCCAGGTGCAGTAGGGTGATTCAGTGGAGGTTTTGCTATAGCAACATGAGTCCCATCTACTGCACCTAATGTGTTGGGCATATTATATAGGTCTTGAAAACTGGAACAAGGTCAGTGTTACATGAATAAAGAGTGGTGCAGTTCTGAGTTTTGTCAGGTGTATTTTAATTTTAATTATGTTCTCTTTAGTTTTTTGAAGTTCGACAGAGAAGCCAGGGTTAAAAAAATCCATTAAGAAACCTAGTACCTAGGTACCTTTTAAAACTAAGAAATATTCAATTGAACTTACTCTGTCTTGGCTGCTTCCTTTTCTTCACGGGTCATGGGAAATCTCAAGTATTGAGGGGTTAATGTTCTTAAAATTTCTTCTGCTGTTATTGTTATGCACCTGCTCACTGATGGCTGGCTGAGCCCAAGTATCTTATCTTGCCCAATAGGTGTTTGATAACTGCCTTGGGCAAACAGATTGAGAGCAGCTACAATCTGAATATGAATATGAGTTCTATTATCATACATGTAGGGACTAAGTAATCCTACATAAATACAAAAGGAAGGTAGGTATATAAAGGACACAAAACTGTTCTAACCTTAATATGTTTGGGGAGAAATCCTTCATCCAACCGAGGACTCCTTAATGTTTCCACCAAATAAAGTGCCGGGAGCACTTTATTTGGTGGATCTAGGGAGTCTGAACATTTTTTTAAATTTATCTTCTGCCATTTGGAATGGGTTGGAACGATCTCGCAATCTTTCCAACTGAACTCTTTCTTGATAGTTTCTAAAAAATAGTTAAGTATTTCTTAGTACTGGTGATCATTTCTTTTCAAAATCATATTATATAAAGTACTTACTTAATACATAAGATGTTCAGTACAAAAATCCCTATATGTTTTCACAAATGCATTATTTTCGTACTGAATTCTAATATAAGTAACAATATTGTTATTAGTTACCTTTCTGCCGAATCGACAACAGCTGCAATAACATATGCGTCCATAATTTATTTTCCAATCTCACAAGCATCCAAAATAACATGAATTTCAATAGAAAATGTGCTTTGGAAATTTTAGTTTATTACAACTAATTTTATTCCACACCTTTTTAATCGCGACTAAAAATAGTTTGGTTTAGTTTGACAATCAAAATTTTAGGTGAAAAACGTCAAGTTCAGAATAGCAAAATTGCCATTTTCACTAAATTGAATACCTAAAATGACATTTAGTGCTGTCAAACTATAATATAGTTAAGTTGTGTCACTTTAGTCAATTTCAGAATGAGTTTGGTCGTTTGACAGGACTTAACTAAATTTTAGTGATTTTTAGTTTAGTTTAGAGAATTTTGTGACAAGAGAATCGGCACCAATGTCTGTCCTGTTCGTATTTGTCTATGTCTGTACAATTAATTAATGCGGTGCTGTCGTCAGCGAATAAGACCATTGGATGTTCAATGTGGTGTGGTAAGTCATTTATGTATAACAAGAATAATAGTGAGCTAAGAACTCCCTGAGGTACACCATGTCTGATTACTCGTGCTTCGGATATGTATTTCTTCTCACGCCTAGTGTTTATGCAAATTTTAGATATTTTCGTATATTGTTTACGGTCACTTAAGTATGATTTAATCAGATTAAGTACGTTTCCTCTAATCCCATACACGTTAAGCTTATTAATCAGGGTTGCGTGATGGACACGATCGAAAGCTTTTGTCATATCTGTAAGGATTGCGCAAATTGGCATTTTTTTGTCAACATTTCCTATTATTATACTAAGTAAGTCGTAAATAGCAATATGTATACCTTTGTTCTTTCTAAATCCTTTTTGTTCATCACATATAATATTACATTTGCTTAAAAACTTATTAATTGATTTATAAATTATCTTTTCGATGACTTTAGAAAATATAGGGATTAGGGCAATGGGTCTATAATTGACTAAACTTTCTTTATCGTGTTTTTTGAAAAGTGGTTTTACGATAACTGTTTTTAGACCATCCGGGAATACTCCAGAGCTAATACACAAATTTATTATATGACTTAAGTGTGGGGCAATAATATTCGACACTAATTTGACTACTTTCGTAGCTATGCTATCATATCCAAAGCTGTTTGTGTTTTTTAATGTCTGTATCACTCTTATTACGTCTTGAGGTATCGCTGGAGACATAAACATTGAGTTTGAGTTGCTAATTGCGTGGTGACGGACGCGACTTTCGTTCGTAGGTTCGTACCTTGACAGCCTCTTTACTTTGTATTAATTTTCATCACCACTGCTCTCAAAACGGTTAAGAAAAACATCTTGAAGAAACCGGCATGTACACACGGCTACACATCAAGCCATACATTTCCACTTCAGGCTGATCTCGCACTGTATAGAAATTTGGTACAATACTGGAAATGTATAGCTTGATGTGTAGCCGTGTGTACTTAGAATCATAAATTCAAAGACATATGACATCTATCAACCTGCACTAGTCCTGCGTGGTGGATTACAGCCCACTCCCTCTCAGAGACAGAAGGCCTGTGTCCCAGCAGTGGGAACGTTATAGGCTGAATATAATGTAGGTATTGTATATCATATATATTGTCCCACTGCTGGGCAAAGGCCTGTTCTCTTACAAAGAAGCCATGAGCATTGATGACGTCGGGTTGGTGATTTCAAACTTACATGAACTATGACACGTTTTCCTTCTCCGATGTCAATGATGTCCAAAATTATTAGAAGATGAGTCTTAAGCAACAAATAACTTTATCTGGAAAACGGTCTTTAATTTCTCCTGTTCCAAAAACCTTATTTACGAATTGGGTCTGTTATAAATAAATCAACTTCAAGGTTCATACTTACACTCATTTCGTAAATAGGGCTTTCTCGTGCTTGTTCTAACTGAACAGACAGCTGCAGGCGTAGCATGAGCACCGTTTTGTCGACGGAAGAGTAGACAAAAATGACGTTTCCTGTAGACAGTAGACAGTACGAGACGGCAGCAAAATAGAAAGAGTCAACTGCACTTTTTACGAAATTCACTCTTTTACATAATTCGACTCAGAATTATTTGTTTTATCATAGGATTTATCGGTTGTCAGTGTGATTTTGACAGTAAAGATAGAAAACTTTCTTCCAAAATAGTCTACATATAAAAAGACCTAGACAAAGATCGTTAGAAATGAAACACAAAATGACAGATTGTAGAAAAATTTCTACGGTGGATGTCAAAAATGAAGAAACGAACTGTCACTTTGTATAGAAAAGCTATGTCTATTCTTCGTAGAGATAGAAAGCGCCATGCTACGCCTGCTGTGCTGCTTGGGAGTTTGTTGCGCCACTTCTTCTTCCCAGCTAAAGCACTAGATAGTGGTGAAGGCTGAGCGTTTTGGGGGACTGTCTTATTTTTGACGTTCGAAAAGTGCTGATTCTCAGCCTAGTTTGAATAAATGACTTTTGATTTTGTAACTTGATAATAGGTACCTACTTATTCCATTGTTACAAAAAGGAAGAGGTTCTAAATTCGTCTGTATTTTTTTATTTTGTATTTTTCTTACGCGGTTGCTCCGCCAACCTTGAATTGATTTTGATGATTCTTTTTTTTTTTGGTCGGTCATGCTTCAGAGATGGTCCCTTAAAAATTTTATGAACTTTGCTTGCGTAGTTTTTGAGTTAGCTTCAATATTACGTATTTTTCGCGTAGCTCAAGCCGTTGGTCCCGGCCGTCATTCGTGGATCTTTGACAGTCGTTACGGGTCGTCAGAAGCCCGAAAGTCCGACAACCAGCGTTACCAAGGGGTATCGTATTACCCAGTTACTGGGTTTTGGAGGTCAGATAGGCAGTCGCTCCATGTGAAATACTGGTATTCACCTGCATTCGGTTAAACTGGAAGCAGACTCCAACATAGTTGGGAAAAGCGCTCCGAATACGAAGGTCTTTAAGGTCTAAATGTCATTATTTGCAGAACGTCCACATGTTACAACGTCTATTAGGAACTTGACAATGTCTAGAGTGACAAAACGACTTGCTAGTAAAACGTCCAAAATGTGAAATCGTCACGAATGTGAAGTACAGTCGTCAATAGACGTAGCTATTTAAACATACATAAAAATATAATAACGTTTTCTTCCAGTCATTTTTATTGACTATTTTATAATCTTTAGCCAACCGCAATACTGGACTACAGCTATAGCCTATTTGAATAGTACAACACTGAACAATGTAGCCTATTTAGTTGCTATCATCATTCAGCCGAAAGATGTCCACTGCTGGACAGAGGTCCAACATGCATCGTCACATTGAACGGTCCTGTCATCCTGTGCTTCTCGCATTAAGAAAATTGCCACGACCTTGCCAGGATATCGGTATAAATGTATGGTTACTAGGTAGTTACCATACATTTAATAAATAAAAGTATTGACACATCACTAATTTCTGCGTCTGCACACCATTTCCTTACATTATATTTGTACACCTGGAGAAGACTATTGTTCAGATGCACAAATATTAATTTAAGAAAATGAGGACATCGCAGGTATGCTGGGAGAGATGTCTTCAGAAATAAGTATTGCCTTTGTACGTGTTTTTCTGTTCCTTTCTTCTTGTCTGTATTTATATGTGTGCATAAATGGTTAAATAAATAAATAGACATTTACAAAAAAATACTATACTTACTAAGAAATTAATAAAAACCTGAAACATTCAAACGCAACCCTGAAAAACATGACGCATTTCTGAAATAGGGTCAATATTCAAAATAAACATACAAATAAAATGGATACCATATGTTTACGAGTAACAGGTAATATTTACCTCCAATAACATTATAGTATGTTTCGAGTATTTAAACGGGTTGATTTTCCTGTATTCTTTGAATTGTATACAAAAGGTTGTCGGCTAATTATTTTGTAGAAATAAAATGAGCCGTTTTAGTTTAGCATCAGTTAGAAAGTAAATCATCATTTTCGTAGCCTTTTCCCAACTATGTTGGGGTCGGCTTCCAGTCTAACCGGATGCAGCTGAATATCAGTATTTTATATGGAGCGACTGCCTATCTGATCTCCACAACCCAGTAACTGGATACTAGGATACACCTTAGGAAGATATTTTTTCTTTATTACAAAAAAAAAACAAAAATAGACTCAGTATAATTCATAACAACACCCTCACGGATTGGACAAGAATTTTGTCACACGCTGTATAAATTGCCATCAACACGCTAAGCAGAGAAGAATTTATGAATGACTAGCTGCGCCCCGTGGTTTCACCCGCGTAAGTCTCGATCCCGTGGAAATATCGGGATAAAAAGTATCCTATGTCCTATTCCAGGTCATGATCTACTCTTGTGCCAAATTTCATCCAAATCCGTTCAGCCGTTTTAGCGTGAAAGCGTAACAAACAAATAAACAAACTCACTTTCGCATTTATAATATTAAGTTAGGATAGGATGCGATGACGAGAGAGGAAATGCATGTGACTAAAATGATGATGAATAGAAATGTTCATAGAGGCAGCGGGAGAAGAAAGCCAAAGAAAAGATGGATGGATTATGAGAGGAATGATATGAAAGAGAAGCGAGTGAATGATAGTGTGACGGTTGACAGGGGAGAGTCGAAACAGAAAACGTTTTGCGGGCTTATTCCGATCGGACCCCACAATCGGATCCCACATTTTGGGATCCGTAAGGAACGTGGAAAAAATTAACATTTGGTTCCGATCAGATCCCACATTGTGGGATCCGATCCGTTAAGAACGTGGAAAAAATTTGTTAAATGATTATACTTAATATACGAACGAAATGATCTTCCTTTTAGGGTTAGTATCGCGGTGCACTACTTCTTTTTTATAATTCGTACATCACCACATTCGCCACGTACTGGTTTCTTTAATTTGTATTTTTTTTGTGTATTGATGCCCAGCACGTAACAGAACTAGACCACCATTTCTGTCTATAAATTTTACTTCTTTATAATTTTGAGGACCCCACAATGTGGGATCCGATTGTGGGATCCGATCGGAATAAGCTGTTTTGCGCCGACCCCAAGTAACATGGGACAAGGGCAGGAAGATGATAGTTGATGGGATATAACGACCATCAGCGGACATCTATAAGTGTAGTGTTCTTTTGGTACGATTTAAATACTCCTTTTGCTTCGTTTATCATACATCTTGTCATACACGTACGCTGTAACTGATTTGTTACAGTTGTAATCGCAATCATGTTCTATCTGCCTAGCCTTTTCCCAACTATGTTGGGGTCGGCTTCCAGTCTAACCGGATGCAGCTGAATACCAGTATTTTACATGGAGCGACTGCCTATCTGACCTCCACAACCCAGTAACTGGGTAATACGATACCCCTTGGTTAGACTGGTTGTCAGACTTTCGTGCTTCTGACGACTCGTAACGACTGTCAAAGATCCACAAATGACAGCCGGGACCAACGGCTTAACGTGTTTTCCGAGGCACGGAGGAGTCTCGATATGTGAAAATGGTCACCCATCCACGGACCAACCCCGGCAAGCGTAGCTTAACCTGATAGATCGACCCGAGCGGCTGTTATTACTTAGCCACGAGCTCCAATCGAGCTGTAATCGCAATCATGTTATTTGGTTTAAATAGGTTTTTATTTGTAGTATCTTATTTATCTTATATAGATTCTTTTCTACCTTGTGAATATGAGAACGTTGTAGGCTCAGTGGACTGTATACGTTTTTTGAACATTTTCTAATTTTTTTTACTACCTACCTGAAACTTTTTGAATGGCAAAATATGGGAGGGCAGTGTGTGTCCTCCCATAACTGTAATTTGAAAATATTGTAAAAGCCAATTATCTTTTAAAAGAGTAACCATGGAGTTGCTTGCCGGCTCTTCTCCATAGGAAACGACCAATTGGAACCGTGCAACTAGCTTCTGACGTTTTATAAGTGCCCATGTAGGATTATGTGAAATAAAATATTTTGGTTTGATTTGATTGTCTGGTTACGAGTAATAAACGCACCCTGATCTTTCTGAAGCACATCACTAATATGGTCATTATAATGTCCTCCTAGGAAGTTCCTTCTCGGCGGCTAAGTCAAGTTGTATACCTAATATCTAGATCGAACGAGTCAGCAATCAATTGGTCAATTGATCGATGATTCGCCAAATTCAATAGATATGTCCTCTGCAGGGTTAAACTCACAAATAGCGTTAATAACTTCCAATTTTCTTATAAAAGTTTAGACTAATGTTAGTTTTGGAAGTCTGATTCCCAGGTACAGCTTAGAAACAGATAAATGTGTCTGGACCTAATTTCCGCAACTGTTCTTCATCAAAGGAATTCCTGAAGACTAGTCTTCAAGAATTCCTTTGATGTTTTGTCTTTTATTTTTGTACGTTAATTTTTTGCTAGAATTTTAATTTCTTATGCAAAAAGTAGGTGAGATCTGAAAGTATTAATTTCAGTTACAAATATAGGTTTTGCTAGAGTGCACTAGAACTCTTTTTTTATATAAATTTATATAACTATCATCACTAAAATATTATAAAACAAAGTCCCCCCACTGCGTCTGTCTGTCTGAACGCGATTAACTCGAAAACCCTCATACAACGTCAATGTACCGTGTGTTGAAATTGCTACATTTCATACAACTGTCACAGAAGGACATTTGTGATTTGATTATACGGACAATTAAAGTTGGTAGGTACTTTGCTTTGACAATTCATTTCTCTGACTTTACTAAAATATCGTCGCTATAGTCATTGCGCGACTGCTAGTCACCGCGTGAGGTATGTGAGTGATGAGACGGGGAAGAGCGCCATTGACAAAAATAAAAACAACCGACTTCCAAAAAAAGCACTAAAAAAGTGAAAAATAACTTTAATTTCGGAAGTCGGTGTCTTTTCTTTTCAATTTTCGTTTTTTGCCACCGACTTCCGAAAATAAGGTAATTTTTAAATTTTTTAGTGTTTTTTTTTGGAAGTCGGTTGTTTTTTTTCTGTAAAAAGTTTTTATTTTTCACTTTTTAGTTGTGGTACCTACCCCACAAAAATTCGAATAACAGTGACCTGCTATGTAAATAACAGTGACGGAGTCAAATAAAATATCGTCTACATAGACTAAGAGGAAAAATACGTAATTATTGAAGCTAATTCAAAAACTACGCAAGCAAAGTTAATAAAATCGGGGACGACCTCTGAAGCATGACCTACCAAACTAAAAAACAATCATCAAAATCGATTCATAATTGACGGACTAGTCTTACCAAGGGGTATTGTATTACCCAGTCACTGGGTTGTGGAGGTCAGATAGGCAGTCGCTCCATGTAAAATACTGGTATTCAGCTGCATCCGGTGAGACTGGAAGCCGACCCCAACATAGTTGGGAATAGGCTAGGCAGATTATGAATTGACGGAGTAATCGCGTAACATACACACAAAAAAAACAAACAGACGAATTGAGAACCTCCTCCTTTTTGAAGACGTCGGTTAAAAACTGACAGACTGTGTTAGCTAGGCCTTTTTGTACCTCCCCATCTCATCACTTACGTACCTAAGGCGGTGACTATCAGTCGCGCGTGTACAACAGTAAAAGCTCTTTTATTTGTCAGATTTTATTATTGAAATGAAATTAATGAAGTTGATAGGTTTCTAAGCAATGCGGGAAAGTCCGAAAGGGATACCGGGGCCTTTGGCATCCGGCCGTGGTCCAGGCCATGGTACGGAGCGAGAGGGCATGGGAAGCAGTCACCTCCTTCTGCGAAGCAGTAATGCTCGCGAAGGAGGAGGCGGAACGCGTGAGGGAGAGGCAAAGTTTGCGTCCTCACGCCCCTAACCGCCGCCGTTGGAGACGCCCTGGGCGTCGGGAATCCCAGGCGGATTCCCGGCCACCATAGGCGCGGGCTTGCAGACGGTGAGCAATGGTAGCTCGCCGTCCGATTAGGACCAGGCCCGGGTCGATGGCGCGTCGTGTTCCACGCGCGCCTCAAAGAGATGTCAGCACAATTGGCGGGGTCCGCTAGGACCGATGCCTGCCAGGGTTGCGGGTTAGTCTGAAAGGGATACCGGGACCTTGGCAACAGGCAACTGAAGGAACACGGGTGGGGTTTAGTCAGTAAAAGTCTGACACGCCCTCTCGCTCCGCCTAGTGCGGGAGAAGTTATAATATGATAATTTTCCAACCTCAAAAAAAATGTGTCTAAGCAATTCAAAATAAACCGCTGGAAAAATCTTGGCGTTAGTCCAAAACAATAGGTATCTAATAGTTGTTTATGTACCATGACCATGCGATGTTGACTGCTGCTTTTACATGCTGTATTAAAACACACTATAAATGGCGAATTAACCGACACATGATAGGTTTATTTAGTATTTATTTAGCTAACCCGAAAGATTACGAAACCTCTGGTTACCTTGTAAGGAATTCGGACGTAAACAAGGGAAAAATTGCGTTCTCAATGACAAAAGTGACCAAATATCAGAGACGAATAAAATTACAAACCAACACACGTTGTTTGTAACATCCTTGGCATACTATGTTCATACCAAACTCACCACTATGAAGCAAGGAGGATATGCTATCCAATATCCATACTTCATACATAATGTGATGAAAAAATATCAATGAAAAGACAAAAAAAAAATACAGCCGAACATCTTCCTTTTTGAAGAATTCAGTTAAAAACACACGGCAGTGCGCGCTAAAGGTCGGGTTATTACAATCAGTTCAAATCAAAATAGGCTTTCAATATTTGGGACCAAGCGACAAGTCGTTCAAATTATCTATAGGTTGTTCATACACTGTTCTGTCAACAGTATTGTACGAGTATAAGATCGGGACATGTTCTGTCGTTCTGAAGTGCCTGACATACAAAACTAAGGCACGATTCTGAACTTTGCATTCGATAGTCGCATAGCCTTCAAACCGCATGGGTTAGCATAGCACATTACATAGAATAATGCCTGTAGATCCCGAAGGTCTATTTATTTATATTTAATTAACAAGTAACAGGACTCAAAAAGTTAGTAACAATCTATCTTATCAACTATATTAGTACACTAACCTACACATTTAACCTAACACTGCCTTACAGGTATGAGAATCCCTGCTACATGCTTAAAACCGATGTAGAAAGCTTGCAGCAGCGATTCACACACAAACAGTCCAGTCTGCTCGCAACACACTGCAGTAATGTTGGGGCTGGCCCGCACCCGGCGCACCAGGGAAGCGCATCTTTTCCGCATCGTAGTGTAGAATCTATCTGTAACCGCATCTATGCAGAGCTGTAAAGAATACATTCGCCACAAGATTGAGGCGGGCATTTGCCATTCCACGGGCATAAATTCAGAACATGCGGTTCGAGTTAAGACCAAAGAAATTATGATAAGATTGTGTAAAAGATGATTTGGTTGGAAATGGGGTGAATAATTAAATTACGGCTGTTCGTGACATCCATATTGGAAGATGAAATGCTGCGCTGATCAAAAGACAGGCGGAAGGCTACTCAGACACTGAGGCCACTAAAGGCTCGCGTCCTCAATTCCGCATCAAACGGACCGCACGCATCGACTCCTGGGTACAGTTCGATTCAAACTTAATGGCGGCTCGGAACATGAGGCGAGTCGCTGCGCAGTAACAATTTCGTGTGTCGGCGGGGGTGTGGGGTGGGGTACTGCGCAGCTAAAAGCTAACTTCCGAGCCGCCATTAACTTTGAATCGAACTGTAATGCCGATTCTATGCTAGGCAATCCGATTGCTGACAATTGCGTCAGCATTGCAGCAGCTACAGTGGACTTCATTCGTCCGATGCATGGGTACGGTGCGGGACTATAGACACACATTAAAAGTCCTATAGAATAGAATAGAATAATTCTATTCTATATGACTTTTAATGTGCGTGTGTATGTGTGTGTTTGAGTCATAATAATATAATACTAGAATGAAGATGATTATTATCTTCATTCAAGTATCATACGCCTCAAAACTATTCTTAGTAGGTATCTACATAAAGACGTCAAGTGCCTACTTCCCTATCAAAGGCTAATTTGAGTAGTTCTAAAAATTTACACCAGGTGGCGCGTCACTCAATGTAGACCTGTCAAAACATTGTTTTCATAGGTTTATTAGTGTAAAATGGGATACAATTAATAAATTCATACGTAAGGAAACATAACACAATGCCTTCTTTATGTATCGTGTCACATTGCTCTTCATATTGCGAGAATCGCTGCCATTGGCTTATCCGTCATTTCTATGCTCTAGGCACAGACTATAAACATTAATCTTCGGTCTTCCATTGATCTGCCATGCCAGTACCCTTTATGAATGAAAATTGTTAAGCTGCGTCGTATAATTTGTGGAATCAAGCCTGGTTTCAAAATTGTTATTGTTTTATTAATTTTACGGCATATGTTATTTAATACGTAGATATCTATATTTCTAATATTTTATATCGTAATTCGTGATTATCTAATGTATGCATACCTATTTCTGTAATAAAAGAGGCATTATTGTTGTTATTTTCCTTGTCTTTTATCCTAATGAGGTTTATAAATATCAATTATACAAATAGGTTTATACTCGTACTTAAATCAATATGAAATAGAATTCCCCAATGGTTTTCCCAAAAAAAACTACACTAAACAATAAGTAATAAAACGGCACCACAGATAAAATAAGATCATAAAACACACCACAGACCACACTTGAAATTGTTAGAATTTTTTAAATATGATAGGCTAAAGCGTCCACCCACGCATCCTACTCAAAATAGCTATTGATTTCAAACATCATTCCTTTGGCATTGCAGTCTCTGGTTATTATGCTATTGTTAGAGATGGAAAAACAATTTATGAGCTGTAAATCGCCTGTTATTTATTACAATACGTGCATTAGAATAAATCTTCTTTGATCTGGCGTTGCTAAAGATTACTTCAACTGCCCGGAACCTCAGACCAACAAAAAAGGAAAGACGGATCACGCCGTACATCAAAAGTGAAGTCACAAAACCATACTCCTGCAAGTAAACACACAAGCTCACGCACACACCTACACTAAAACCATGCTCATCGCTCCTAGTACGTCACGAGTCGTCGTCTAGTTAACATCACCAAAACAAATATAATTATGCCTTCCTGTGTAGTGAAAACGTGTAAAAACAATAGTAAATCACAGAAAAAGTCTCACGGAATCACTTTTCACTTGTAAGTACTTCAAATAACATCATTTTTTAATTTAGATAACTATGAATTTAAGGTTACTTGGAACAAAAAACCTGAACGAATGAACGCACGAAAACAGTGACATTTAAAGAGCGAGGGTTGCCATAATATGATTTCAAAATTTCCCCATTCGATATTTTTTACTTCGAGCAATTATATGTCTGTTTTTTATGCATTTAATATTTTAGATTTCCAAGTAATACTGAAAATATAAATAAATGGATAGTAGCTAATTTACTAACCTATTTATATACATATATATATATTTTTTTACACTCAATTGAAAATTAATGGATAATTCTAAGTGAAAGAGTGGAGTCTCCTAACACAAGCAATTCTTGCATAAAAGGTGACCTCCTAAATGCACTTTGTACTTAATTGTTTTTTTATTTTATTTTGCGATGTAAAAAAAAATGTTTTTGTTTCGGAATTCTTCCTAACAATTGAGGTACAATACCATACTCAACAATATCTTACTCGTACAATATTAGCCTACCCAAAATATTATTCCCCAAGTTATAGGGAAAAACTTTAACAACTGACAACCCTTTTTACACACACATAGATAAAAAGGTGGCTTCACTTTTGATGTACGGCGTGCTCTGTCTTCCCTTTTTTGTTGGTCTGAGCCCGGAACTCCCACGTATAAATAAACATGTCCCCCAGGTGGATTATCCATGTCCTTTTAATAACCCGATCGACAAGGTGACCTTCTCTATGTCTTTCTAATAACCAGATGCCCTAGACAAAGTGACATTCTATCAGCGATAACGAAGATAGAAAAGGCAAAAATGAATCAATCGAAAAGCTTATGTCAATTCTGTTGAAAGTCGTTGTAGAAATACGAAACGCTTTCGAAGCGATTGTCACTTGTCTAGGCCCTCAGGTCCCTAATTGCGTAACATACGATCAATCAGAATTGTAATCGGTTCGAAACAAAAGTCTATCCATTGCTTCATAAGTTCGTAAGTTACACTGTTGAGCAGTTTTTTTTTCGAACTTAGTAAGCAATGGCTTAGACATTTGTTTTAAACCGATTCAAATTCTGACCGATCGTACATCACGATATTACGATATTACCGATCGTACATTTAGGGTGCCGATCGACAAGGCGACCAAGATGTTCGCGTAATTCGTATTTAACGCTGTCACCATGAAGTGAAACACGATCTTGCTAGATATTGACTGATTTTATTTATACGTACGGTGTATGTACAAAACATTATTGTGAGGTTACCCTCAATGTTATAAATAATACAGCAGCTGACACCCGTTTCTGAAAGGATATATCATATATGTTTTTGCAGGACACTAAACGCCCCCAGATAATAATAATAAAACTTCTATCGTGGCTCGTTCAGTGTCAATGATTAATCATCATAATTATTTTATCTTATCATAAGGACCAAAATAAAGTCGCTGTTCGTGTTTGTCTGTGTGCCCATAGTGCTACTACACAATGGTTATGGATTACGGTTTTTAATGCAGTTTTCACCATTAAAAAATTTAGAGAATTTATTCCGGACGGTTTTTATTGACATAATCCTAACTATACTATAAATATGAAACTGAGTTTGTTTGTTACACTTTCACGCTAAAACGACTGAACGGATTTGAATGGTAGACCTAGGTTAGCACATACAATACTTTTAATCCCGATATTTCCACTTGATTGAGATTTATGCGGGTGAAACCGCGGGGCACAGCTAATACGTATTTAACTAACATAATAGCAGAGAGGCTGACCCGAACATTGTTGGGAAAAGGCTCGGCAGATGATGATGATGATAGTACAGAAGTCTCCATCGTCGCCGCATTAGTAGATTACACCCACGCGAAGCTGGGGCGGGTCGATAGTCTTATTTATAATCTGAATTTGACAATGGTAGATTATATAATGAAATCACTTGAATTCAACAATATATTGGGTAACCCCACCTATGAAATCGTCACTACTATGATAAATTCAATTTTTCTTATGTTTTTTGCAAAAAACATAAGAAAATTTGAATTTCGCGGGCTATCCTAGCGTATCAACCTTAAGTTATTCGGCACTTGACTCGGCCTTAAAAAACTGCTACAAGTTGCCTTCTAAATGTTGATTCTAGAAAAGCGTTTGACTAAAGAGTCCTTGTTTTGTCCTTTCATTTTTAGGGCAATATTTATTAGATCGCACTTTGACTTTATACTTTGCATAGAAAGTAAGCGTTACGTTAGTAAGTTTTATAGTTTTATAGACTCCACGAGACAGGCAGGACCTAGTATGGAGTCCACAAGTTAATACAGGGTGCAAGGGTAAACAGTCTTGTCATTCAAACCATGGGTAGTTGACATAAATATAAATGACCGAGTAAAAACAAAAAAAAACGTTATTTTCATTAAAAGATCTTAAAAAGTTTCTATGCGATACCGTGCTCGCTAGCGAAACAGCTGACTGTCTGAGAGAGGGGTTGCGCTCGCAGCCGGTCAGGTCACCTTCCATGCCCCCCACCCGTGTTGAGACGTAAGTTCATTGCCCTAGCGCATAGGTGAAAGGGTGAAATACTCTAGTGGTAAAAAAAAAATTAAAAAAAAAAACATTGATATTACTTTCTTAAAATGACACCAAACCACTGGTTTAAAGGATAACGGTGTTTACCCTAACACCCTGTGTTAAAATTATGTCTGCTTTGTAAAAAATATTATTAGTATTAATTTAGTTGTAAGTTTATTATTTTGATAAACGATTTATTTATTTAAATAATGGCTACAGAACCATATTTATCGCTCAGCCCGACACGCGTTTGACTGAGTCTAGTTTATTACTATTAAAAGTTCATTCTAGTGTTAGCTATTTGGCACCAGCCACCTCCATAACTCATGAATCGGGATCATAAAATTTCTTTGTAAGATTACTAGGTATTGTTAAATTGAAAATTGAAATGAAATCTTCAAGAGCTTCTATTGGACGAGTCAAAACCACTGACAACAAATAAAAGATCTATCTTTTCATTACTACAATTATATTTCTAAAGAAAGAAAGAAAGAAAAGAAAGAAAATACATTTATTCAGCACAGACTAAAAGGCACACTATATATATCAGATAACAAAAAAAAACCAAATAGTGTAAAAGTACGATGTAGGACAACTAATTGTAATTATGTAGGTCTACTAAATTGAACATCATATTCATCATTTCATTCATCGTAGACATGGGTAATCTCCTAATCAAAGCCTATAGCTGGACTTTCGGCTCTCCCAAAGTACCAAATAAAGACTAAAAGATCCTTATAGACTCAGGAAATTGAACGAAAACTTTCTAAAAATAGAAAATGCAGCGGTTTGTGAGTGCACCGTGCTCGGATCAATCTGGCTAATCGCTAACGTAGTCTATTATAATATAATTAGTACATACAGGGTGTTAGGGTAAACACCGTTATCCTTGCAACCAATGGTTTGGTTTCATTTATAAAACGTAAAATCAATGGAAAATTACAACTTTTTTTTAATTTTTTTAGATCTAAATTTTACCACAAGAGACGCAAGTTCATTGCCCTATGCGCTAGGGCAACGAACTTGCGTCTCAACACGGGCGGGGGGTACGGGATGTGACCTGACCGGCAGCGAGCGCGATCCCTCCCTTAGTCAGTCAGCTGTTTCGCTAGCAAGCACGGTGTCAGATATAAACTTTTTTAAATCTTTTAATGAAAATAACGTTTTTTTTGTTGTGTTCGGTCATTTATTTTTATATTTAAGTCAACTACCCATGGTTCGAATGACAAGAGTGTTTACACCTGTATATTACTGGCCGGGAATTACTTATTCGTTATTTTTTGGTTCTGTAAATGTATTTGTTTTTTCTATTTATTTATTTAGAAGTCTTTATATAAGTATTAAGTATGTTGAAACTGTGTGTACTCTCCGTCACTTGTCTGTAAGGGTTCATTAGAAAACCAGCGCTAGACAGCATCATTTTTCTGGCATTAATGCTGAAATGAACCTTTTTGGCACAGCCGTGAGGTACACATTACTCTTAAAACATTATTTTCTCTTTTTTACCCGACTACGGCGAAGAAAAAGGAGGGTTATGATTTTGACCGGTATGTATGTATGTATGTATGTTCATCTGTTCCCTCCTATCTTCCAAACCACTTATCACAATTTGACAAATGAGGTATCGTTAGAAGCGTCGTGATTGTCCGCTGGTTATAGGCTACGTGAAGTCACATTAAATTAGCGCCCTCTAGAGGACAAAAAGTGAGGAACTTAAAAAAAAAATGGTTTAATCGTACCATGTTGGGTATCAAATGAAAGGGCTTAATGAGCACATTTCAAAAATATATATATTATAACCCCAAAAGAATTAAAAAAAAAACAAGTAATAAAAACTAAAACCCACCTACGACTTAAAAGGTATAAACAGACACCACAGACAGACAAATTAAAAAAATCCGAAGTCACACGTAATCTGTTCGATTTATACCCTAACACGTGTGACTCCGGATTTTTAATTTGTCTGTCTGTGGTGTCTTGTTTATACCTTTTAAGTCGTAGTTGGGTTTTAGTTTTTATTACTTGTTTTTTTTTTGTATATTGTGTTTCAGGAACTGTGTCCAAATAAATGTTATACTTTCTTTCTTTCTTTCTAAAATTAATAATCACCATCTGCATTATACCATTCGTCAAAATTAATTTCACCTTTAAACGGATACCTCATCTCTGAGCTAAGGATTATATTTAGAAACTGAAAATAAACGTTTGCAGCATCGGAATTTTAATCGGTTCGTTTTGAACCCGGTCAAGTGTGAGTTAAATGTTTTTTTTACTGTTGACGCAATCAGACTTTACGGCGCCAGTTCGTATATGGCGTTTATATCTCAGGAACGGAATTCTGAACGAAGAAGAATGAACTAAGAACTAATTTCCTTTCAAATAAGCTTGAGGATACCTAATAGCAAGTTGACCTTGGTTGACCTTTTGACAGAAACTAACTGTCAGGCTATGACACCGGAGCTAATCATAAATCGCTGATGACCTGAAGGTCAAGCTAGGGTTTGCTACACTACTCCGACGATCTACTTTCACTGCATGTTGCGAATATACGGGACTAAGTATTATGTCCCAAATCGCTGCTTCGTTTTTGGGTCGAAACAAACCACCAGACCATGACAACCACCGAACAAAATCAACCACTAAACCAAACCAAACACAAACCAAACCAACCCCCAAACCAAACCATCCACTAAACCAAACCATCCACTAAACCAAACCAACCACTAAACCAAACCAACCACCAAACCAAACCAACCACTAAACTAAACCAAACCAACCACCAAACTAAACCAACCACCAAACCAAACCAACCACTAAACCAAACCAATCACCAAACCAAACCAACCACTAAACCAAACCAACCACTAAACCAAACCAATCATCAAACCAAACCAACCACTAAACCAAACCAATCACCAAACCAAACCAACCACCAAACCAAAAAAAAACACCAAACCAAACCAACCACAAAACCAAACCAACCACTCAACCAAACCAACTATTAAACAAAACCATATTACTAAACCAAACCAACCACTAAACCAAACCAACCACCAAACCAAATCAACCACTAAACCAAATCAACCAACATGCTACACCTACCACCTAAGTTTACATTATGGAAGCAATAAATTATATTGAGTAAGTTTATTGCTTTAAAAAAAAAGCACAAAAGAAGCAATAAGGATACAAGCAACAAGAGCAAAAACGCGCAATAAGTTGCTTTTGGCTTGCGTTTTCTTGATGCTGCTCACATACATAGTTTAGTAGCAAATACCAGCTCCATAGTAATCTGTTCCATAAGCTCTGCATGTTTGGTGTTATGAGACGAGACCTATTTGACTCAGTCCTGAATATCGCGATACCTATTTATTAACCGGGTAAAAATCCACTGCGGGCCAGCCTCAAATGAAAGCGCGTATGTTTTCAATTCAGCCAGACATAACTGTTCCTTTCTATTTACGCTATTAATATCAGATTTATCTGACGCTTTTATGATCCTGACATAAACGTTCTGAGAATAATATTATTACTTATACTATCTGTAAGCTCATATCTTGTGCTAAACATAAATCTAAACGGTATATCTTTGAATTGAGATTTTACTTTTGCAAATTCCTGCTTGTTGGCTTGAGAGACAACTACTTCAGCTCAGTTACATTTTATCTCACTCGCACTATACTCACGAACTGAGTGAGAGTGAGACGGAATGGGATGGTGGTGGTTTAGGTAATTGCTTTTACGGTGAAAGTAATGGTCATTAAAATAAAAAAAAAACACATAAGACCTGCTTTATAGTAAGTTCAGTTATTATTTATGCAAAGTTTCATGATCTAATTTGAAGTATTGTTTGAATACCAACGGTTTATAGTTCGGTTAGAGGCATCGAGATATAAGTACTTATATCTCGATGGTTAGAGGTAACTTTTGTTTTTTTTTCTATGATTTTTTTATGATATAGTTTTTTTTTTTGTCAAACATAGAACCTGGCATCAATCCTCATCTTTAACATAAATAATTATTTCTAAATTAATGCTGCAGTATTTTCGGCATTACGAGGGATCATGCTATGCAATTTAATGTCGATATCGCAACGTGTCTTTGGTCTCTGGCCTTGACATTAACGAATGGCAGGGAGTCAATAAGTCAAATTTTTATTTTACTTTTATTGGTTGAATACGAGGCGTTTGGCTACTTTTGTTACAGTCCTTATCTTGTCTATTTCTATTGTGTGTGCGTTTTGTTTGTTCAGAATAAGCAATTTTTCTTTCAATTTGTATAGATATGAGTCCTTCAGGTCCTTAGTTTAGTAAGCCTTTTTTTTTGAGTTTGGGAAATCATCAAATGTCTTCTCCCGCTCTGGGTGGAGCGGGAGGGCGTGTCAGACTTTTACTGACTTAAACCCACCCGTGTTCCTTCAGTTGCCTATTACCAAGGTCCCGGTATCCCTTTCGGACTTTCCCGCAACCCTGGCAGGTAGTAATTATGCCTGAAGGACTCACGGACGTTGGCATGGCCGACACACGTCAACGTCGTCTATTATTATGACTAATTACATCAAAACTTCGTCACGTAGTCTATCTGTTATTTAGAATTAATTAATATTAATTATTATCGTGTTGTTACAATTTGCTTTAGGTATTTATTTCAAGAATTTATTAAGAAATATTCATAACCGATTTCGTTTATTTATTTTTTTCTTCTTACCTCACTTTTAAATATTTCTTAAGATAAAAATTAAAAAAAAATCATTTAAAATATAAAAAATATCTTATCCGTAATTATTAAGAAACTGCATTGCCATATGCAGCATGTCTTTTTTTGCCATGATGCAATCAATTTTCGGCCGCTAGTAATAAATAATTCTAATCTTTAAACATAACTGCACTATTGTATTAGGTAAGCCATTTTGTTTTTAAATAAATAAATAAAAATAAGATACGATTGTTTTGACCGATGGCACGGGCGTAGGTACGCTACCTACCTCCACACGTGCAAGCATAGACTACTATATCGTGCAAGCGTACGGGGATGGACGCGGGTTTTCCGCATCTTCTGCACCTTTTTTTTTTGTTTTGTTATTATTTGTAATGTGTGCCATAAAGAATATTTTAATGTGTGTGCAACTATATATACGTAGACGCCCAACGGCGAGGGCCCCAGTGTTTTTTACGCCTTGATGAAGATATTAAGTTCAAAAAGTTTTACTGTACCTAATTATTGTCGTGTGTGTCATCATCAGCTTTTTCTCGAACCCCTATTGACCCGCTATTTCGTCGTATGAGCTCCCCTGACTGTCAAAAACAAACAAAGAAACATGGTATTGTTTTTTTCTTTATCTATACCCATGCTATAAATCCTCTATAAAAGTTTCTGAAACAGCTTATTGCTAACATTTAAAACAACCAGTGTCATACTAATCATAATACAGGGTGTTAGGGTAAACACCGTTATCCTTGCAACCAGTGGTTTGGTTTCATTTATAGAACGTAAAATCAATGGAAAATTACAACTTTTTTTTTCTTTTTTTTACATCAACATTACCACAAGAGACGCAAGTTCGTTGCCCTATGCGCTAGGGCAATGAACTTGCGTCTCAACACGGGCGGGGGGTGCGGGATGTGACCTGACCGGCCGCGAGCGCGACCCCTCCCTCAGTCAGTCAGCTGTTTCGCTAGAGAGCACGGTGTCGGATAGAAACTTTTTAAAGTCTTTTAATGAAAATGACGTTTTTTTTTTGTTGTGTTCGGTCATTTATTTTTATATTTAGGTTAACTACCCATGGTTTGAATGACAAGAGTGTTTACCCTTACAGCCTGTATAGTCCAAACGGGTATTATAATGCTGTACTAAATTTCATAATGCAACTCATTTTAAAAAAGAACATTGTCATGCTGACGCGTTTCACTAAAAAAAGCACCGTAATTAAAAAAAAAAGTTATTTGAAATCGAAAAATTCGAATTCACGTGTGTCGTATCCCTCCATTTTTAACCTCCGATGGAAAAAGAGGGGTGCTATAAGTTTAACGTGTTTATCTGTGTAGTCTGTCTGCGCCATCGTGGCTGCTAAACGGCCGAACCGATTTTGTTTTTTTTTTGTTTGTTTGAAAGGTGAATTGATCGAGAGTGTTCTTAGCTATAAAATAAAAATAAAACGTTTATTGGATGCTTTGTTTTTATCGGGGTTTTTTCAACTTAATTTAACTTGTTGTTCGATATTAGTATTGCAAAGAACCTTTTATAGAGGACTAGCTTCCACCCGAGGCTTCGCCCGCGTGGTAGGTATGTCTTTCCCCGGGATGCCATCTATCTCCTTGCCAAATTTCATCCAAATCCGTTCAGTGGTTTAGGTGTAAAAAGGTAACATACAGACAGACAGACAGAGTTACTTACGAATTTATAATATTAGTATGGATTCACATATTATGGGTGTAGATAAAGTCTTGTATGCAACTGTAAATAATTAGGTATTAAAACACTCATGTGATACTATTATCACACTCGGCTTTACCTCGTATGATAAATCCACATTCGTGTTTTAATACCCCTTATTATATAACAGTTGCATAAATAACTATAAACTCACTTTTATTCGCAAGGTAAAATGTGTTTATATAGAAACTATGTGTGTGTATTATATTAGGACAGATAAGATAACATCGCCGATTTTGCAGTAATGATTGTAAAATACATTGAACTTAAAAGGTTGTGTACGTGAAACAGTTGAAAAGCAAAAGGCTGTGGGATCGGAAACGGATAGCACATACAATATCGAAAACTAACCGAAAAAATGGAATCGGGCGACTCTGAAGAATACTTTCAAAATAGGTATAAACTGAAACTAAGCAGCTCTGAAGATTGCAAAAGCGACACTTTAGAATCAGTAAATGATGACAGTAGTGAAGTTGATGATACACAAAAAGATTCCAGTAAAGGCGAAGATTCTAGTATTTTACTAGCCAATATGGATGATGCTGTTTTTCACAACGAAAACCGAACGGTTTTAGAAAGTTTTATATATAATGCACCAACATTCGAAGGTGAACCACAAATCGTAGAAAACACTGAACTACCAGAAAGTTCTTTGGTCAACACCAGAGCTTTACCCAAGGAAGCAACGACATATGGACTAGAGTCCTTTGAGAAACATGCACTGGTTATTTTTAATCAGATAAAAATTAAAGGCCGCAAACCCAGGCTTGGCACAGATAAAGACGTAGAGGCTTTGACGAGCACCTTCGAGAACTTCGGTTTTGAAGTGACAGCACACAACGATTTGACGAAAGGAGAGATTTTTGGGGAGCTTAAAGAGTGTAAGTAATTAAAGCAATTCCTTTACCAAATACGATATAATATAGTCAAGTTAATAACGAGTGTAAGCAGAAGCATAGTGAAGCCGAGATCCACTTATAGTCCCTGTCAATGTGATATCTGGGAACCTTCTGGTTACGGAGATAATGAAGGACAAAGTTCCAACTATGTCTGACTTTTTTTTTTACGACTACATGTTTAAAATCTTTGAATTCCCCCACAGCTGTACCGATACATGCTCCCATAAGCACAAGATTTTGCGTGCGTTACATTGCACGCTCTTCCGTAGAAAAGCGATTATTCCCACCAAAAAAAATGTTTCCGTGTCATAATTTTTACCCTATGTTACTTAGTTTGATTTCGAACACAATTCCAACAAAAATCAAATTCAAATCAGAGCGCGCCGCCGCACCGCCCTTTCGCGCCCCAATACGCACTTCCCTATGTCGTGTCGTGACCCTAGCCTTAGGACGCTTTCCAGGTCTTTGTAACACCTGCCTAGTAGTAAATAATCTTTATAGATAGTACTCGTAACGTAACTATTCATGCCTTACCATTCCAGTCAGCAAACATGACTTCACGGACTACGGATGTGTGGCTGTTGCTATATTAACACACGGCTCCGACTTCGGCATGCTGCAGGCCGCGGACCAGTCTTACAGCGAGATTGACGTCATCAACCAATTCAATGTTGGTGACGTCAACAAGTCTACACTCGTGTCCAAACCCAAGATTTTTATTATACAGGTAAGTTTTCCGATTACCGTTGGGGTTGAAGTGTTCTAAAGTCGTGACCATGAATCAGCAAATGTGAGGTGGAACGCTGCGTGCTCGGTGGATACACGACCTTTGCAGGGTGACTGGTAGTAGTTTGATCATGAGAGTATAGCCGGTGCTGGGATCCCAACACTAAAAGTGTTACTAAATACTAAATAATACGACCATCACTATAGCGTGCGCCAAGGATGTTCGTTCACTTCTTCACGGGTCTGGTTCGCGACAGGTCGTCATTTCGACAACGTGCTCTTGCTTAGTCCTAGTTGATTAATGGTGATTGGAATATATCTCCGTAAAAGAACTGGCTGTTTTATTTGCTGGAAGCACCTGATCTGATATTGGGGGTCCTTCGTCTTCCGTCGCACACTATAAGACTATACCATGTCAAGGGGATGGGTAGTAGCCTAGCAGCGTTCTCTTGTGTTGTGTTCTAATAAAACGTTTAAATTAACTGGCTGACACCGTTACCTTCCGACGTGTGACGATATATTATAGTGACCGTTTATAAAATTTTGCCGATTTCGCTGATTTACGTGATTTTCGTGACTCCAGGCTGCTATAGAGTAATTCCAGATGGATAAACTCAATTACACTTTGCCTGACCTAGTCAAATAACTAGCTTTGTTCTTTATCTGCTTTCATTGTTGTAAAGGATAACGTTGTTCCTGTACTCCAGATAATTCTAAAGACTCGTATTCTCACGATTTCAGGCGTGCCGGGGTTCTAAAATTAGTTCAGGCGTTCCAGTATTACAGTCACATAAGATTCGTAAGGACGATGCAAAAAAATTGAAGACATATGCATACATCCTACCCTTGGAATCTGACTTGCTGATCCTTCATAGTTCTTATCCAGGCTGCGTTTCGCACAGGTACCTACTTTTTATCCTAACTCTACTACCTGGACTACAGCATAAGCCTAACCCGCCTATAATGTTCCTACTGCTGGAACACAGGCCTCCTCTTTCTGTGAGAGGGAGTGAGCCGTAATCCACCTCGCGGACCCAGTGCGGGTTGGTGGATGTCAGATTTCTTCAATATTTTAATAGTTCTAGGACATGTCGGTTTCCTCACGATGTTTTCCTTCAACGTTTTGGGAGCAGTGGTGATAAAATAATTTACACAAACCAACAGTACAGTTTAGTATTCGTAATCAATCCTTCAATTCTTCCAGAGACGTACAGGACGGCTCTTGGTTTATCCAGACACTTTGCAAGAAAATCAACACCCTATCCTTAACTCAGGACCTTGAGTCCATCATCACAGAGGTGAAAAGAGAAGTGGCAATAGACATGGAACATGAGGTATACAACCTGAGCACACGCGAGATGCAAGTCAACAAACAAATGCCAGTGATGACGTCAACTTTGATTAGGAAACTGTACTTGAAGAAGTTTGGGGAGCAAGCCGTCGAAGAGACTTATGTGGACAAGTCGAGGTGGCGTAGTGAGTCGAGGCATGAAGTCTTGGACGTAGTCAGTAGTTCGCCTACGACGCCTCTGGTTATCCAGTTTGAACCGTGCGCCTGCTATTTGGAGCACTTCACTTATATGCGGAATTGTTTGAGGTGAGTTCTCATTATCTTTTTAGATTGTTAGATAATAATACTAGCTAAGTTTCACCGCGTAAGTCTCGATCCCGTGGGAATACCGCGATGAAAAAGTATTTTTTTAATTTTTACAGTAAAATATTATCGTTGAAATACAAGTGTGCGTGTCCAGAGTGTTTCTTTTACGTATCAATTTAATAGTTTTGTGAATATTTCATTACTTATATTTAAAAAAAAAAATTGAGTGGTTTTTAATATTTTAGCTTGTATGGACGCTGTACTATTGCGGGTTAGCGGGAACGCCCTTCGTGAAGGCTCTTTGTTAGTTAACATACTGTATATTAAAATGGAAATATTGAGGCGGCCTGTTCTTTACCCCTCTTCACAATACCTTGGTGACATTAAAAAGTTATTACTCTAAACATTCCAGGTACTTCGTTGCAGAAAACCCTAACGATATCACAGGGCAGGACATCTTGGCCGTCGCAAATACTTTCAAAGACATCGAAGTTTTCAAGAGCTCTAAAAAAAAATTTTGCAAAGTTATGAGCAAACACATCATGGACATAATTAATTCTGATAATGCCCAATAGTTAGCAACTGTTATACAACGTGCCGCTACAATGGCAACATTAATTTAACACATGTTTACGAATTCGCGTATTCGTTTTATGAAATTATTTGAATTTTATTAAACGTTATTATTTATTGATTTATTTTCCATTTTCTAAATTACCATCCTGGAGCAACCTGTACTTAAAGAACTGTAGCGAAGAGGTCATTTGCCGGGGTCACGGATCATATGTAGGCGAATAGAAGGAATGCCGCGCAAAGTCTTAGAAATAATGCTAACAAAGGATCTTGCCGATATCTGTAGCTTCATCAATGAATCTTTTACACAGAGTGATCTCAATTTTGGTTATGTTTTTCCATTTAGTTTGAAAATTTAAATTGTTCAATTTACGAATTATTTCATTTTATTTTTATGTTTACTGGCCACTAGCCCTACCCGTGTTAAATTAATGTCGCCATTGTGACGGCACGTTGTATAATAAGGGGCATTAAAACACGAATGTGGGTTTATCATAATAGGCGAAGCCGAGTGTTTGCCTATTTGCTTCTTTTTTTACTTATAATTTTTTTTACTCTTGTCATGAATTTTTTTGTCTTTTAAATTGTTGTTTTTATGCACAGCAACCTTCAATTTTAGATTTGCACACCGGAACCACCATTCTTGCAAATAAATAATATTCTATTTTCTCCTTTATTTCATTTAAATACCTAATTTTTTATATATAAAAACGACCAAAAGTCGTAATAGTAGCCCGGTGTCGGGAACCGGATCCAAGGTACCGGTGGTCAGGGTTCCAGAGAGAGGAACATCTTAACAATGGGACCTGTGTCCAGAAGTACCGCTTTAGGGGATGAATTCTCAATAATTCCTCCATAGTGATCACCTTCGTTAAAAAAGCAACTCCTCTGCATAATTTTGCTTCTAGTCCCAGCGTGCACGCAGCGGTTTAGACTGTGTGGTGTGGGCTCAGCTCGCCTCTTGGATCTTGCCCCTAACTGCCTAAGTGTATCTTCTCACCCCTTTGAATATTAGACACTCCAAATCGCCTCCGATTTTTAGTACATAAGTTAAAAGTACTGTCAGCACTCTTACGTTTTTAAATATTTAAACAAATATTGTTTTCTTAAAACTTCAACCAAAACCTAACAAAAAGTACTAGGCTTGCATGAATTCAAGATAGTATTACAATCATTAGTATTACTATGAAAATCCATAGCTGTCGTCTTTAGCGGCCAAATAAATTACTATGAAAACTCAAATCTGTCGGGTAATAGACTCTTAAACCTATGGGGAGCACATGTAAAAATGCCTATATGTATGTTCAATAAAATTAATATACATGGGACCTTTTCACCCCCTTATTTAAAGGTTGAATTTCCAAACACCCTTTCTTAGAGGTCGCCTACATTCTACCACATCTCTATCCGGGGGTTTCGTAAGTTGCAATTAGAGAATTATGTTGAGAGTATAATATAATAGGTCTTTACCTATGAAATTGCCGTTCTGCAGTACTGGCCATTTCAAATCAAAATAAATTTTGTTTGGCTAAGAATTCTAATTTCAAATTAATTTTATTTTAAAAACATGGAATTCTTTTTTCAAAAGAAGTCATTTGTTTAATGATTAGTGTTACATTTTCATCGCATTTCAATCTTTTTCGTCATCATGGATACGTTAAAAATTCGAGTAATTATGGAATTATGGAATTATTATTCGTCGTGGCAGCAACGCGGCACAAGCGGCACGCAACATCAACGACGTTTACGGAGCTAACACTACAAACAACCCCCCACCTGTTATTGGTTTGCTCGCTTCCGTTCTGGAAATTTCGACCTGAAAAATGAACCTCGCGGTCGTCCGAAGACTTTGGTCGACAATGACGAATTAAAGGCGATTGTGGAAGCTGATGATACACAATCTACGGCTGAATTAGCAGCAGCTTTTGACGTTAGCGTCAAAACAATATTGGTCCATTTGCGTCAAATTGGCATGGTAAAAAAGCTTGACAAAGGGGTACCCCACGAACTCAATGAGCAACAGCGCGAAGTACGCGTCGAGGCGTGCCTTGCACTGCTCAACAGACACACAAATGAAGGAATTTTGAACCGCATTGTTACCTGCGATGAAAAATGGATTCTGTTTGATAACCGCAAGCGCTCAGCAAGTTGGTTGGATCCTGGTTCAGTACCTAAACAATGCTCTAAACGAAAACTTACCCCTAGAAAAGTGATGGTCACTGTTTGGTGGTCTAGCGCCGGTGTGATTCATCACAGCTTCTTACCAAACGGGGTGAGCATTACTGCAGATGTGTACTGTGAAGAACTGAACACAATGATGGAGAAACTGGCACATCTCCAATCAGCATTGGTCAATCGCTCGTCTCCGCTGCTCCTGCACGACAACGCGCGACCTCATACTGCACAGCAGACGGTCTCCAAGTTGCAAGAACTGGGGTTGGAAGCTCTCCGTCATCCGCCCTACTCACCAGACCTTGTGCCTACAGACTACTACTTTTTCCAGAATTTGGATAACTTCGGGGCGGGAAAAAAATTCAATACCCGAGAGGCAGTACAAAATGCCTTTGAAGAATTTGTTGCCTCCCGTCCAGCTGATTTCTTTAAGAAGGGCATCAATAAACTGCCACTGCGTTAGCAAAGATGCATTGATTGCATGGGTGATTATTTCGATTAATACAAATAAAAAATACATGAAAAAAATTCGTTTAAATTTTTTCATACAAAACGGCAATTTCATGGGTAAAGACCTAATATTATATATACAGTGTTCTACATTGAGCGACTGCCTATCTGACCTCCGCAACCCAATTACTGATTACCTAACACAATACCCCTTGGTAGGACTGCGTGTCAGACGTTCGAGCATCTGGCTACCTATAGCGACTGTCAAATATCTACGAATGTTAGCCGGGACCAACGGATTAACGGCAACGGCTTGCGCGGGAGTCACAACAACATCTTGAAAACTATAGCTGAACATGTACGTGCACCTGTGTTGAGGCATTTCGTTCGTCTGGTGATCCTTAGGGAGGTATCTCCATATTGGTTATCTTGACGGGGCGGAGTATCTCAGCACAGGGGCATTTGAATGATGTAATGTGTAATTGAGAACATTACAGTGGTGGCCCAGTGGTAACGGCCGCGACTTACGACTTCTAGGTCATAGGTTCGAACCCTAACAGCCAGCGCTTTACTTTGTGTGAATTATTTCATCAAAACGGTGAAGGAAAACATCGTGAGGAAACTAGCGTGTCCTAGAAGCTAAAGTTCGAAGGCATGCCATCTACCAACCCGCACTGGGCCCGCGTGGTGGATTACGGCCCACACCCTCTCACAGAGAGGAGGCCTGTGTCCCAGCAGTGGGAACGTTATAGGCTGATATGATGATGATCCTGTGTAATTGTATCTAAGTAGCTACTAACAACAGTTTCTAAGTTGTTGTATACTAACCTTTGGATATATGTATGCTCCATTTGAAATAAGATTACACATTTAAACAAACCTACAGTCCGTTCAACCGATTTTGACTTCTATACCGTAGGCATAAGGATGGCATTAAAAGCAAAAAAGGTTACACAATACCAACTGTCTACTGCAGCTGCCATTTGTCATGCCGCCAACGCAATAGAGGTCAAAATCGATTAAACGGACTGTTTAAAGTTTTATTTAAATGTCTAATCTTATTTCAAATGGAGTATAGTTGACCCAAAATAAATAATTTTGAATTTGAATTAACGTGCTTTTTTTACGGCACGCAGGGTTCTCGGTATGTAATGGAATATCACCCACACACGGACCGGGACCCATGCGTCTGTTCTGACGATTAGATGCTACCACGACAGGAGCTAGTGGCTAACACTAACCTCTCTCGTGGTAGCTTCTACTTAGGTAGGTACTTATTTATTCCCTTATCGTGTTTTGCCCTTGGCATTAAGCTACCGCGATTACACACAACACCAACTTCCTGAGTACGCAAGAGGATAATGTTACATTAATGTCTAATTATATATAACAATGACACCGCCATCGTCAAACTTGGTTGTTGTATTTGTTAGCGATTAATCAAAAAATAGTAATTATTTATTTAAGTGCTATCGAAAATCTCTAAGTAATGTTTTAACTAAGTTCTAAAGTCGTTATAATATTCTCAGTGCGAACTATTGTATTTGTATGTGCTAGAAGTCACAGTTGCAGTAAAAGTAAAGGTAAGCAAATCGGGGGCAAATTTTCCAATTTGCCCCCGAAAAGTGACCCCCTTATTCAAAATTAATTAATTACTAAAAAAAAACTACGTTAAAAATGTAGATACTTACCTACCCACTAAAATACATTTTTTTCGATATGATAATCTGTAAACTGTGGTCGTAAATTTAACGCATAAAGCAAAATATAATTTGAATTTCAAAAGTTTTTTAAGAAACTTTGTCTTATGCGTAAGAAAATCCTTTTATTTGCAGTCCAATTAAAGGATTAGACATCGTAAAACTCTAAATATTATCCAAAGAAAGCCCTAGATACTAGACAGGACAAAAGTAGGTGCACAAGAAAACACCAAAGATTTTGCCTACAATTTAATTTCAGAAGTTATTACTAATAAAAAATGAAGAGGTAGGAAATACACAGAAACATGGTGTTGTTTTTTTCTTGAACTTACTTTGATTTGCAAGGTAAAATGTGTATAAATAGAAACTATCGTGTATGATGTCACCGCATAATCTACACTAATATTATAAAGAAAGATTTGTATTTTTGAGTGAATGTTTGTAATGAATAAACTCAAAAACTACTGCGGCGATTTCAAATATTCTTTCACCATTAGAAAGCTACATTCGCCCTGAGTAACAGGCTATAATTTATAAAGATTACACGCGGGCGGAGCTGCTGGCGGCAGCTAGTTATAAATACACAGAAACATGGTATTGTTTTATTCTTGAACTCACTTTGATTCGCAAGGTAAAATGTGTGTAAATAGAAACTATGGTGTATGATGTCACCACATAAGTCCTCGATGTCGATGTCTGACTATCGGCTTGATAAGAATATAATTATATTAGGATAGATAAGATAACATCGCCGATATTGCAGCACTAATTGTAAATTACATCGAACTTATAGGTTGTGTACGTGAAACAGTTGAAAAGCATAAGGCTGTGGGATCGAAAGCGAACAGCACAGGACTACAATATCGAAAATTAACCGAAAAAATGGAATCGGGCGACTCCGAAGAACACTTTCAAAATATGCATAAACTGAAACTAAGTAGCTCTGAAGATCGCAAAAGCAACTCGGGGACTTTAGAATCAGTAAATGATGCCATCATAACGTATGACAGTAGTGAAGTTGACGATACACAAGAAGATTCCAGTAAAGGCGAAGATTCTAGTATTTTACCAGCTAATATGGATGATGCAGTTTTTCACAACGACAACCGACCGGTTTTAGACGTTTCTGTGTATAATGGACCAACATTCGAAGTTGATAAACAACAAATCGCAGAAAACACTGAACTACTAAAAAGTTCTTTGGTCAACACCAGAGCTTTACCCAAAGAGGCGACGACATATCGACTAGAGTCCTTTAAGAAACATGCACTACTTATTTTTAATCAGAATTTTTTTAAAAACCCCAAATTGACCAGGTTTGGCACAGAAAGAGACGTAGAGGCGTTGAGGACGACCTTCAAGAACTTCGGTTTTGAAGTGACATCATACTATGATTTGACGAAAGCAGAGACTTTTCAGAAGCTTAAAGAGTGTAAGTAATTAAAGTAACCTCAAATACGATATAATATAGTCAACTTAATAACGGGTTAAACAGAAGCTTAACGTACGAACTTAACTTTTGTCGAAAGTATATAAATTGCAAATAGGAAATGCTGGAATAATTCTTGTATGTATTACATTACGTAAATTTAAGATTTGGAAGAGTGGAGTGTCCTAATACAGGCATTTATTTGCTTAAAAGGACACTTCTATCACTAGTTATGTAGCACAAAGCTTGTTAATGAAAATAAACTATTTGTATTTGTTAACGAAACTGAGATCACCTTATAGTTGATCCCAGAAGGTTCCCAGATATCACAATGACTGGGTCATTGTGATATCTGGGAACCTTCTGGTTACGGGGATATTGAAGGACAAAGTTTTAACTGTTTTGACATTTTTTCATTTCACGAAAACAAGCTTACAATACCCCCAAAACTGTACCGACGCATGCGCACAAGGTTTTGTGTGCGTTCCTCGTGAGTAAAAAGCGATTATTTACACCAAAAAAAAATGTTTCTGTGTCATAATTTTTACACGATGTTACTTATTGATGTCGAACACAATTCAAACAAAAATCAAATTCGAAATTTCGAATTCGAGCGCGCTGCCCCGCGCCCCAAGACGCACTCCCCAATGTCGTGGCCCTGGCCTTAGGACGCTGAACACCTGGCTGGTAGTACAGTCACAGACTTTAATTGATAAGCCACTGGCACTGTTCGTATTTTAGTCATGTAATGCAAATCGGGTTTATTCGGTTCCCGACACGCAGTCTTCGTATTAGAAGAAGAAAATTATATTTCATATCTTTACCGGTTGGCTAACCTGAGAGCCAGATCTACAAACTTGACAGCAGAGTGACTACCCAAAGTCAACCAATTGCAGGTCTAGCAACAGTAACCCAGCAGCGATAAACAATCGTTGCTAGGTTACTGTTGCGATAGTAACGTTAGCATACGGAGAAATATTAATAATCATTTCGACAAGTTCGAAAGTAACGTCTCTGACTCTGACATCGATATTTCAACTGTCACTGTCTTCAGTTAAGTTTTCTGAATTATCGAGTTAATGAGCTATGATTAAAAGGAGGTCGGTATCAAATAGATTGGATAAACTTAATGCAACATTGAATTTATTTTTATCATTGACAACTTATTAGTCAACCTCTATGGATAAGATATTTATTTGTCATCTTGTTTACGAGCGTGCGATTTGAGTTCATGTTTAATCGTGTAATCTCGAGAATGTATGAAACTGCAAAATTGAAAAGTTTGAAGGTGGCTCATCAATTAAAGTCCGTGACTGTACATAATCTTTTAGATAGTAACGTAACTTTTTCATGTCTTTCCATTCCAGTCAGCGAATGTAATTTCACAGACTACGGATGTGTGGCTGTTGCTATATTAACACACGGCTCCGACTTCGGCACACTGTATGCCGCAGACAAGACTTACCTCGAGATTGACGTCATCAACCAATTCAATGTTGGTGACGTCAACAAGTCTACACTCGTGTCCAAACCCAAGATTTTTATTATACAGGTGAGTTTTCCGATTACCACTGGGATTGAAGTGTTCTAGAGTCGTGACCATGAATCAGCAAATGTGAGGTGGAACTCTGCGTGCTCGGTTGAGACACGATCTTTGCAGGGTGACTGGTAGTTGTTTTATCATGAGAGTATAGCCGGGGTTGGGATCCCAACACTAAAAATGTTACCAAATCCTACTAATATTATAAATGTGAAAGTTTGTGTGTTTGTGTGTTTGGATGTTTGTTAATCAATCAGGCAAAAACGGCTGAATGGATTTGGATGAAATTTGGCAAACAGATAGCTTATAACCTGGATTAACACATAGGATACTTTTTATCCCGATATTCCCACGGGATCGATCCTACTAATATTATAAATGTGAAAGTTTGTGTGTTTGTGTGTTTGGATGTTTGTTACTCAATCAGGCAAAAACGGCTGAATGGATTTGGATGAAATTTGGCAAACAGATAGCTTATAACCTGGATTAATACATGGGATACTTTTTATCCCGATATTCCCACAGGATCGATCCTACTAATATTATAAATGTGAAAGTTTGTGTGTTTGTGTGTTTGGATGTTTGTTACTCAATCAGGCAAAAACGGCTGAATGGATTTGGATGAAATTTGGCAAACAGATAGCTTATAACCTGGATTAACACATAGGATACTTTTTATCCCGATATTCCCACAGGATCGATCCTACTAATATTATAAATGTTAAAGTTTGTGTGTTTGTGTGTTTGGATGTTTGTTACTCAATCAGGCAAAAACGGCTGAATGGATTTGGATGAAATTTGGCAAACAGATAGCTTATAACCTGGATTAACACATAGGATACTTTTTATCCCGATATTCCCACGGGATCGAGACTTACGCGGGTGAAACCGCGGGGCGCAGCTAGTACTAAATAATACGAACATCACTATAGCGTGCGCCAAGGATGTTCGTTCACTTCTTCACGGGTTGGGTTCGCGACAATTCGACATTTCGACTACGTGCTCTTGCCTAGTCCTAGTTGATTGATGGTGATTGGAATATCTCCGTAAAAAAACTGGCTGTTTTATTTACGTAGTAAGGAAGTAGGTACCACCACTAACACACATCCCCACAGCCAGGGATCGAGCTAAATGGTCTGAGAGGGCCCTTGTCCAGCAGTGAAATGGGATAGTCTGCTTCATACATATTTGTAGGTATACGAAGTTTGATGCACACTATAAGACTATATACAGGGTGTCCCACGGATATGCCACATGGAGAGAAAGTAACTTGAAAATTGTAGGTGGAACATTTTACTGAAAGAAGACATTATTTGAATTTAAAAAACCATTTAAACTGCATTCATAGATATTTAAATAATTACATGGTTGAACCGGGAATGGAACCCGTTACATGAGAAAAATAATCACCCTGAAGCTTTATCATACCGATTTTAACATTTTTAATACAAAATTAATCAATTTATACGCGTCTTTCGGCCCAGGATACGGCTCGATTTGTTGCTAACAATCAGGTACCTACTAATTACGTATCTCTTTATCATTTTATCATGCACTTAAATGATAATAGAGAAATTATGCGTACTTCTCAAGTGGGTACATTTATTAGTAATAGGTAGGTACATATGATAAGTTAAAATTCATGGTCTTCCTTTTATTTGTGACACTATGTTATTAAGCAAAAAATAATCCTTATGATGAAGCATTTCGATGCCTACAAGGAGTGAAAATTACAATTCATCATCTGCCAAGCCTTTTCCCAACTATGTTGAGGTCAGCTTCCAGTCTAACCAGATGCAGCCGAATACCAGTATTTTACATGGAGGGACTGCTTATCTGACCTCCAAAACCTAGTTACTGGGTAACACGATACCCCTTAGTAAGACTATCGGGCTTCTGACGACCCATAACAACTGTCAAAGATCTTACGGACAACGGCTTAACGTGCTTTCCGAAACAAGGAGGGGTCTTGGTATGTAAAGATGGTCAGCCATCCACGGGCCAACCGCGGCAAGCGTAGCTTAACCTGATTGATCGACTCGTGCGGCTGTTATTTCTTAGCGACAGGTAAATGTGACTTTTAAATTAAGATTCACATAAATTCATCTTTTCATCTTCAATCGGGTGTAAAAAATGAACAAAAGCGCCCTATTTTGTTGTGCTAAAACCGCAATGGAGGAAGTTAGAAAAATATTAAAAAACAGGCATATGCGCCTTTTTATTCTGATTCCGGCAATGTATACAGGGTGTTAGTGTAAAAACCGTTATCCTTGAAACCGGTGGTTTGGTTTCATTAATAGAACCTAAAATCAATGGAAAAATACAACAAAAACTTTTTTTTTTAAAGAAAATCTACATTTTTCCACAAGAATATTTCACCCTACACGCAAGGGCAACGAACTTGCGTCTCAACACAGCGGCCGGCGGTTGACGGGGGCGGGCGGGGCGGGCGGGGCGCGCGGGGCGTTACATGACCGGCCGTCAGCTGTTTCGCAGCTCTCTCGAACGCGTATCCATGAGTATTGGGACAGTGATGGATATTTACTTTTTAAAATCTTTTAATGAAAATAAGGTTTTTTTTTTGTTGTTACTGGGTCATTTATTTTTATAGTTTAATCAACTACCCATGGTTTGAGTGACAACGGTGTTTACCCTTGCATACTGTATGTATACCTAACTCAAATCTGGAAAAAATATTAGATGCGTTTTTTCTTTTATCGGGGGCAAAATTGTCGTAAAGGATAACGTTGTTACGAGTAATGTAAGGAAACATGCTGCTACCTGTACTCCAGATAACTTCAAAGAAACGTATTTCCTCAATTTCAGGCGTGCCGGGGTTCTAAAACTAGTTCAAGCGTTTCAGTCCAACACCCAAGCGAGGTTAATAAGGACCATGCAACAGACTTGAAGACTGTTACATACAACCTGCCCTTGGAATCTGACTTGCTGATCTTTCACAGTTCTTATCCAGGCAGCGCTTCGCACAGGTACCTATTTTTAACCGACTTCAAAAAAAGGAGGAGGTTATCAATTCGTCTGTATTTCTTTTTTTTATGTTTGCTACCTCAGAACTTTAGACTGTGTGTACCGATTTTGATGATTGTTTTTTTTTTCCCATATAAATTTTATGAACTTTGCTTGCATTGTTTTTGAGTTACCTTCAATAATTACGTATTTTTCCCACTTAGTCTATGTAGATGATATTTTATTTGACTCCGTCATTATTATTTACATAGCAGGTAGTGGTATTCGAATTTGTGTGGAGTAAATACCATACCTAAAAATAGAAAAATAAAAACTTTTTAAAGTGAAAAATAACTTTAATTTCGGAAGTCGCTGGCAAAAAATGAAAATTGATGAAAAGACACCGACTTCCGAAATTAAAGTTATTTTTCACTTTTTAGTGTTTTGTTTGGAAGTCGGTTGTTTTTTTTTTGTAAAAAGTTTTTAATTTATCCTATCTAGTCGAAATAATTCCACTACCCTACCTGGACTACAGCATAAGCCTAACCCGCTTATAATGTTCCCACTGCTGGAACACAGGCATCCTCTTTCTGTGAGAGGGAGTGGGCCGTAATCTACCTCGCGGACCCAGTGCGGGTTGGTGGATGTCACACGTCTTCGATTTTTTTATAGTTGTAAGACATGTCGGTATCCTCACGATGTTTTCCTTCACCGCTTTCAGAGCAGTGGTGATGAAATAATTGACACAAACCAACAGTACAGTTTAGCATTCGTAATCAATTCTTCCAGGAACCCACTGGAAGGCTCTTGGTTCATTCAGACACTTTGCAAGAAAATCGACTCTCTATCCTTGACTCACGACCTTGAGTCCATCATCACAGAGGTGAAAAGAGCCGTGGCAATAGACATGGAATATGAGAAGGACATGAACATAAACAAACAAATGCCGATCATGACGTCAACTTTGATTAGGAAACTGGAGTTGAAGAAGTTTGGGGAGCGAGCCGTCGAAGAAACGAAAGTGTACGAGTTGCATAAGGTCGTACGTGACGTACCATCAATGACGCCTATGGTTAGCCAGGTTGAACCCTGCTCCTGTTATTTGGAGCACTTTACTTATATGAGGAATTGTTTGAGGTAAGTTCTCGTTATCTTTCTAGATTGATTTATAATAATATAATAATATTTATACCTATAAGCCTATTACTGTGAAAGTAATATTTCTACGAATAGCGAGGCAGCATACAGTGATAAAATGATTTATATTTACAACACCATGTACAGTCACGGACTTTAATTGATGAGCCACCTGGTACTGTTCGCATTTTAGCCGTGTAATGCAAATCGGGTTTATTCGGTTCCCGACACGCAAAGTCATATGTCTTCGTGTTAGAAGAAGAAAATTATATTTCATATCTTTACCGGTTGGCTAACCTGAGAGCAGAACTACAAACTTGACAGCAGTGACTACTCAAAGTCAACCAATTGCAGGTCTAGCAACAGTAACCTAGCAACGATAAACAAATTGTTGCTAGGTTACTGCTGCATAGTAACGTTAGCGTACGGAGAAATTCTCTGACATCGATATTTCAACTGTCACTGTCTTCAGTTAAGTTTTCAGAATTATTGAGTTAATGAGCTATGATTCAAAGGAGGTCAGTATCAAATAGATTGGATAAACTTAATGCAACATTGTATTTATTTTTATCATTAAGAACTTATTAGTCAACCTCTATGGATAAGACTATTTCCGATTAAAAGTAATTTATTTGTCATTCATCTTGATATTTCAACTGTCACTGTCTTCAGTTATGTTTTCATAATTATCGAGTTAATGAGCTATGATTCAAAGGAGGTCGGTATCAAATAGATTGGTTAAACTTTTGTATTTATTTTTCTCATTGAGAACTTATTAGTCAACCTCTATGGATATTTCCGATTAAAAGTAATTTATTTGTCATCTTGATATTTCAACTGTCACTGTCTTCAGTTATGTTTTCATAATTACCGAGTTAATGAGCTATGATTCAAAGGAGGTCGGTATCAAATAGATTGGATAAACTTAATGCAACATTGTATTTATTTTTATCATTGAGAACTTATTAGTCAACCTCTATGGATATTTCCGATTAAAAGTAATTTATTTGTCATCTTGTTTACGAGCTTGCGATTTGAGTTCGTGTTTAATCGTGTAATCTCGTGAATGTATGAAAGTAAACAAGATGACAAATAAATTACTTTTAATCGGAAATATCCATTGAGGTTAACTAATAAAGTCAACCTCTATGGATATTTCCGATTAAAAGTAATTTATTTGTCATCTTGTTTACGAGCGTGCGATATGAGTTCGTGTTTAATCGTGTAATCTCGTGAATGTATGAAACTGCAAAATTGAAAAGTTTGAAGGTGGCTCATCAATTAAAGTCCGTGACTGTACCTTGTACACCTATGTATCATGAATAGTTTTTATTTTACTTATTCCCTGTCCGACTGTTCTACACGAGGTCCTGGGTCCGATTCCTAGGACGGGCAATCTGGTATTGGATTATTCCATCAGGGATTTTTCAACAGCAGCCCGTAGCAGCAACTCTATACCAATAGCATCTGTACATGGTAAAAAAAAAATATTATTGTAAAAAAAAAGTTTTTTTTTTATCTTAAATTGATACGGAAAAGAAACACTGTACACGCACACTTGTCTTTCTACGTTGAAGTACAAGTGTGACAAGTGTGCGTGTACAGAGTGTTTATTTTTAATAGTTATAGTTATAAAGATCAATTTAATGTTTTGTGAATATTTCACTAATTATATTAAAAATAAAAATAAATTGAGTTTTAACATTTAATGTTTTAGCTTGTATGGACGCTATACTATTGCCGGTTAACGGGAACGCCCCTCGTGAACGCTCTTTGTCAGTTAACATACTGTATATTAAAATGGAAATAATGAGCCGGCCTGTTCTTTACCCCTCTTCCAGGTACTTCGTTGCAGAAAACCCTAATGATAAAACAGGGCAAGAAATCTTGACCCTCGCCGATACTTTAACATACGGCGACAAATTCCATATCTCTAAAGAAGACTTGTGCAAAGTTATGAGCAAACACATAATGGACATCATTAATTCTGATAATGCCTCGTGCTCCTGCTGTTTGGAGCACTTCACTTTTAAGAAGAACTGTTTGAAGTAAGTTCTCGTTAACTTTATTTATTTATTATTTTATTTATTTGGTACACCAACAGCAGTACATACAAAAACAATTAAATGGGAACAGTAAGATAAAAAAATACTGGTATGAATGCCTATTATAGGTATAGACAGCATTTGCCACAAAATAACATAGTAATAAAATAAAATAAAAATAAAACTTGAAAGAAACATAAAATACAAAATAAATAGATTACATAAGTACTAGAAAAATTATATAAAATTTTGCCAGAAAAGGTGGAAGGAGAGAGAGTGAGAGATAACTAATATTATTTATAGGTTATTATATGCAATCCCGTACCTCAGAGACTGATCTTCTAAACTTGTTAAGAGAGTCCGTGTAAGTCGGTTATAGTAGGGGAGGCAATGATGCTAAATGGGGATTTACTCGAGCGTCGTGGGGACCTATTGGATTGTGAAGATTAGATGCTAAAAAGAAAAAAAGGTTATGTGAAGTATACCCTTTCACTGGTGGGGGGAGCGTCTATGGTAGGAGAGCCCTAGCGGGGATTTCGGGAGTTACGAAGTGAAGACTTGTGAAGTACTCCCACCATACCTGAGCCTTGTACATAGGGGCAAACGCCTAGGGCAGCCGATCAGATTAGTAAAAACTCTCCCATTTCCTCGGCTGCCCTAGGGGTGTGCCCCTATGTACAGGGCTCAGGTATGGTGGGAGTACTTCACAAGGTACAAGGTTGCCCCCCGTATGTTGTTCTGCCGCGCTCGAGTAACTCCCGAAATCCCCGCTTGGGCTCCCCTACCATTACTGATGATTTGCAAAAGCTGTTGTAATTTCTGCACATTCGGATCAAGGGAGCGTTGAGACCAAGATTGGATTTGCGGAAAGGAATATGAAGCAACCGGGTGATAGGATATCTGGGAGGCTTTGAAGGGACTGAATATTGGATACGCACAACAAGATCACTACATTTCACAAATCTGTTTGCAACTTTGTACAAGAAAATTAGGTCACGCGAACGGCTTTCGAATCTTTCTAGATTTATTTATATTATTAGGTAATAGATATGACCTATAAGCCTATTACTATAAAAGTCATATTTGTACGAGTAGCGAGGCAGCACACAGTGTTAAAATGATTTTTTTATTTACAATACCATAATGTGTCACATATAGAATTTTAAATTTGTACATATTGCCTATCCGACTGTTCTATATGAGGTCCTGGGTCCGATTCCTAGGACGGGCAATCAGGTATTGAGTTATTCCATCAGGGATGTTGCAACAGCAGCCCGCAGCAGCAACTCTATAGGTACCTACCTCTGCCCAACAGCTGTGATATTGTGTTCTAAGTAGGTACTGATTGCAACCCAGGAGGTCAAAGAGGAACAGTGCAATGTTAGGTACTTGAGTAGACAGTATGTTATCTAACGAAGGGCGTTCCCCTTAACCCTCAATCTATGTTCTATGTTATGGTGTTTGGTTTCTGCAATTAGTCCTTAAGGGCGCACCCTACCTCAGATTTTATCCCGCTCGCACCATACTACTCGCGACCTGAGTGAGAACAAGATGGATTGGGGCGCTAGCGGCTCTAAAGCGTCGAAATCAGAAATATTTTATTTGTGATACATAGGTACAGTGGTTGGTCATATTTGGTATTAAAGTGCGCTATGATCTGCCTGCTATAGGCATACAAAAATAATTAATTACAATTTTTACAGTATTTTAAGTCAAGATGCCAAATTAAGTTAATGTCAAGATAATTCAGATTTAAATAATTAATTAGGATTTGTAATTACAGTATTGTCAAAGAGGTAAATTAAGTCAAAAGCTACTATTTGTTAAGTAAATGTCAAAATAATTCGAATTTAAATAGTTAATTATGATTTGTAATTATAATATTGTCAAAGAAGCAAATTATACAACGTCACAACAATCAAGTCAAAGCAATTTTTTAGTGTCAGAATAGTTCGGATTTCAATAATTAAATATGATTTAAAAAAAAAAAAAAAGTTTTCGAAAAGTTTAGGTAATTGCTTTTTACGGTGAAAATAATGGTAATTAAAAATAAATGACACACATAAGACCTGCTTTATAGTTAGTTCAGTTATCATGCAAAGTTTCATGATCTAATTTGAAGTATTTTTTTAATAGCAGCGGTTTATAAGTCTGTGCAGAGGTAACTTTGGTTTTTTTTTTTATCGAGATGTTTTCGCCTCATCGAGATGTTTTCACCTAGCATCAATCCTCAACTTTAACATATATTTATTTCAAAATTAATGCTGCAGTATTTTCGGCATAACAGAGGATCATGCTAAGCAATTTGTGATTGGGTGCGCCCTTAAGGTGGACCATTGTGCGTGACCTTCGTGACATTAAAAAGTTATTACTCTACACATTCCAGGTACTTCGTTGCAGAAAACCCTAACGATATCACCGGGCAGGAACTCTTGGCCGTCGCCGATACTTTCAAAGACATCGACGTTTTCAATATCAGTAAAAAAAAATTTTGCAAAGTTATGAGCAAACACGTAATGGGCATAATTAATTCTGATAATGCCCAATAGTTATTTATGCAACTGTTATATAATAAGGGGTGTTAAAACACGAATGTGGGTTTGGTTTAATCTAGGAATGACTGATTCGCGAAATGACTATATAGTCTATAATTGACCGATTCTACAAATGACAGATTCTACAGCCGAGTGTGATAATAGGTAAGTATCACATGAGTGTTTTTATACTTAATTATTTACAGTTGCATACAAGACTTTATATACACCTATAAAAGGATATGAATCCTCTATAAAATGTTCTTTTCATTACTAATATCGAACATAAATGGCGGGATACGACGTGAATTCGAATAACCTGTATTTTTTAAAATTAAACGAGGCACGCGCGTTTCACTACCAAGGTACCGTAATTTAAAAATAGTTATTTATGCAACTGTTATTATAATAAGGGGTAAATGTGGGTTATTATCTATTTTATTTTATTTTATTTTATTTTATTTTATTTTATTTTATTTTATTTTATTTTATTTTATTTTATTTTATTTTATTTTATTTTATTTTATTTTATTTTATTTTGGGAAAAACAAAAAATTGTACATTTTGTCTTACATCTAAGTATACAATAAATTAGGTTAATGTACAATCAGCAACGTTTCCACATATTACTATTTTTTTTATTTTTCTTACTTACAGTACTATATGGATTAACAATAAGGCTAATTTTATTAATATAGAAGATTATTATTACGTGCTAAGTGTGTTGTAATTCTTTTTTAAAAACATTGTGAGTTAAGGCAAATATGTCTATTTTAACAAAGTGTTCGTTGTAAATTTTGACTAATCTGAGGAGGGGCGCCCGTTCACCCGCATTTGTACGACTAGTGGTTGTAGCAAAGAGCGGGTAAGCGCGTACCATTCGTCTTATTACAGTTCTGGGCACGATGTAAAATATATTATTCACAAGTTCTGGGCAATCAAACTTGTTGTGTAGCAGTCCACGGAGCATCATGATATTATCATCAATGATATTATAATATTATATCATTGGTTGTAATAGTATGACATGAATACCTAATTATTCACAGTTGCATACAAGACTTTATCTACACCCATGTTATGAATCCTCTATAAAAGGTTTGCAATACTAATATCGAAGAAAAATGAAGGGATACGACGGTAGTGAATTCGAATATCATTTGTCTTTTTCCTTTTAAATTAAGTACGGTGCTATGTTCGTGAAACGCGCCTGCATGACATTGTTCTTTTTTTTAAATGAGTTGCATTATGAAATTTAGTACAGCATTATAACACCCGTTTGGATGATATTAAGGTTACTATGACACTGGTTGTTTTAATGTTGGCAATCAGCTAACTGTTTTAGGAACTTTTATAGAGGATTTATAGCATGGGTGTAGATAAAATATACAACTGTTTCAGAAACTTTTATAGAGGATTTATATTATAATATGAGTTATTGATTTACCGGGTAATTTGTCTTTAATTGACTTGAATGTGCCCTGGCGGCTGGGAATGTCATGCTCACTCAAATGTCTCGCTGATGGTGGCGCGTGTGTTGGATCATTTAGCTCCCTTCAAAATGGTTGAGCTGAATGGTGCTGATCCATGCGTCATGTTCGTGAACGGGCGCCGTCAGTTGTGACTGGTCATCTCTTAGCTGCCATGGCTTATTTTAATTTTTGATTTGTTTCTTATAATTGCGGACGCTTTTAACCTGCATTCTACATTGTTCTCACATGTATAATTTCAACATAAATGATGTAACCAATATTTTGTAACAATATTTTGATTTAAAAGAGTGTCCGTGGAGTTTCTTGCCCGTTCTTCTCCATAGGTACCTACTACGCTTTGGAATGGGCAACTAGCTTCATATTTCTGACTGACCGACTCCTTGACAATTCAAAAGTGCCTGTAAATGGTTTAATTGAAATAAATGCTTTGAGTTTGAGTTTTGAGTGTAGATAAAATGAGTTTATTAATGTCAAAATCATAATTTTCTTCTCTAGGTGTCTGTCTAATTGGCATTTTTCTTTTATGAAATGTGAAAAGTAATTAAGTCTACCCTTTGACACCACAGCGAAATAAGAGAATGGGCACCGGTTTATGGGTTTCTGCCCTGAAGCCCAATAGAAATAAGATATATACCAATGGAAAGAGCTTTTCAAGGGGAACCTTTCCTTTTAACACGACTTTTTCCAATTGTTTGTCACTTCGGAGTAAATGACCTAAATAAGTGTGACTAGGACACCGTATACCTTGACACCTGGGGCACCGAATTTAAGGAATTTTCTTGACCCAATAGCATTAGATATACACCAATGAAAAGAGCTTTTTGAAGCCCCTGCTTCTAGCATAACTGTTGCCAATTGTGGGTCAGTTCGGAGTTAATGACCTAAATAGATGAAGAATTTCAGTAATGCTTTATTACTCATTTAGCGCTCTGTAGCTCTTCACTGACTAACAATTGAGAGAAGTAGTCATATCACGAAACATTTCTCTTAAGCAGATCTTTCCAATGGCATATATCTTAACGCTATTTGGTGATGCCGGAGGGATCCCAGAGGTTTAACGTTCTGTCCGGCCAATCGACTCTTTAAAACATTGTTCCCAAAACGGCATTTAGGAGGCCAACGTTTTAAAATGTCCATTTATAGGCTTGAAAGATCATGTTTGAAAAGCACAGAATTCGTAAAAGTTAATTAATTAACGAAATACCTGAATTTCACTTATGCTTAATTGCTCCCATTTAGAGCTATGTAGCTCCTTTCGTACTAACAATGAAGAGAAGTCTTCATACTAAGAAATATTCTTCTTGATGAGATCTTTCCATTGGTATATATCTTAACGCTATTGGGCTCCAGGGCAGAAACGCCCATTCTCCTTTAGTTCATTAATAAGTATACCTACCTACATTTATCGAAAATTTAGATTCGATTTGGATGTAAGATGACTTAAGTTTTACCTTTTCTCTTGAATTACATACAAATAGGTAGTCTAACAAAAAACAACCGACTTCCAACAAAAACACAACGTTTTTGTAAAAAGTTTTTATTTTTCACTTTTTAGTTGTGGTAACTAGCCCACACAAATTCGTATACCGTTATCTGCTGTGACGGAGTCAATTAACATGTCATTAACATACGCAAAGTGGGAAAAATACGTAACTATTGAAGCTAACTCAAAAACTACGCAAGCAAAATTAATAAAAAAAAAACACACGACGAATTGAGAAC